>SJYQ01024970.1:1823-69848 GCA_006410935.1 Redunca redunca | reverse complement strand
TACATGGTCAAATGACATTCTCTATTTGGGGGCCTCTTTGTTCCAGTCCTCTATGTCTATGTCCTCCAAACAATTTATTATTATCTTTTGTGGTCTTGTGGGTTGACTGAGTTCAGATCAGCACTTCTTGCTTGGTGTCTCTGAGTCAGTTGCTACTGTAAGTCAGCTGGGACCACAGTCATCTGAGGACTCAGCTAGGTTAGACAACTCAGATGGCTCATTTACTTAGCTGGCAGTTGATGTTGAACTTTGGTCAGGAGCACAGCTGAGGCTGCCATCTGGAGTACCTACATGGGACTTCTCCATATGGTCTGGGCTTCTCACAAAATGAAAGCTGAGTTATGAGAGGAAGCAGCCCAGGAACAACGTTCCAAGAGACAGGAACAGAACTGTCGGGCCAGGAAAGGAAATTGGGTGAAACTTCCCCAGCGTTACTTCTGCTATGTTCTATTGGTCAGAGAAGTAACAGGGCCTTCCTAGATTCTAGGAGATGGAGAAACAGGTTCCATTTATTTCTTCTGTTTTTTTTTTTAAACTTGTTATTTTATATTGGAGTATAGCTGATGAACAGTGTGATAGTTTTAGGTGGACAGCAAAGGGACTCAGCCATATATATACATGTAACCATTCTCCTCCAAGCTCCCCTTCCATCCAGGCTGCCCCATAACATTGAACAGAGTTCCCTGTGCTATACAGTAGGACCTTGTTGGTTATCCACTTTAAATATAGCAGTGTGGACATCAGACTCCATCTCTCGATGAGGGAGGGACAAGGTCCCACTGTACAAGAGCAAGAGGGTGGGTGGGAGATATCACTGCAGCAATCTTTGGAAAGTCAATCTACCATATTGGAATAGTGATGATATTCCGACAGAAGCTTGCGCCAAGCCTGATGAGAAGGAGGAGAGGGTGCAAAAGAATGACATGTATTGCTCTTGCCTCTGAGGTGGTTGTTGGCAACGCTAAACACGAGAGAATGAATTAAGATACCTCCAAAACCACATACCTGTCAGTACAGAGAAACAAACAGGCAGCTCCCAGTTCATAACAGAAAAACTCTTCTGAAAAGTGGAAACTCTTTGTAAAAATCCCAACCAGGAGCCTGATTTAGACTATTTAAAGGGGGGAAAATATAATCAGTTATATATCAATCCCAAATTCCTGATCAATCTTCCAAAGTGAAAGTGAGTGTTAGTTGTTCAGTTGTGTCCAACTCTTTGCAACCCCATGGACTGTAGCCCACCAGGCTCTTTTGTCCCTGGGATTCTCCAGGCAAGAATATTGGAGTGGGTAGCCTTTCCCTTCTCAAGGGTATCAATCTTCAAGTCAAAACTAAAACACTGCTGGGACTCCCTGATGGCCCAAAGGTTAAGAATCCGAGCTTCCACTGCAGGGAGCATGAGTTAAATCCCTGGTTGGGGAGCTAGGATCCTGCATGCTGTACAGTGCAGTCAAAAAACCCAAACAAACAAAAAACCACTGTAATATATCTATATATAAATGACAATCAATCATATTAGGATGTAAAATGCTTAAAACATTTCTTCTTGGTCATCAATTAATATGAATGTTTATAAGCAGCTGCTTATGTTAAGAACTGTGACTAAGATTCTATCCTACTTGCAAGTGAGCAAGTTAGTCTGCCACAGTTTTGTGGAGGCTGACCAAAAACAAATCTGGGTTAGTGACAAAGGCCAGTTTATCTCTCAGAGCAAAAGCAGTAGCCAGAGAACTATCATTTTCTTACATCATTTCTCTGACTCCCAATTCCTACAGGTGACATAGCGAGGGCCGGCTGACACTTCAACATGCGGTGAGTTACATTCCAGGAGAGGAGCCTCAAGCTTTAGGAAACTCCAGTTTTGGATAATGGACAGCAAGCAAACCCGTTGCCCAAGCTTTGCCCCAGAGGAAGATGTTGTCTTTATTATACTGCACAGCAAACAAAACTTTTGTTCCTATCTAAGCTTCCCAGGCTACATTATGCTTGAAAATATAGTGTGGAACAAAAGCCTGTTGGTGCCTTTGCTCACAAGACATGAAGCAATACAAGCAACCCATGGAGAATTATCTCCTTGCATTTTGTGCACCATCAAACGCTATTTCCTAGCTCAATCGCTGAATCGTGTGTCCCTTTCATTGACATTTGGCATTTTCAAAATATCTATATGGAATTCTGATGTTCTAACACTTGCCTTAGAATATGACAAGAGACTTTCCCTGAATATCACTTTATTATTCAGTTTCAAAAGAGAAATAGAATTGACAAGATACATTTTTTTTCAGTTACCAATACACTGAAAGCTGAGGCCATGAAAGGGGATGGTGACATCATCTAAACACCTACGTCTAAACATCTAAACATTCCTGAATTCACTGATTCATTCATTCAATAAATAATTACTGAGGCTATGAGGGTTTGGGAACTAGAAAAGATAATGTTCCCTGCTGCAATGGAACTTATGTTCTAGTGGAAGAGGCAGACATTAAACAAATAATTACCAATTAATTGTTTATTAGAACTGTGGTAAGTGCTCTCAAAGAGAGAAAACTGATCTTGCCTGGGGAGCTGGGGAAGGTTTACCGTAGAGCAGCAGGTTAAAAGATGAGTGGTGCTTAATTAGGCAGCGAAGACTGAGAGGAGTGAAAAGAGAGCTGAGGACAATCCCTGAAGACAAAACCTGAAAGAACACCCTTATTTAAGGAAAAATAGAGGAAGAGAATGGAGAAGGGAATGGCAATCTACTCCAGCATTCTCGCCTGGAGGTTCCCATGAGCAGAGGAGCCCGGTGGGCTACAGTCCGTGGGGTCGCAAAGAGTTGGACAGAAGGGAACGACTAAACTACCACCAGAGGAAGAGGAGCCCACAAAGAAGATTAAAAAGGAGTTACAGAGGTTGGAGGAAAATTAATATCCTAAAAATAGTGTCCAAAACTTTGGAAGTAAGGTGAAGAGGTGACTGCGTGTTCTTTCACTATTTTTAATGTTTTTAATATCACCCCCACCCCAGCCACGCCAGGCAGCATGTGGGATCTTAGTTCTCCAACCATGGATCGAACCTGTACCCCCTGAGCTGGAAACTTGAAGTCGTAAACATGGCACCGCCAGGGAAGTCCTCACATGTTCTATCAATGTTATGGTGAAGCACCAATTAACAGATCCACCCAAGAATTATTCAATTTTTGAGGAGATTGTACTCCTATGTTTGGCTTTGCTCTTATATTATTAATTAAGGAATGACTGAGACTTTGTTAAGTTACTTGCTAATATGTTGATTTATCTGTGGTAGAGATTTGAATAATTTCTTTCCAGTAGAAATGATACACTGGTAAACTGGCTGAGGGAAGAGGGATTGGCTTACAAAGTTCTTGAATATTTAACAATCAGCTGATATGACCCAGCTTCAGCACAACACCTGGCAATCTCAAAAGTTATGCTTTATTACTTTGTAGGGCATTGACATTAACCAATTTTGTCTTTAACCTAGCAATGTTATTCTAAAATTCTTTTTTTTTTAGAAAAAGGATTATATAGACTCTGCTTTCTTAAAATACTGTTTGTGCCAACTCTGCCACCTTACTGGTTTCCTCATTAATTAATGAATTGATTCCTTTTTGATATATTTTCATTTTAGATCTGTGTAAGCCGTGTTTTTATCCTTTTTTGAAAATTATATTTTTATCCTAAGAGTGTAGCTTCATGGAAGCCAAGGTAATCGTTTATATTCACAAATAATGGTGTGTCACGATGGAAACCACTTCACACCCACTAGTATGGCTAGATGAAAAAGTCAGGTAATAACAAGCATTGAGTTCTGATTGTCAAGAAATCAGAACTCTCATAGAGTGTTGGTGGGTATGTAAAATGGTGTGGCTGCTTTGGAAAACAGCATGTCAGTTCTTCAAATGATTAAGCATATAGTTACATATAGAACATATGGTCCAAATGTTCTACTCCTAGATATATACCTGAGAGAAATGAAAACATACGCCCACGTAAAAACTTGTACTGTACACAAATATTTCAGTTCAGTTCAGTTCAGTCACTCAGTTGCATCTGACTCTGCAACCCCATGAACCGCAGCACGCCAGGCATTTAGAGCAGCATTATTCATAGTAGCTAAAAGGTGTACACAACCCAAATGCCCATCAATTCACGAATGGATAAACAAATGTGATATATCCATACAATGGAATATTCAGTTCAGTTCAGTTCAGGCACTTAGTCGTGTCCAACTCTTTGCGACCCCATGAATCACAGCACGCCAGGCCTCCCTGTCCATCATCAACTCCCGGAGTTCACTCAAACTCATGTCCATCGAGTTGGTGATGCCATCCAGCCATCTCATCCTCTGTCGTTCCCTTCTCCTCCTGCCCCCAATCCCTTTCAGCATCAGGGTCTTTTCCAGTGAGTCAACTCTTCGCATGAGGTGNACGGACCTTTGTTGGCAAAGTAATATCTCTGCTTTTCAATATGCTCTCTAGGTTGGCCATAACTTTCCTTCCAAGGAGTAAGCATCTTTTAATTTCATGGCTGCAGTCACCATCTGCAGTGATTTTGGAGCCCTCGAAAAAATAAAGTCTGCCACTGTTTCCACTGTTTCCCCATCTATTTCCCATGAAGTGATGGGACCAGATGCCATGATCTTCGTTTTCTGAATGTTGACCTTTAAGCCAACCTTTTCGTTCTCCTCTTTCACTTTCATCAAGAGGTTCTTTAGCTCCTCTTCACTTTCTAGCATAAGGGTGGTGTCATCTGCATATCTGAGGTTATTGATATTTCTCCTGGCAATCTTGATTACAGCTTGCACTTCTTCCAGCCCAGCGTTTCCCATGATGTACTCTGCATAGAAGTTAAATAAGCAGGGTGACAATATACAGCCTTGATGTACTCCTTTTCCTATTTGGAACCAGTCTGTTGTTCCATGTTCAGTTCTAACTGTTGCTTCCTGACCTACATATAGGTTTCTCAAGAGGCAGGTCAGGTGTTCTGGTATTCCCATCTCTTTCAGGATTCTCCACAGTTTATTGTGATCCACACAGTCATAGGCTTTGGCATAGTCAATAAAGCAGAAATAGACGTTTTTCTGGAACTCTCTTGCTTTCTCGATGATTGAGAGGAGCCACCACTTGCCCAAGGTCAGGGGCGGCGGCCTAGAGGAGCTACCCCACGTCCAAGAAGCAGTGGCTGCAGGGGCACAGGAGAGGTGAGAGGAGCTACTCCACGTTAAGGTCAGAGGGGGCGGCCATGAGGAGATACCCCTCATCCACAGTAAGGAGCAGCGGCTGTGCTTTGCTGGAGCAGCTGTGAAGAGATACCCCATGTCCAAGGTAAGAGAAACCCAAGTAAGACATAGGTGTTGCGAGAGGGCATCAGAGGGCAGACACACTGAAACTATAATCACAGAAAAATAGTCAATCTGATCTCACGGACCACAGCCTTGTCTAACTCAATGAAACTAAGCCATGCCATGTGGGGTCACCCAAGATGGATGGGTCATGGAGAGGTCTGACAGAATGTGGTCCACTGGAGAAGGGAATGGCAAACCACTTCAGTATTCTTGCCTTGAGAACCCCATGAACAGTATGAAAAGGCAAAATGATAGGATACTGAAAGAGGAAATCCTCAGGTCGGTAGGTGCCCAATATGCTACTGGAGATCAGTGGAGAAAACTGATCCCATCCCAGAAACACCATCCCAGAAAAACTGAAGGGATGGAGCCAAAGCAAAAACAATGCCCAGCTGTGGATGTGACTGGTGATAGAAGCAAGGTCTGCTGCTTTAAATAGCAATATTGCATAGGAACCTGGAACGTTAGGTCCATGAATCAAGGCAAATTGGAAGTGGTCAAACAGGAGATGGCAAGAGTGAACGTTGACATTCTAGGAATCAGGGAACTAAAATGGACTGGAATGGGTGAATTTAACTCAGATGACCATTATATCTACTACTGTGGGCAGGAATCCCTTGGAAGAAATGGACTAGCCATCATTGTCAACAAAATGCAATCCAAAATGCAGTACTTGGATGCAATCTCAAAAACGACAGAATGATCTCTGTTCATTTCCAAGGCAAACCACTAGTAAGACAAAACCCCAAAACTTGTTAGATGGTCCTTGGGGTAGATCTTAAGCCATCTTATCTCATCTAGGTTATACCTTTTTGAGACTAAAAGCTAAGAACTCTATTCCCCAAAAATGAGCAGTTTGACAACATTTCTAGGGGCATCACTGGACTCCCTCCCAGATTCCCAGGGCTGCCTGCATTCCTGAAAGCTGGCCATTCACCTCTACTTGACCATGTCTGGGAAATGGAGTCCTTAAGTAAATCTGTTCTCTGGAATGACAAATAACTCAAGATCCCTTCCATACCACTGCTTTTCCTATATTTGAGAATTGTCATCATAAATCTTTTGGTTTTCTGATTTTTCTAAGTTTTTAAAATTATTTATTTATTTATTTGGCTGTGTCAGGTCTTAGTCGCAGCACGTGATCTTTCTATTACACGTGGGATCTTTCACTGAGGCCCACGGACTCCTTAATTGCAGTACGTAGGCTTAGTTGCTCCAAGGCATGTAGGACTGTCGTTCTCCGACCAGGGATGGAACCCAGGTCCCCTGCATTGCAAGGGAGATTCTTAACCACTGGACCACCAGGAAAGTGTCTTCAGTATTTCTTAACATGATTATTGTTTCACAATTTTCATCAGCCTCCACACTTTTCACTGGATATAAGACCAGTTTTCAGAGGCTTTTTAAAATGTGATACCCCCAGTGAGATTCTACTTCACACCCATCTGACTGGGAAATCTGACAGTGCTAAATGTGGCAAATTGCTATTGGGTAAATTTGTTGAAGGATATATCCATTGAATGGAATACTACACAGGAGTAAAAGTCAATGAACCCGAGTTACATCTATTGATACAGATAAATCTCACAAATGAAATGTTGAGCAAAGTGGCAGAAGGGTACATATGGCATGATTTCGTTTATATTAAAATATAAATACATGGAAAGCATCTTTATATATATAGTTTTCTATATAAATATAAAAATATGTGTGAATAACAAATACCAAATTTGGCATAGTGAGGCCCTCTGGAAACAGGAGGAGGATGGAATGAGATCTACATACACGAGGTTTCAACTGTTGGCACAGTTTTACTTAAGTAGGGAATACATAGGTGTTTCTGGTATTGACTGTAATGTAAAAATAAACAAAAGTGTATCTAAGATCGGCAATATGTATTGAAAGCCTCAAAATTGTTTATACTCTTTATCTGCTCATGCCTCTTATAAGAAATTTTCCTAGGGAAACAATAAAAATGTACACAAATATATAAATGGATGGTTTGGGTGGCTTTATAACAGGGAAAAAATTACAATCTAAAAGTTCAACTCTAATGGTGTGGTCCAAGATTCTGTTCCATCCACATGATAGATGGATACAATGTAGCCATTAAAATGTTTGTGTTAGTGGGGTATTTGGTGGCCTGGGAAAGTGCTGACCACTTATTACAGTTTTTAAAAGAAGGATGTCTCAGGGACTTCCCTGGTCGTCCAGTGGCTAGGACTGTGCCCCCAATGGAGGGGGCCTGGGTTCGATTCCTGGTCAGGGAATGAGATCCCATATGCTGCAGCTAAGACCCAGTGCAGCCAAATAAGATAAATTAAAAATGGGTCACAAAGCAATACATACTATATGATTTCAGTTTAAAAAATGAAGATATAGGGGCATGAGAATGCATAAATTGTGATATATTCCTACAATGCTATACAAAGTAACAATTAAAAGAAAGGAATTAGCCCTCATGTATCAGCTACATAGAGCTCAAAACTATAAAGCTGAGCAAAAAGTTTACAAAAATGATGTATAACATATGCTGCCACTTATAAAAGGATTAAAAGCATACAAAATGGTATCACATCTTGACTGTGGATAGGTACTGTTTGTAAAACACTTAGAATAGTTCCTGGCACACAATAAGTACTTGCAGTGGGTTGTATTTTCCAAGATGGCCACAATAAGATCTCTCATCTTACATTGTGACATTTACACTCTTCCCATCAAGAAATGGGAGTGTCTGTTTTCTCTTCTTGAATCTGGATAGGCAGAAATAATGCCATGTGCTTCCAAACACAGGTCAAAAGAAGTGATACAACTTCTACTTGGCCCTCTTGGAATCTAGCCACCATGCTGTGAAGAAGCCCAGGCTACATGAAGAGGCCGCATGTAGGTGTTCCAGCTGATGGCCTTAGATGAGGTCTTAGCCAACGGTCAGCATCAGCCAGCAGATCTGTAAGTGAGAAAGCCTTCAAGATGACTCCAGTCCCAGCTGCCATCTGACTGCAACCTTATGAGAGAACTCCCCAGCAGAGTCCAGTCAACCCTCAGACCCGTGAGAGATAATAATACAATTATTATTGCTACTTTACTCCAGTAAGTTTTGGGGTGACTTGTAATGCATCAACAGAGAACTTTAAGGTGTATGTAGGTGCTTATTAAAATAAATAAAATAGAAAATTATAAAAACAGAGACAGAAAGTATCTCTGCTTTTCTGATAACCTGCCAACTTAATGATAATAAATACATCTCGGAAGGAAAGGAAGAAGATTTAGACTGCAGAAAAATTAATGTTAGTCTTTTAAATACAAACAAAAAATATCTTGAAGAAAGATATAATTATCATTTGTTAATTCTAGGTTTGAAAGTTTTTATTTAAAAAATTATCCATTTTCCTCCTACCCCCCAATACACATATACCCCTCCAAAAAAGTAGATACAGGTCTATGAAAGGGTCTCTAATGCTATCAGTTTTGATCAGATGCTCTGTCACTAGTCAGAGGAGCCCTGGAGCCTTGAAAGACTTCTCAGGGTGGGGAAGGGCGTGTGGGCTGAAAGGATAACAAAGAGGCCAGGAGGAGGGCTAAATCAGCCTCCTTTACAATCCATGACGGAATGTGAGAGGGTGATCTCATCTCTCATTACAGACTACCACTCATCTCAGCTAAGCTCACTCATCTCTGATACAAGGATGATAATAACATACAGCTCCTCCTGGAATTCAACGAAGGAATGTGGAGGCACCAGAGAGAGGAGATATTCCTCAACACCCCTTAAACATAGGAACCCAGCCAGCGTATCACAGACAGTTTACAAAGGGCACCCTTTTGTGTTGCATAAGATATGAAATGAAGTGACTCCTACAGGGAAACAATTAAGGGGGCTAGAAAAGCAGAAGGTATGGAAACTCATTCTCCATCAAAGAGCTGGTCTTTGCAGGTGAAAATGTGCAACTTCACATTTTCAAGTAGAGCAGCTCAGAACAGAACAGGATTATTCTGCAGCCTAAGAATAATAGATGAATCCAATCATCCTTGGAGAAGATAGCCCAGTTGCTGAAAGAATCCCTGCAAGGCATTCTCAAACTATCTTCACTGAAGAACCAGCTTTTTTTCATTTCCGATCAATATCTATTGACACCTTTGCCAAATGAAATGAAAATAAAGTACTAGAAAATAAAGTACTAGATTGTACTAGTACAATCACATGCTTAGATGCTGTGAAACTTCCCAGATGCTCACTCTCAATTCCCATGCTTATGTTGTCATGGACAAGTAACAGTTAGCCAACTGGTCTTGGTCAGTGGATCCCACCTTGAATAGCACTGCCCTACAAGGCTCTGTCTTAGACAGCAAATCTCCCACTGTCCGTTTTCACAACAAATGTTGTTTAGTCGCTAAGTCATGTCTGACTCTTTTGTGACCGATGGACTGTAACCTGCCAGGCTCCTCTGTCCATGGGATTTTCCAGGCAAGAATACTGGAGTGGGTGGCCATTTCCTTCTCCAGGGGATTTTCCCAACCTGGGGATCAAAACCACATCTGCTGAGTTTCCTGCATTGGTAGGTGGATCTTTATCACTGAGCCACTGGGAAAGCCCTTCACAATGAATAGGTCTCTTGTAAATGAAGTACAGAAATGAACTACTAAAGGAAAGTGGGAATTCAACATTATGTTTATTTTTCATTGCCATTCGGAGGAAACTGGCTCATTCTTAGCAAATATTTTTAAAATTGTTTTAGTGGAAGAAATTAGGGCAGGTTAGAATTTTGTAAAACTCTGTCTCAAGCCTTAAATATAGAATATGACTATCCAGAATCTCAGGAGGCAAGCTACTTGTCCTACCTGGCAATTTCTGTTAATTGATCCACCAATTAAGGGAGTCGGACAGACAGAGCACCCTGAGAGTTAATCTAGAGCCTAGATTTTCAAAACTGATGAGCATAAAATTTCACTGCTCTTGACACACCTCACACCTGCCTAACTCTGGACCAGGTGCACCTGTTTTCCAAGACAACCTCCAAGACAATGCATCTAGTCAAGGTGGCAAGGAAAGGAGTGAGTTTCATTCAAGGACCTGCATTTGGGGCTTAATGAGGCATACAGGATTATTGTTAACACAGTCACAATATGCAATTTACAGAGTGATTAAATCTTGCCCCAGAAGGGTGCCCATGGATCCATGCCCCATGATGCCCCAATTATTTAGAAGATTTTCTTCTTTTCTGTCATAATTTGTTCTCCAGTGACCAAAAAAAAAAAAAAAAAGGATTTGAACTACTGTGAGTTCAAGGTCACAACAGCCTTTGTTTTCTCTCAATTCAGTGGTAGCAGAAACAAAGTCTCAGCTTAAAAAGTAAAAAAAGAAAAGAACCTCCTCCTGAACCCCCAGATGTGGCCATGCGGATTTTGATCTTTGGGTTGTCACCCTTGGTAACTTAATATCCTTTCATTCCCTCAGACTTTACCTTTATATGATTGTTATTCTTTGAAGGTGTTTTTAGTTACTGTACAGATTCTTCCCAGCCCTTTGGGGTGGGCAGTATTGTTATTATATCCACTTTCTGTGGCAGTACTAACAATATTTGGCTTGGGTGCCATGGGTCTAAATGAGGAATGAACCAATCAGAAGTGACACTGGCAGGGAACTCCCAGTGTAGCTGGAGCAGAGCCCAGGAGGAAAACTGGCCCAACCCATTTGTGAGAGGAGGAAATAGATGGATAGGAAAACTATGCCTCTTGGTCACACAGTCAATATTTTCCACTTCACTTCCAAACCCTCCTCTTCTCTCCCATCACATTTCCTACCACTTTAAAATAATGTCAAAAGTCCAGAATGAGCATAGAAGATGGTAGATAAGTTTCTTTCATGTCATATAAAAAGAAAGGAAGGATGAAGAGGAAGAGAGAGAGACACACAAAGAAAAGGAAATATCAGAGCCCCATAGTCAGCATTCTTTATGAGAAGTGGAAATGTAACCTCATTGTGATCAACTGTTTTCAAACATCCATTGTTCAGGTTGATTGCAATTTTTCAATCTATTTTGTCTGTGTAGTGCTAGGTTTTTCAACAGTGGTGCTATCGACATTTGACATTATGAGCCATATAATTCTTTCTTGTGAGGGCCGTCCTGTGCATTGTGGGATGTTTAGCACCATCCTGACTTCTACCCATGACATATGCATAGCACCCCTGGAGTTGCGACAACCAAAACTGTCTTCAGTTCAGTTCCGTTCAGCTGCTCAGTCGTGTCCGACCCTGCGACCCCCTGAATCGCAGCACGCCAGGCCTCCCTGTCCATCACCAACTCCCGGAGTTCACTCAGACTCACGTCCATCGAGTCCATGATGCCATCCAGCCATCTCATCCTCTGTTGTCCCCTTCTCCTCCTGCCCCCAATCCCTCCCAGCATCAGTCTTTTCCAATGAGTCAACTCTTCTCATGAGGTGGCCAAAGTATTGGAGCTTCAGCTTTAGCATCATTCCTTCCAAAGAAATCCCAGGGCTGATCTCCTTCAGAATGGACTGGTTGGATCTCCTTGCAGTCCAAGGGACTCTCAAGAGTCTTCTCCAACACCACAGTTCAAAAGCATCAACTCTTCGGCGCTCAGCCTTCTTCACAGTCCAACTCTCACATCCATACGTGACCACTGGAAAAACCATAGCCTTGACTAGAAGGACCTTAGTCGACAAGGTAATGTCTCTGCTTTTGAATATACTGTCTAGGTTGGTCGTAACTTTTCTTCCAAGGAGTAAGCGTCTTTTAATTTCATGGCTGCAATCACCATCTGCAGTGATTTTGGAGCCCCCCAAAATAAAGCCTGACACTGTTTCCCCATCTATTTCCCATGAAGTGATGGGACAGACACTGCCAAACATCTCAAACAGTTCTCCAGCTGAGAACCACTAGTATAGTGTGCTTGTTCTAAAGGTGTTTTCAAACTCAATTAATTTTATGCCCAAAGGTCAAAAGTTGCAGCCGAGAATAGAGAAGAAAATGTAAGATTCTTTTTTTTTCTTGTCCTTTTTTTAAATTGGAGGATAATTGCTTTAAATGTTGTGTTGGTTTCACAACATGAATCATCCCTAAGTATACATGTATCCCCTTCCTCTTGTGCCTCCCTTTCACCCCTTCCCAAGATTCTTGCATTAAGAGAATTCTATACAAAACTGATAAACAACAAGGTCCCACTGTACAACACAGGGAACTATATTCAATATGATGTGATAGACCATAATGGAAAAGAATGTGAAAAAGAATATATACATATATATGCATAACTAAATCACTTTACTATGCAGCAGAAATTAACACATTTTAAATCAACTATACATCAATAAAATAAATTTTTAAAAAGAGAACTCTATAAGTTGATCAAAAATTTCCCCCAGGATCTTCTCTGACCGGATTTTGAATGCAAATTGAATCATAATATCAGACAGGTAGCCAAGAGTGGAAACCTATCTTTGAAGTGTATGTTTCACTAACTATTAATACATTCATCTACCTATTATGATGCATAGAATGCCATTTCTTGATATTTTTCTAATATTTTCAATAATTTCTTGCTTATTTTAGATATACCATTTTTCTTTTACTTTTTCTTAAGTAAAATAATGACATTATCTGAGGAATTTACACAAATTCTTTTTAGTTTTTTTATACAAAAGTAATTTTCAAAATACTTTGATAGGATTGAAAAGTGCTCAGTAAGAAATATACCTTTCAGCTTGCCCTATGCCTACATTCATAGCTGCATTACTCATAAAAGCCAAGAGGTGGGATTAACTTAAATGCTCATCCACAGTTGGACAAAATGGATAAACAAAATGTGAAAAATAAATACAGTGGAATATTATTCAGCCTTATAAAGAAAAGAAACTGACACACGCTACAGCACTGATGAACTTGAGGACATTATGCTAAGTGAAATAAGCCCATCACAGGAGGACAAATATTGTACTATTCCACTTATATTGGAGAAGGCAATGCCACCCCACTCCAGTACTCTTGCCTGGAAAATCCCATGGATGGAGGAGCCTGGTAGGCTTCAGTCCGTGGGGTCGCTAGGAGTCAGACACGACTGAGCAACTTCACTTCCACTTTTCCCTTTCATGCATTGGAGAAGGAAATGGCAACCCACTCCAGTGTTCTTGCCTGGAGAATTCCAGGGATGGGGGAGCCTGGTGGGCTGCCGTCTATGGGGTCGCACAGAGTTGGACACAACTGAAGCGACTTAGCATTAGCATCCACTTATATGAGGTACCTGAAACAGTCAAATTCATAGGCACGTGAAGTAGAATGGCAATTGCCAGTGGCTGGAGGAAGGAGGTATTGAGAGTTTTATTTAATGGGCACAGGGTTTCTCTCTGGGAGAATAAAAAAAGTATGGAGCTAGATAGTGGGGCTGGTTTGCACAACAATGCACCAAATACCAACAAACAGCACACTTACAGTGAGAAAACTGATAAATTTTGTGATGTGCAGTTTGCCACAATGAAAAAATTAAATTGAAACATCAGCAATATAAAAAACTAAAATATGTACATAAAAAATGTGCAACCATAATACTGAATACCTCATTCACAGAAAGCACTTTTCTCTGGGGCAAAGTGCATGACATCACTGTGACATACAGGGACACACCCATTGTTCCTTGGAATTTGTTAAATGTGTTTCCAGACATTGTGCTGGACGGTCCTGTGGCCAATCCAGCTATTTCAGTTACCACTGAAATCCAATTGCTGAGGCAAGTCAACCCCATATAAACTCTCTAAGCTCATATAGATATTTCAAAAGAAGGATCTGCCCTCTCTATGCTTTTTTCTCAGCATGCCAATTAAGTCTCAAAAACTATTCAGATCATTAAGAGCTGAGAATGAATCTTGTTTCTCTCACCCACTGCTACAAGAGGGAGCAGCATCCCTTTTCTTTTTTTAAAATTTATTTTTAAAATTTTATTTATTTTGTCTATATTTATATTTGGCTGCACCGGGTCTTCGTTGCTGCACTCGGATTTTCTCTAGTTGCAGTAAGTGGGGGCTATTCTGTAGTTGCGGTGTGTGGGCTTCTTCTTGTGGTGGCTTCTTGTGTTGTGGAGCACAGGCTCCAGGGTGTGTGAGTTTCGGTCGTTGCGGCACGTAGGCTGTAGTTATTACAGCCTGTGGGCTCTAGAGCATGGGCTCAGTAGTGGTAGTGCACAGGCTTAGCTGCCCTGTGATGTGTGAAATCTTTCCAGACCAGGGATCAAACGTGTGTTCCCTGTATTGGCAGGTGGATTCTTAACCACTGTACCACCAGGGAAATCCCCCACTTCTTTTCATTGCCCCAAACCCTGTTATTAAATATCTGACATTGTGGAATTGATTTGTTCTGTTAATAATAGAAAAAAATAGCATATATCTCTAATAAATTATAGTGTGGACAAAATGATACTCTATTCTGGTTAATGAAATAAAAAGTTGGAAAAGAGAGTTGTCATATGTGAGATGAAGTGCAATCACTATCCAAACATTTCTGTTTAAAACAGGACACTTATTGCCTGGCTACTGTCAGCATAAACACCCTACTTCTATCACCAATCTTCATCCAGGTCGGTATCAGTTAGCATGTACACATTCCTATGCCAGAGTCTTTATTTTGGAACAGGATGTGGAGAGGAAGTCTGGGGATAGGGTGGGGCTGGAATTAAGGAATTGGAGAATGGAAGGAAATGGAAGGGCTTCCAGCATCCATCTAGTTCCTTGGACTGGTTTTGAGCACACTAGTGAGAGAGGTTTAGAGGCAGAATTTGATGGAACTGTTCAAGAGGGGCTTTGGGAGACCTATCAATAACAGGGAAGGACTAGGTGGAGGCTCTTTCCTCCCCCTTCTGTTTGCTTCAGCACTGTTCTCGGGCTCTGAGGACCTGGAAATGTTGGGGAAACCCAGAATCCACAGCTTACAGGTGGAAATCAGAGGGTACCACCATGAGGCTAAGACAGGAGCAGTGGATAGGGGATCCAAATCTGGAGAAGATGGAGGAGGAAGTCCTAACAGGCAGTACTGAAACACTCCCGCTAGTAACAGTAATGCTGAGTCACTAAGAAGTGAAAACATATTTTATCCATGGAACTGAATTAGGCCTGAGGGCTTGAGTCAGGAATGACAAATAACAGCTAGCACAAAACCTATTAATTTCAGTTCTAGAGTTCCAGGGAAAGATAATAAATACTTTTATCCATTAAAACAATAGTAATATATTATAAAGGAATTTTTTAAGGCATAAACCCACAAGGAAAGGAAAAATGGAAGAAGAGGCAACAGCATCACAATTTTGGAAGCTAGAAAGCAGGGAGCAAGGGATTTAGCAGAACAGAGAAGCCTAAAAGTAATAAGAGAAGATCTCCCAACTAACTGGTCCAGCTGGATCGACTACAGAGAATTTCAGTCTATAAGATCCATATATGCACTAGGAACTTCAAATCAGATTTTCCATCTTCAGACACACTCAAATAAAAGTATTATAAGATTGGGACAAGATAATAATGCCTATTTTCACCACTTCTATTCAATATTATAACTGAAAGTTCTAGCCAGAGTCATTAGTTAAGAAGAAGAAATATATGGCATTCAAATTAGAAAGGAAGAGATAAAATTATCTATTTGCAGATGACATGACATATATATAGAAAATCCTAAAGGAATCATAAACACACACATGTATACACATACATACACACACAAAACCATTAGTACTAAGAAATGAATACAGCAAAGTTACAAGAGAGAAGATCAACACACAAAAATTAGTCATGTTTCCATATACACTAGAAATGAATAATTTAACACCAAATTAAGAAAATGATTCCATTTGCAGTAAAACTAGAAAGAATAAATACCTAGGAACAAATTTAACCAAGGGAATATAAGAATCGTACACTGTAAATCTTTTAAATGTTGAAAGAAATTAAATAGCTAAATAAATAGTATGACATCTTACGATTATGATTTGGAAAACAATACTGTCAACATGATAGTCCTACCCAAAGTGATCTACAGATTCATTATCAAGAGCTCAATAGCCTTTTCTGCAAAGAGAGAAAAGCTGACCCTAAAACTCAAATAGAATTGTAAGTGACTCTGAATAGGCAAAACAATCATGAAAAAGAAAACAAAAAGTTTGAGGACTCACACTCCCTGTTTCTAAAATTTTCTATAAAGCTACAATAATCAAGATGATGTAGTACTGACATATTAACAGACATATAAATCAACAGAATAGAATCAAAGTCCAGAAATACATCCATACAGCTACAGTCAACCAAATCTCAACAAACGTGACTGATTCTCAACAGTGGGGGAAAAAATAATCCCTTCAACAAACAGTGCTAGGGCAACTGGACAGTCACATATAAAAGAAAAAAGTTAGATCCCTACCTCACATCATATTTTAAAAAGTAACTCAAAAGGCATCAAAGACTTAAATGTGACTGCTAAAAGTATAAACTTCTTAGACAAAAACAAGAAAATCTATACCACCATGGATTAGGGAATGGTTTCTTAGATATGACACCAAAAGTATTTTACAAAATAAAAAAATAGATAAACTGGACTTTGTCAAATTTTAAAACATCTCTGTATTAAAGAATACTATCAAGAAAGTAAAAAAGCAGCCTATAGAATGAGAGAAAATATTTGCAAATCACGAATCTTTCAAGGGTCTATCATCCATAACATTTGGGGTTTCACTGGTGGCTCAGTGGGAAAAGAATCTGCCTGTGATGCAGGAGACACAGGTTCCACTCCTGGGTCAGGAAGATCCCTTGGAGATGGAAATGGCAACCCACTCCAGTATTCTTGCCTAGGAAATGCCATGGACAGAGGAGCCTGGCGGGCTGCAGTCCATGGGATTGCAAACAGTCAGACATGACTGAGCATGCACGCAGGCAGGCAGCATCCATAATATTTAATACAAGGCTTACACTAATGACAAAAAAGCAAACAATCCAATAAAAAAAAAAAGCAGACACCTGAGGATTAACAGACATCAGAAGAAAGCTTCTAGGGTCAAGATGTGGATCAGGACAAGCAAAAAGAGAGAAGAAATTGTTGGAAACAGTGATGGTGCAGGGAGAAGATATTGTGTGAAATAAGCACAGTATGCTACGAGTGAAAAAAGAAAACAGAGAATGGTCTTGGAAATCAAAACCAAAAATCTCTCTAGAAGGTTTGGAAAATGAAGTAGAGTATCAAAACTGCCATTTAAACCTGAGTTAGCCTGACCCCAAAGCCCACAAAAATAAAAGATATCTTATACTCGTTAATATTATCTAACTTGAATTATAAACTTGTATTTTCCTGTGATGAATAACAGGGCATCTTACATTGCTATGTTTATTAGAGTCTGCTTGAGTCTTTAGCTATTTTTGAATCCAGCAGATCATCTGTAGAACTAGAGGCAACTTACTGCTTTTATTTGTACTGGAAATATAAAAAATAACAATAATTTCTTGTTTGAATCTCTTTATGAAGTCACTGTGTGCAAATTATGGGACCCCATTCATACCAATTGCTATTGGCTAAAGCCTCACAATACATATGGGGTTTTGTTGTTTTTGCTTGGAGAATCTCACTTTGGGAAAAACATGCAATGTTTTAGAATTATGGAATTTTGGAGCTAGGAGAAATTCCAGATATCATCTAGCCTTGTGCAAATATGTGAAAAACTAAGGCAGCTGGTGACTGAATTGCTATTAGAATTCAAGCATGGTAGCTCTGAGTCCACTGCTATTTCTGCTCTATAGAACTATTGGAAGTTGAAATAGCAATAGCACTAATGCTCGCATATAATTACCTCAAAATCAGGAAACAGTAAGTGGGTCATCTGCTTCAACCATGGAGAAAAATGAAAATGAGGACAGAAACACATAACTTGGTCTCCAAACTATAGCGCTGATGGCAAAGAAAGAGCAAATGTAACTTCACTTTTCCTTTGCATAATCAACAAGTATTTATTGAATTGTCACCAAATATGTAACAATGAATGAAGTCACTGGAATATAAACTGAAGCATAAAAATTGCTGTGTATAAGCTGTCTGTGCACTATTAAAATCATTTGGTGCAACATTCGTTAATTTCAATGAATAACTAACTGATGGATTTTAAATATATATGGAAAAAGCAAGAGAGTTCCAGAAAAACATCTATTTCTGCTCTATTGACTATGCCAAAGCCTTTGTGTGGATCACAACAAACTGTGGAAAATTCTGAAAGAGATGGAAATACCAGACCATCTAACCTGCCTCTTGAGAAACCTGTATGCAAGTCAGAAAGCAACAGTTAGAACTGGACATGGAACAACAGACTGGTTCCAAATAGGAAAAGGAGTACATCAAGGCTGTATATTGTCACCCTGCTTATTTAACTTCTATGCAGAGTACATCATGAGAAACGCTGGACTGGAAGAAACACAAGCTGGAATCAAGATTGCTGGGAGAAATATCAATCACCTCAGATATGCAGATGACACCACCCTTATGGCAGAAAGTGAAGAGGAGCTAAAAAGCCTCTTGATGAAGGTGAAAGAGGAGAGTGAAAAAGTTGGCTTAAAGCTCAACATTCAGAAAACGAAGATCATGGCATCTGGTCCCATCAGTTCATGGGAAATAGATGGGGAAACAGTAGAAACAGTGTCAGACTTTATTTTTTTTGCCCTCCAAAATCACTGCAGATGGTGACTGCAGCCATGAAATTAAAAGACACTTACTCCTTGGAAGAAAAGTTACAACCAACCTAGATAGTATATTCAAAAGCAGAGACATTACTTTGCCGACTAAGGTCCGTCTAGTCAAGGCTATGGTTTTTCCTGTGGTCATGTATGGATGTGAGAGTTGAACTGTGAAGAAGGCTGAGCGCTGAAGAATTGATGCTTTTGAACTGTGGTGTTGGAGAAGACTCTTGAGAGTCCCTTGGACTGCAAGGAGATCCAACCAGTCCATTCTGAAAGAGATCAGCCTTGGGATTTCTTTGGAAGGAATGGTGCTAAAGCTGAAGCTCCAATACTTTGGCCACCTCATGCGAAAAGCTGACTCATTGGAAAAGACCTTGATGCTGGGAGGGATTGGGGCCAGGAGGAGAAGGGGACGACAGAGGATGAGCTGGCTGGATGGCATCACGGACTCGATGGACATGAGTCTGAATGAACTCCGGGAGTTGGTGATGGACAGGGAGGCCTGGCGTGCTGCGATTCATGCAAAGAGTCGGACATGACTGAACGACTGAACTGAACTGAACTGAACTGAACTGAACTGAATTCCTCTCACAATTAAACCAATTACACATTGTCTTCTTGCAAGACAGTATTATATTTTATAGTGAATAAACTGTGAGAAATCATAGGGAGAGGAAATGGAGCCAGGTCCAGCATACTGAAGTAAAATATTTTTTCTCTAATTTTTAAAATGACTTTTTATTATTACAGATACATACAGTGAAAAATTTGAAATGCAGATAAAAGAAAATCAAAACCAGAGATTATCAGATTAGCACATATTTAAAATCTTTTTCTCTGTAAAGATATATAATTTAACATATAAATTAGATATGTTAGGTACTGCTGTGTAAACTCATCCTTTTTTTTTCAGACAATGTTTGCTATCTTTTCATTTTAGCTGATTTTATCTCAATATCTGGATCCCTGATTCTCTTTATTTTTGATCTTATTGAGGAAGATTCAGTGCAGGTGTTCTATCTCATTTGGTTATTCTGTCACTTATGTCTCTTAATTTAGCCTAGTCTATGCAGCACTGCATTAACTTAATGAAGAGACTTGGCCAGGTTTTCCATCTTTTGGTTTTTGTCTGATTGCTTGCTTGTATATATGAGTTTGGTCCTCTATCCCCTGTATTTCCTACAAACTATAAATTAGATGAAAATGTTTCACATGTCCAGTTGGACATTTTTGGCTAGACTATGTCATCAGTGATATTGGTACTTCCTTGCGTTACATCAGAAGATATAATAATATTCAAGGGCCTAAAAGAGTAGTAATTAATTGCCTGCTGTGTGCCGAGTCCCTAGTAGAACATTAGCAAGTGCCCTGGTGAAAAGCAGGAGATGTGTGCCCAGCACAGTTTTCCTGGTCCTCTTTGTCTTCTCCTTTCAACTTCCAGATTCTCTATGTTCTGTCTTTGTTGTTATTAAGTAGCTTGAGAGTTTAGGTGGGGTTTCTAGTGAGGAGTGATTGGGATGTTTGTGAAATTCAGGAAGAAAGAGTAATTATTAGAAGACAGGATGAAATAATACCTGTGTTTCTGGTAAGACTCCATTTGGCTCAATTTTCCCTTTCCTGTGTGCACTGCGTTGCAGCAATAACTTCTCTTTTGGGCTCCCAGTCACTGACCTCACCTGCCCAATGGGACATTTTTCATTCTGTTACTAAAGTGAAAGTTGCTCAGTCGTGTTTGACTCTGTGACACAATGGACTATACAATCCATGGAATTCTCCAGGCCAGAATACTGGAGTGGGTAGCCTTTCCCTTCTCCAGGGGAATCTTACCAACCTAGGGATCGAACCCAGGTCTCCCACATTGTGGGCGTATTCTTTACCAGCTGAGCCACAAGGGAAGCCCAAGAATACTGGAGTGAATACTGGAGTGGGTAGCCTATCCCTTCTCCAACAGATCTTCCCAACACAGGAATCGAACTGGGGTCTCCTGCATTGCAGGTGGATTCTTTACCAACTGAGCTATCAGGAAAGCCCTCAGTCATTAAAGTCTCTATTTAAAATATAACCTATTAGAATCAAGTAACTCTTTGTAATTTATATTTTTAATTTTAAATTTATTTATTTTTTAATTGAAGGACAATTGCTTTACAGAATTGTATTGGTTTCTGCCAAACATCAACATGAATCAGCCATGGGTGTACATATATCCCCTCCCTCTGGAACCTCCCTCCCATCTTCCTCCCCATCCCAGCCCTCTGGGGTGTTACAGAGCCCCCGTTTGAGTTCCCTGAGTCATACAGCAAATTCCCATTGGCTATCTATTTTACCTATGGTAATGTAAGTTTTCATGTTACCCTCTCCATACATCCGACCCTCTCCTTCCTTCCCCCACCTGTGTCCATAAGTCTGTTCCCTATGTCTGTATTTCCATTGCTGCCCTGCAAATAATTTCGTCAGTACCATCTTTCTAGTGAATCATGCAACTTTTTTATTGGAAAGTCTCTGCAGGCTCTGTTCTATCTGCTATAGGATACAATGCAAATTCCCCAACATGGTACCCAAGGCTTTCAAAGCCTGCCCCATCTTTAACCGTCCATTTATTCCCCACTTTGCACCCACACACTCTTCACTACAGCCATATTCCGCTTGCAGTCAACCTCTGAACACACCACGTCCCTTCACAATCCTGCCTCAGATCATGACAGTTTCTTCCATCTTCAATGTGATCCCCCACTTCTGGCCTAGAAGCTCCTAGTTAACTCTCCAGACCCCAAACAAATGGCCCACTGTGTAAAGCATTCTTCACTCTCCTGCATGAGGTGTTCTCTGTTTTGAGCAGCTATTACCCTTGTTACTATCTTATGCCCTTAGTGTCACATGCTTAACTTGCCTGTTGAAGCAAGAGGTTGAGCAAGCATTGTGCGTAGATTGTAATCAAAATCCTACTTTCTTTGATCCACTCTTCTTTTTTCTTTAATTTTATATATTGGAATTTTCACCTATATAGAAGTAGAGAAAAGAGTATAATAATTCCCATGTCCCCATTACCCAGCTTCAACAATTTTCACACCATAGCCAAAACTGTTCATCTATGCCTGTGCTAATTTTCTCTCCACAACAGTATCGGGTTTCCCTTGTGGCTCAGACCGTAAAGAGTCTGCCTGCAATGCGGGAGAGCCGGGTTTGATTCCTGGGTTAGGAGGATCCTCTGGAGAAGGAAACGACAACCTACTCCAGTATTTTTGCCTGGAGAATCCCATGGATGGAGGAGACTGGCAGGCTACAGTCCATGGGGTTGCAGAGTTGGACGCGACTAAGGGACTAACACTTATGACTTATGACAACAGTATTATTCAAAAGCAACTACCAGATAATATCATTTTATCTATAAGCACCTCAGGATGCATCTCTAAATGATAAGAAATATTTTTAAAAAATGATAATGATATTAATACCATTCTTTACAAAATTAACCATAGTTTCTTCTTTCTTGGCTATATCGGGTCTTAGTTGCAGAACATGGGGTCTTTAATTGGGGCATGAGAACTCTTAGTTGTGGCATGTAGGATCAAGTTCCCTGACCAGGGATCCAATCCAGGCCCCCTGCACTGGACTATAGGAGTGGAGTCTTAGTCACTGGATTACCAGGAAAGTCCCTATAATTTCTTGATAGTATCATAAAATGCTGTCATTTTTTATTTCATAGAGTTCCTCTTCTGGCACTAGTTGAAAATTCCAGTTGGTCTGTGAAGCCTCTGTTCAGTCTTACAAAATAGATAGACATATGCTTGCTTTTCCTACAGTCAACTGAAGTAGCAAATACAGTCTCATTTCAAAAACCCAAATCTCCTATTTCCTGTAATAATCAAAGCTCAGAGCCTCAAGTAGGGTGTGTCTTCCTGCTGGACCAGGATGGAGAATTTAGATCTTCTTTCTGCTCTTTTTTTTTCTCATTTCCTCTCCTACTCTGCCAGAGTTGGGGATCTGGGGAGAGGTATGAATGGGCCCCTTCCTTGCTGTTTCCCTGCCTAAGAGGATGCACTGCTCCTCTGGAGAGTCACACGTGTCTCCATCCTCAGCCTCTTGGCCTCTGGGGCCCCTCCAGCCTTCTGTTCTAGGCAGTCAGTCCTACTGGACAGGTACAGAAGTGCAGGGCAATTCCAATGCAGGAGAGTCTTCTGACCCTACCTTCAAAACAGCAGCCCCTCCTCTCTCAAACCCTGTTCTGTGTTCTATTTGAAATGTTTCAGGTCCGGGTTTTGCAACTGCCAACTGGAAGAAACACATTTTAGCATACCTGCATGGTAATATTTGAAGTGAGTTCCTTGTGGACAGCGTCTAGCTGGGTCATGTATTTTATTGACTCCACCGAGATCTGTGTTTCAACTGGTTTATTTACACCATTTATGTTAACAATAGGTTAGGGCTTAAGTCTGCCATTTGAGTTTTTGTTTTCTGCTTATTCTGTCTGAAAAAAACACATTTGAAAGCCCTCCACGGTATCTACTTTGAGTACCCCTCAAGCATAGGATTAAGAAGGTCGCATTTTAATTCTCTTCTCTCAAAGACTGGGCCCTCTGCCCTCCTTATAGACTTAAGTCCAGGAACTGTAAAACAAGTTATGTTTCATTTCCTGTGTAAATAGTGCATGGGGAAGGGGATTCTTATCATCAACTTACTTTATTACACTGATCTCTATTCACCTGATACCTCAGTTGAAGCTGAGACAGAGATGCCCCACTTACTATCCCATGACATTTATTTACATGTCTCTCTTCCTTTCTGGACTGTGCATAATATTTGAACAAGATTTGAATGTTATTCATCTTTCTGTATTCCCTAGCAACTGCTAGATCCTTAATACATGCTGATGCCTTATTTACTAATCCTTTCACCAAAAGAATCAAACTCTTTAAGAAAAATCCTTTAGTTTAAATTTTTATTTTTATTTTATTTTTATTTTGGCTGCACTAGGTCTTCACTACAGTATATGGGCTTAGTTGCCCCCTGGCATGCGGGGTCTTAGTTCCCTGACCAGGGACTGAACCTGCAAATCCCCTATACTGGAAAGAGGATTCTTAACTACTGAACCACCAGGCAAGTCACTTAAACTCTTAATTTTGAAATAATTCCAAACTTACAGAAAGGTTAGAAGAATTGTGCAAGGGACTCCCACATTCCCTTTGCCCAGCCAGATTCACCAACAGAATTTTGGTGGGGATTTTGCCACATTAATGTTACCATTTTCTCTTTCAAGGATCAGATCTTTCTTTGAAACCTCTATTGAACTTACGGCTGTAAAATCAATTTCCCTTTAGTGCCTTTATTAGCTGTCTTTTCTCTGAATTCACCAGTTTTTTTTTTTTTTTTGTCCTAATAGAAAGGGAAAAGATGGAGTAGAAAGGATAAGATGAGCTTTTTCTATTCAGTAACTACTGGGCTTTCATCCATTTAAAACCATAAGATCTAGTTTGAGGAACCAAAAAAGGCATTTAAAATGTCTAGGAATATGGTTAAGCTACAAGAAAGTGGGACCATCTTCTAGAATAGACTATTTTTAGTAGCAGAATTACCTTAGAAAAGAACAATGTCACATTACATAAATAGCCCTTTCTGGAAGCACAATGATAATTCTGTGTCTCCTATTTAAGGAATCAGCCAAGAAAGGTTGAGAAAAATCTACTATGTTATCAAAAGGAAAATTTTCATAGTGGTCCAGGGGACTAATAACATTTAGGTAGAGCCTGGCTACCTAATTGGATGTGGTGGTGGGGGTGAGTTTTACGGAGTGTTCTCAAAGGTGCCTATTCATATCCTATGAGACACTTCAATTTCTGACAGTTCAAAGGGAAATTATTCTTATTTTGACTTTAACTCACCCTTGATTCTGATTCTGACTTTACTCACATGATTCTCACATATTGAGTAGTGTCCTTTCACCTTAAGGAAGTACTAAGTGAAATCAATGAAACAGCTTGATTGATATGAGTTCCAAGAATTGCAACATACGGAAAATAAAAAGAACAATGAAATCATTCATAGAAGAGGCCATTCACAGAGTTTTGCACACTGTAGTAAGAAAATAATGAACAAACTGGAGTAGCAGAAGAGTGTAGCTCAGGATTCTGAACTTAGAAGAGTTTTGACTTGAATTTAATTCATAGCCTATTAAAGTTCACAGTATAGGTTCTTGGCTCAAGAAATACAACCAAAGTATCACTGTTCATTCCACTCACTTATTCTACCAATATTTACTGCCTTCTAGGCTCCATGCTGAGCCAGGCAGTATTCCCGGCACAGGGCATTTAACAGCAGGCAAAACATCCCTATTCTCACCAAGATGACATTCAAGTGGGAGAGACTGTAATCAGTATGGAAGTGAAATAAGAGTGTGACAGAAGGTGGCAAGTGCTGTAGGGAAATAAGCAAGATTAGATGGATCTAGCCTGTCTGGAGAGCAGGCTGCAATCACAAGGGACAACTTTGTTAAGAAGTAACAGTAAGCAGACTTCACTGGCAGCGCAGTGGTTAAAACTCCCTCCTTCTTATTCAGGGAGTCCAGGTTCCGTCTTTCCTCTGGGAACTAAGATCCCATGCACCTCCTCAGCTCTGCCAAAAAAAAAAGAAAGAAAGAAGAAGAAGAAGAAGGAAGCCAAGACTTGGAAAAGGTGGGAGGAGCCTTCTGGGAAAGGGTCACAGCCAAGAAGGCAGGAGCACCTGGGCTTATTCCAGGAAGACCGAGGGGCCCAGGATGACCCGGGCAGAGCTGGACACGAGAGAAGTGGAAGGAGACCACACAGCGCCCAGGGCTGTTGAAGGATTTCAGCTTCCATTCTTTCCTTGTCCACTCTGGCTGAGGCTGTGCTTTTGAGCAGAGAAGGAACACAAGGGGACGCCATTTTTAAAGAATCTCTCTGGCTTCTCAGTTGAGAATAGACGGAGAGGGACAAGACAGAAACAGGGCGACCACTGGGGAGACCACTGCAGTGATCCAAGGAAGGACCGGCAGCGGTTTAGACCGGGGTGTAAAGACGTGGAGGGGGAAGCAATGGCCTCCTGGATACACTCTGCAGACAGAACCAACAGGACTTCTCGCAGGTGCGATGTGGGCTGTGAGGGAAGGAGGAGTCAACGTGCCTCCAAGGTTTTTGGTCTGAACAGCTACCAAAACATGAAGTTGTTATCAAATGAGGTGGGGAAGCTACTGATGGAGCAGCCTTGCAGGAGAAGGGCAGATCTGTTCAGTTTGGGGTATATTACTTTGACCTCCAAATGCAGAAGTCACGGGGGCAATTTTAGTCTGGAGTTCAGGAGAAAGGTCTGGGCAGGAGAGATTATTTGGGAGTTGTCAGTGTATAGAGGATATTTATATACCTAGTTCCACTCTAGTACTCTTGCCTGGAAAATCCTATGGACGGAGGAGCCTGGTAGGCTGCAGTGCACCGGTTCGAGAAGAGTCTGACACACTGAGCGACTTCACTTTCACTTTTCACTTTCACGCATTGGAGAAGGAAATGGCAACCCACTCCAGTGTTCTTGCCTGGAGAATCCCAAGGACGGGGGAGCCTGGTGGGCTGCCGTCTATGGGGTCACACAGAGTCGGACACGACTGAAGTGACTTAGCAGCAGTTCCATTTTTTAAATATGTATGCACGCTTATAAACATACGGAATTGTACATATATTTAGTACATATGCTTTCTAGTTCCATTCAATAGTTCTTAACATTTTGCTACACTTGCTCTGTGTTTCTCTATTTGTATACGCTCAAATTCTCTTTGTTAAAAGGAACCATTTGAGAGTTCAGGGTGTCTTGCTGCTTCACCTTTGCACACTCCTGCATTCCAGAGTGGAATGTCAAGTCACAGGACTGAAGGAGATAGCAGGGGAATGAAAGCAGATAGTGACCAGGGCAAAGAAAGGAGCCTGGGGGCACCCCAAAGGTAAGAGTTTGGGGAAAGGAAGAAGAACCAGAAGAAGCCACAGAGGGAAGAAAAAAACTAGAAAGAGTGTAATGATGAGGTGTAGAATAATGGTAGTAGACCTCCTCTTCTGACTGCTGACATTTACTGAAATGTACAGAGAGAAAAGCTGCTCATGGGATCTGCTTTTCTAACTTCAGAGTTTCTCTCCTTCACACTTGTGGAACTAATCAGTTTTTCCTCGGTCTACTTAAGACAGGAGTAATTATGAGAAGAATCTGGTAACTCCCTTGGATTGTTTTAAATGAGCAACCTAATACGCCCCAGGTCATAGCCTCCATGGAGGGTTCTGTGTATGTGTGTGTGCACAAGTGCACTCTCAATGAAAGGTTGAAGGGTAGCAGATTCTGCCACCTCAAAACACACTGTTTTGGTATGCTGGGTTATTTTAAGCTGAAGAAACTTGAAAAATAGCAAATGCAAAAATAGACTTTTCTTATTTGCCTAAAGACAGACTCTCCAAAAACTCAGCTGTTATAAATCTCCTGCTCCAGGAGTTTCATCAGCCAGAGAAGATTGACCCTTATCACAAGAGAGGAGACTAGAAGTAGGTGCCACACCCAGATAGACTCTGTCACAAACCATTCTATCTCCCATCTGTTCTTCTGAGACTTGTTCATCTTCCCTAAAAATCATTTACTCTCCTTAAGAGATTTACAGCCCCTCTCCCCTTTCCCTACTAAGATGAAGTTAATCCTGAATTCTAGCCATGTCAAAGATTACACATTTTTCCCCGGGTGTCTCCCATGTATACATGAGCTATATATGTTAATCAACTTCTGTTAACTTTTCCCTCATTATTCTGTCTGTTATTACAGAGGTCTCAGCCAAGAACTCAGAAGAGTAGAGGAAAAAAAATTTTTTTCTCTTCTGTAGGATCAAGAAGCCAAGTCTCAACATGGCTGTCTGAACTGGTTAAAAAAAAAAAAATCAGTTTCTAAAATGAACTCCAATCAATCAAATTCAGAGACTAATTTGAAGGGTAAAAAAGTTGGATGACAAGTTGATTTTTTGTTTTAATCAAACAGCTATCCCTTTTGTCCAAAGGGGCTATTTACATCTACCTATACAAAATAAACTATGGTCCAAAACTAAAAATACTTTTTTTCTTCTTGAAATACTGTTTGTAGTCCAACCAAAACTGAGATAAATAGGGCATCTGGGGTAAGAGCAAACTTCTACCCTGTACCTGGTCCTTGGGTATATCACTGAAAAGATTTGGTGTTAAACAGTTTGCCAAGAAGTCAAGCAAACCTCATCCATCTCTTGGGCTTCCTGAACACTGGAACCCCTCCCTTCATGACTCAGGAAATAACAGCCAACCAAAACTCATCATATGTGGGTACAAGATGAGACGGGCACTTTACAATAAACAATAAAATAGCTGATGTCATCTATAGTCTAAAACCCAGAGATACAAGACACTGGATTGAAGACCAGGGGAACACTTGGGTCCAGCATCATGCATTTCATTCCAAAACTAAGAGAAACTAAGCCGTCCGGGGAAGCTGGAGAGTGAGTGCTCCAAAAATGAACCAATCACCTCAGGGAATGTCTTTTCCTTGGAGTCTGTTGCTTCTCTCTCCAGCTCTGATTCTTCACCTAAGAAGCTTTGTCTCTCCTTTTTCAGTCAAGCACCAAGTGCATAAAAGAAAGTACTGTTGCTTCATCCATCTGGTTCAGAACAATATTAAGTCCAGGACGATATCAGCTCCATCTGAGTCATAAGGAGAAATTCAAGGAAACAAAGAGCAAAGGAAACAAAAGAGGAAGAAGAGAGACCCAGAAGAAAAGGATCAGGACAGAGAAGGGAAGAAAGTAGGAGGAAGGACTAGGATGACTCTATTTTTCTGCTTAGCACACTAAATACTAACTGTAGAAAGACCAAAGCAAGAAATGGATTCTATTTTAAAATGAGCTGTTCATACATACGAGGAGGGCTGCCAACAGATGCATCTTATTGGAAAGGCACTGAGATGGGCTTTGTGAGGCAGCGGTAGGCCCCTGGGCCAAGTCTAGAAGCAGGAAGTTGAGAAAAGAGAAATGAACTCACTCTGGATAATAACCTCATAGGTTATCTGCAGAAGGTCTTCGTAAAAACCTTTGCAGATTTGTCTCTTTGAGGTAAACTTCCTTTTTCCATTTGGTATAAATTTAGATTATTGTCCCTAGGAGTTGTTAGGACATTGAGTACATTGAGTTTTGCCTGAGGGCTATCCACAAAATTAAAAGACACTTGCTCCTTGGAAGAAAATCCATGACAAGCCTAGATATTGTATTAAAGAGCAGAGACACCCCTTTGCCAACAAAGGTCCATCTAGTCAAAGTTATGGTTTTTCCAGTAGTCAGGTACGGATGTGACAGTTAGACCATAAAGAAGGCTGGGCACCAAAGAACTGATGCTTTCAAACTAGTGCTGGAGAAGACTCTTGAGAGTCCTTTGGACAGCAAGGAGATCAAATCAGTCAATCCTATAGGAAATCAACCCTGAATATTCATTGGAAGGACTGATGCTGAAGCTTCAACCACCTGATGCAAAGAGCCAACTCATTGGAAGAGATCCTGATGCTGGGAAAGATTGAAGACAGGAGGAGAAAGGGACAACAGAGGATGAGATGGTTGGGTAGCATCACTGACTCAATGGACATGAGTTTGAGCAAACTCCAGGAGATAGTGAACGACAGGGAACTCTGGCGTGCTGCAGTCCATGGGGTTGCAAAGAGTTGGACATGACTGAGCGACTCAACAACAACAACCCATGGGCACCAGGAAGAGAGTTGCAGAGGAAGACAGAGAGCTGAGCAGGTCTACCTGGATGTCACAGTGGCAGAGGCCCCCTCAAATCGTGCTTTCAACTAACAGAGTGTTTATTATGTTCTAGGTGCTGCTGGAATGCTTTTCCATATTATGAATACAGCCTTGGAAATAACTATTCCTCCAATGTTAGCAATGGGAAAATAGGTACACGCGGCTAGAGAACACATCTGAGGTGGCTCAGGTGGCTCAGGCAGCGAGCAGAAAAGCCCAAGCTTGAACCCAGGCAACTGGGACCTCCAGACACCAGATTTTATCCATTTCACCACACTGTGCCTTTTTTAAAAATTTTGTTAGGCTGTGCCGGAGTCTTAGTTACAGCATGTAGGATCTTTAGCTGCACATATGAGCTCTGAGTTGTGGCATGTGGGATCTAGTTCCTTGAACAGGGGCCAAACCTGTGTCCCCTGAGTTGGGAGTGTGGAGTATTAGCCACTGGTCCACCAGGGAAGTCCCTCCACTGTGTTTCAAGAGGAGAGGAACTGCAAGGTTCTTCCTCCTCCTTCGCCCCCTGCCTTGTAGGCCTCCTTGTTCTGCTTCTTCCAGTCCCGCATAACACTCCTGCCTCACCCTGACATGGTTATTTGAAAAAAAATACAGCCTGGGAAATGGATTGTTTGGGACCATTACGGTTGAGGGACTTGCAGGAAGGAAAGAGCCATGCCCTGTAGGAAGAAGATTGAAGTGGAGGCCTCAGAGAATTAAAGAGGACAGAGCAGGCAGGTGCAGAGGAACACAGCCTTCTCAGTCCCACCGATCCTCTGAATGGCAGCACCCAACTAAGGGAGCACCCAGCTGGGGAGGTGGCTTGCCGTGCCTGAGGGGTTCCGTGCCATGTTCAGAGCTATATTCTTGACTCCCTGCATGATGCCTGGAGCTTATGCTTGTTGAGTGATTGAGTAAATGAATGAACTAACTCTGTGATACATGCTCTCCTACAAGTTGTTTTTCCCCCATCCTTCATTGCATAGACACCTCTCCCTTTTTCTCAAGCTCTTTCCCAGTAACAAAGCATCTAGAGCAGAGGCGAAAGTATTTGGTTGGTTGGTGAGTTTGTTGTAAAAGCCACGTGTCCATTCCGTGAGCATCCCTGCAAGGACTGGCATCCAACCTTGACTGCGTCCCACCCCCCTTTCCTCTATTCCTATCAACCTCACTAGCATTTCCTACCTTGGCATCACAATCCAGGTGAATTGGATGACTTTTCAGTTCACTTGATCAGTAAGTTTTGAACTGTTAGCTCTTTAGAAATAATCAGCCATCATTAAATATTCTTTTTAAATTGTTTTTAAAAATTTAATGTTGGAGATTTTCAACCCCAACCGGCCAATTAAGTCTAAAACATCTTTATTAAAGCAGCATAAGGTTGTCTGCCACTTGATCTATTAATAAATGCTCAATAAGTATTTCTTGAATGAAAAATGAGGCAAATGGATCACCATACAGGGAATTAAAACACCTATGTCCTCTCTCGCTCTGTCATTTACTTGCTGTATTATCTTAAAGCTACTCATACATTGATGGAAAACTATCAAAAAACATTTGTATTATGATTCAAAGTTTGTGATGGGAATGTGGTAGGCAGAATAATGATCTCCCCTCCTAGAGAAAAGATGTCTTCATCCTAACCTTCAGAACCTGTGAATACATTAGCAAAGGAGAATTAAGGTTGCAGATGGAATTAAGCTTACTATTTCAGTTCAGTTCAGTTCAGTCACTCAGTCGTGTCTGACTCTTTGCGATCCCATAAACCGCAGCACACCAGGCCTACCTGTCCATCACCAACTCCCGGAGTCCACCCAAACCCATGTCCATTGAGTCGGTGATGACATCCAACCAATTCATCCTCTGTTGTTCCCTTCTCCTCCTGCCCCCAATCTTTCTCAGAATCAGGGTCTTTTCAAATGAGTCAGCTCTTCACATCAGGTGGCCAAAGAATTGGAGTTTCAGCTTCAACATCAGTTCTTCCAGTGAACACCCAGGACTGATCTCCTATAGGATGGTCTGGTTGGATCTCCTTGCATTCTAACGGACTCTCAAGAGTCTTCTTCAACACCACAGTTCAAAAGCATCAATTCTTCGGCACTCAGCTTTCTTCACTGTCCAACTCTCACATCCATACATGACCACTGGAAAAACCATAGTCTTGACTAGATGGACCTTTGTTGACAACGTAATGTCTCTGCTTTTGAATATGGTGTCTAGGTTGGTCATAACTTTCCTTCCAAGGAGTAAGCGTCTTTTAATTTCATGGCTGCAATCACCATCTGCAGTGATTTTGAAGCCCAGAAAAATAAAGTCAGCCACTGTTTTCACTGTTTCCCCATCTATTTCCCATGAAGTGATGGGACCAGATGCCATGATCTTCGTTTTCTGAATGTTGAGCTTTAAACCAAATTTTTCACTCCCTCTTTTACTTTCATCAAGAGGCTCTTTAGTTCTTCTTCAATTTCTCCAATAAGGGTGGTATCATCTGCATATCTGAGGTTATGGATATTTCTCCCGGCAATCTTGATTCCAGCTTGTGCTTCCTCCAGCCCAGCGTTTCTCATGATGTACTCTGCATAGAAGTTAAATAAGCAGGGTGACAATATACAGCCTTGATGTACTCCTTTTCCTATTTGGAACCAGTCTGTTGTTCCATGTCCAGTTCTAACTGTTGCTTCCTGACCTGCATATACGTATCTCAAGAGGCAGGTCAGGTGGTCTGGTATTCCCATCTCTTTCAGAATTTTCCACAGTTTATTGTGATCCACACAGTCAACGGCTTTGGCATAGTCAATAAAGCAAAAATAGATGTTTTTCTGGAACTCTCTTGCTTTTTCCATGATCCAGCAGATGTTGGCAATTTGATCTCTGGTTCCTCTGCCTTTTCTAAAACCAGCTTGAACATCTGGAAGTTCACGGTTCACGTATTGCTGAAGCCTAGCTTGGAGAATTTTAAGAATTACTTTACTAGCATGTGAGATGAGTGCAATTGTGTGGTAGTTTGAGCATTCTTTGGCATTGCCTTTCTTTGGGATTGGAATGAAAATTGACCTTTTCCAGTCCTGTGCCCACTGCTGAGTTGTCCAAATTTGTTGGCATATTGAGTGCAGCACTTTCACAGCATCATTGTTCAGGATTTGAACTAGCTCAACTGGAATGCCATCACCTCCACTAGCTTTGTTCGTAGTGATGCTTCCTAAGGCCCACTTGACTTCACATTCCAGGATGTCTGGCTCTAGGTGAGTGATCACACCATCGTGATTATCTGGGTCATGAAGATCTTTTTTGTACAGTTCTTCTGTGTATTCTTGCCACTGCTTCTTAATATCTTCTGCATCTGTTAGGTCCATACCATTTCTGTCCTTTATCGAGCCCATCTTTGCATGAAATGTTCCCTTGGTATCTCTAATTTTCTTGAAGAGATCTCTAGTCTTTCCCATTCTGTTGTTTTCCTCTAGTTCTTTGCATTGATCACTGAGGAAGGCTTTCTTATCTCTCCTTGCTATTCTTTGGAACTCTGCATTCAAATGGGTATATCTTCCCTTTTCTCCTTTGCTTTTCACTTCCCTTCTTTTCACAGCTATTTGTAAGGCCTCCACAGACAGCCATTTTGCTTTTTTGCATTTGTTTTTCTTGGTGATAGTCTTAATTCCTGTCTCCTGTATAATATCATGAAACTCCATCCATAGTTCATCAGGCACTCTGTCTATTAGATCTAGTCTCTTAAATCTATTTCTCACTTCCACTGTATAGTCATAAAGGATTTGATTTAGGTCATACCTGCATGGTCTAGTGGTTTTCTCCACTTTCTTCAATTTCAGTCTGAATTTGGCCATAAGGAGTTCATGATCTGAACCACAGTCAGCTCATGGTCTTGTTTTTGCTGAGTGTATAGAGCTTCTCCATCTTTGGCTGCAAAGAAGATAAATCAATCTGATTTCAGTGTTGACCATCTGGTGATGTCCATGTGTAGAGTCTTCTCTTGTGTTGTTGGAAGAGGGTGTTTGCTATGATCAATGCATTCTCTTGGCAGAACTCTGTTAGTCTTTGCCCTGCTACAGTCTGTACTCCAAGGCCAAATTTGCCTGTTACTCCAGATGTTTCTTGACTTCCTACTTTTGCATTCCAGTCCCCTATAATGAAAAAGACATCTTTTTGGGGTGTTAGTTATAGGTCTTGTAGGTCTTCATAGAACTGTTCAACTTTAGCTTCTTCAGTGTTACTGGTCAGGGCATAGACTTGGATTACTGTGATATTGAAAGTTACTATTTAGATGACCTTAAAATAAGATTATTCTGGAGTATCCAAGTGGGTCAATGTAATTACAAGGGTTCTCAAATATGGAAGTGGGGGCAGAAGAGAACCAGAAAGAGATATGCCTACAGAGTGGTCAAAGAGATGCAATCCTACTAGTTTTGAAGGAGAAGGAAGGGGTGAGCCAAGGAATATAGGCAAAAAGCTGCCCAGAGAAACAGATTCTCCCCTGGAACTTCCAGAAAAGAATTCAGGCCTGTTCATCCTTTGATTTAAACCTAGTGAGACCCATATCAGATTTAAAACTTACAGATACATAAGATAATAAATTGCTTTTGTGTTAAATCACTGAGTTAGTGGCAATTTGTTTCAGCAGCTAAAGAAAACTAATACAGGGATTAGTAAAATTTAAAACAATAAAATCCCCAGAGAGAGCTTCACTAAGTACTTTGATGTTACATGACTAAATTCAATCAAATATATATTTTAAATTATTTAATTTTTTAAAATTACCTAGACAGTAGTTAAGAGATGTGTTACTGGCATAAGGACAAGCCTATATATCAATAGAGTAGCACTGAGAAAACCTATACAATCATATCAAAACCAAGACAATTCAATGTGGAGGAAAAGAATAGACTTTTCAATAAATGAAATTGGGAGAACTGGATATTAACATGTAAAAGAATGAAGGTAAACTCCTACTTCACCCCATGTACAGAAATTAACTAAAAATGGATTCAAGATCAATATTTAAGAGATAAAATTATAAAATTCTTAGAAAACTTAGGGGTATAGTTTCAGGACCTTTGACTAGAGAATGATTTCTTAAATATCACATCAAAAGCACAAGCAATCAAAGAAAAAATAGGCAAATTTAACTTCATAAAAAATAAAATATTTTATGCTTTAAAGGACACTAATCAAGAAAATGAAAAGAAGCTCACAAAATGGGAGAAAACATTTGCAAATGATATATCTGACAAGGGACTTCAGAATATACAGAGAGCTCTTACAATTCAACAACAAAAAGTCAACCAAATTGAAAATAGGCAAAGGATCTGAATATACATTTTTTTCAAAGAAGGTATACACATGGTTGATAAGCCCATGAAAAGATGTTCAACATCATTAGTCATCAAGGAAAATCAAATCGAGACAAACATGATACACTTTATACTCAACAGAATGGCTGTAATAAAAAACACAAATAGTAACAAGTGTCATAGAGAATGTGGAGAAATTAGTACTCTCACACATTGATAGTAGAAAAGTGAAATGATGCAGCTGCTTTAAAAAGTGGTCTGCAATTCCTCAAAAGATTAAATGCAAGTTTACTGTGAAAGTGTTAGTCACTCAGTCATGTCCAACTCTTTGTGACCCCAAGGGCTGCAGCCCACCAGGCTACTCTCCAAGGAATTCTCCAGGCAAGAATACTGGAGTGGCTTGCCATTTCCTTCTCCAGGGGATCTTCCCAACTCAGGGATCGAATCTGGGTCTCCCATATTGCAGGCAGACTCTTTACCAACTGAGCCATCAGGGAAGCTTAAGGGTTAGTGATGATCCAAAAATTCCATTTCTAGGTATATACCTAAGAAATTTGGAAACCTATGTCCACATAAAAACTTGTACACAATGTTCATGATGGTATTATTCATAAGAGGCAAAAAGTAGAAACAATACAATCACCTGGTGAATGGATTAAAAAAAGTTGGAACATTATTCAGCCATAAAGAGGAATGAAGTATTGATATAGGCTACATCATGGTTCAGGATTCCCTGGTGACTTGGTGGTAGAGAATCTGCCTGCCAATGCAGGAAACACAGGATACAAGGGTTCAAGCCCTGGATCAGGAAGATTCCCTGAAAGAGGAAACGGCAACCCACTTCAGTATTCTTGCCTGAAAAATCCCACTGACAGACAAACCTGGCAGGCTATAGTCTATGGGGCTGCAAAAGAGTTGGACCTGACTGAGAGACTGAACAAAAACACACACATGCACACACATACATACACATATACACAACATGGCTGAACTTAAGAAACATTATGCTAAGTGAAAGGAATCAGGCATGAAAAGGCACATACATATACGATTCTACTTATATGAAATGTGCAGAATGGGCAATTCAAGGAGACAGAAAGTAGTTTCGTAGTTTTGAGAGCTGAGAGGCAGGAGGAATACAGGGTAACTCTTAATGGGTATAGGATTTGGGGGGTGGGGATTCAGACAATTAAAATGTTCCGGAAGTAAATAGTGGTGATGTTTGTGCAACTTTGTGAATATACTAAAAATTGCTGAATTATATACTTTTAAATGGTGAATTTTATCATATACGAATTATTCTCAATCTAAAATAACTAGAAACAATTCTGGTAACAACCTGACTAAAAAATGAGCAGAAAGACTTCCCTGCTGGTCCAGTGGTTAAAAATCTGCCTGCCAATGCAGGGGACATGAGTTTGATCCCTGGTCCAGGAAGACTGCACAAGCCATGGAACAACTAAGCCAATGGTCCACAACAAGAGAAGCCACTGCAATGAGAAGGCCACATACCACAACTAGAGAGAAGTCCCTGCTTACCGAAAACAGAGAAAGCCTACTCGCAACAGTGAAGACTTGGTGGAGCAAATAAATAAATACATAATGAGTAGAAGACCCAAATAGACATTTTACAAAGAGAACACAGACAGCCAACAGGCACATGAAAAGATGCTCAACATCATTAATCATCAGAAATGCAAATTAAAAGCACAATGAGGTATTACCCCCACACCTGTCAGAGTGGCCATCATCAAAAAGAACACAGATAACAAACGTTGTCAGGGATGTGGAGAAAAGGGAACCATCATACACTGTTGGTGGGAATGTAACTTGGTGCAGCCATTATGGAAAACAGTATAGAGGTTTCTCAAAAAGCTAAAAATAGAACTACCAAATGACCCAGCAATCCCAATCCTGGGTACATACCTGAAAAAAAAGAAGATACTCATTCAGAAAGATACATGCACCCCAATGTTCATAGCAGCATTATTTATAATTGCCAAGCTATGGAAGCAACCTAGGTGTCCATCAGCACCTGATTGGATGAAGATGATGTGCCAATATACATAAACAATAAAATAGTATAAAGGCATTTAAAAAGAATAAAATTTTGCCATTTTGCAACAACATGGAATTGGAGGGTAAGTGAAATAAGTCACACAGAGAAAGACAAATATTGTATATCACTTAAATGTGGGATCAAAAAAATAAAACTAATTAGCAAATATAACAAAAAGGAAAAAGACTCACAGATATAAAGAACAAACTAGTAGTTACCAGAGGGGTGAGGGAAGGGAGGAGGGGCAAGATAGGGGTAGGGTATTAAGAAGTACAAACTATAATAAATCAAATAAAACCTACAAGGATATATAGAACATGGAGAGTATAGACAATTTTAAAAAATAATTATAGATGGAATATAACCTTTAAAAACTGTGAATCACTATGCTACACACCCTGAAACTTTTATAATATTATATAGCTCAATAAAAATAGCAAAAAGGCATTCTAAATATGCAAAGAGGGTTGATATACCTTTGTGAAAATATATTTGATGATATAATCTAACTGAGCAAGAGATGATGTCATGGCTCAGAGTTAAGTAAAATCTTAAACCTCAAAGGAAAAAAATATATAAAAAAATACCTAGAAACTATTCTGGTTTTAGCAAGCCAGACCATATAAAGCTGACTAAAGAAAAGCTAATTATCTCTCTTCTCATTCCTCTTTTAATTGTACCCTTCCATAATAAAATGTAGATCTATTTATTCGCAATCTTTTCTTCTTGATTTTACATATACAGATGCACATTAAAGGAATTTTTGTTTTTTATCTTTACAAAAATGAGTTCAGTCTATACTCAGCTTGTTTTCTTCACTTAGCTTCTCAGGGATATCCCACCAAGTCAGTATACATAGATTTGATTTGTATAAAGGTCATACCTTCGAGCTATATAATTTACTTTTCCTCTAATCTGATTTTTTTAATTTTTACTGGAGTACAGTTGGTTTGCAATGTTGTATTAGTTTCCACCGTCCACCGAAGTGAATCAGCATACATATACAGGTATCTCCACAGAGCACTGAGTAGTTTCCTGTGCTATACAATAGGTTCTCTAATCATTTTAAAATGGTATCACACACACAAAAGTAGTATCACAATATATCAAAACATCAAGTTGTATACCTTAAATATATACAATTTTTATATGTCAAAGTGATCTCAGTCAAGTTGTTAAACTTTACTTTTTGTTGTTCTTGTTTAACTTTTTATCAAAGTGTACACATCAGTATATCTCTCAGTGAATTTTCATAATCTGATCACACCCTGTAACCAACACCTCAGATTAAGAAACAGGACATTACTAGAACATATGCATTTCCTGCTGCTGCTGCTGCTGCTGCTAAGTCGCTTCAGTCGTGGCCACTCTGTGCGACCCCATAGACGGCAGCCCACCAGGTTCCCCCATCCCTGGGATTCTCCAGGCAAGAACACTGGTGTGGGTTGCCATTGCCTTCTCCAGTGCATGAAAGTGAAACATGAAAGGGAAGTCGCTCAGTCGTGTCTGACTCTTAGTGACCCCCTGGGCTGCAGCCCACCAGGCTCCTGACCCAGGAATTCTACTCCTGGGCACATACCTAAAGAAATGCAAATAAATGTTCACCAATAGATATAACTCAAGATTGATAACTGTTACTTTCTTGTCACATTTCCCTTAAATCTTAATATATTTTAATAAAAGAAATAAGGCATTGCAGTTCAAGTTGAAATCCTTTTTGCCATCAAATCCCAGATCTACTACCCTCCCCTAGGCCTCTGGTCCCTGAGGCAACCACTTACAGACTGGCTATTTTTATGCCTTTCTTGTATATATTTTTATTCATGAATTCACAGAATTTTCCTGACTCCCAGTGCAACTGAGCATCTTCTCTTAGTTCCTCCTATATGAATTGCTTTTTCATACACTGGCTCATTTTTCTATTGTGTTGTCCTTTGTTTATTAATTTGTAGGAGGTTTATTAAGACATTTACCATTTTCTGTCATTTTTACTGCAGACATTTTCCCTCACTTTTTCTTTTCGTTTACAGTATTTTTTGCCTTGCAATGAAATATTAATTTTTTTGTAGTCAAACATGTCTAGTTTTTCTTTAATTTCTCTCAATTTCCTGTCCTGCTTAGGAAGACCTCCCTATCCACAAGGTTATGCAAATATACTCTCCTATTTGTTTCTAATGTTCATTATTTATTTTTTTCTATTGCTGTTTATTTGCAAGCACCATTGTTTCAGACAACACATGGACATGTATGGATACCCTGGATTAGACAGGGAGAGAGTTTGAAAAACTCTTGAAAAGCTAAACTGGAACCACTTTTGTCTTCAAATCTTTCCTATACATTGAGAACACAATATATATACAACTAAAAATAATTAGTCCAGCAGCTAGCCTAGCATTTGCAATTTTGCTAGCAGGAGGTTGAAAGTCGCTCAGTCTCGACCAACTCTTTGCAACCCAATGGACTCTAGCCCACCAGGCTCTTCTGTCCATGGAATTCTCCAGGCAAGAATACTGGTGTGGGTAGTCGTTTCCTTCTTCAGGGGATCTTCCCAACTCAGGGAGCAAACCAAGATCTCCCGCATTGCAGGCGGATTCTTTACCGTCTGAGCTACCAGGAAGTTGAGAAACATTAACCATTTGATAAGATGAAATCAGATGAGGACTTTTTAATTCGTGAGTTTTTTCCAGTGAAAAAACTAACCCTAACCCTAACCCTACTTGAAAAATGTGGTAGTCCTGAAACTATCGTCGATTCTTTACAGGTAATCACAAGACCCAGCTTTGAATACTGAGAATAGCTGAAAACAATTATTTATATTTAAATACCAGAGAAAGCCATTTCTGGCGTTCGCGGCTTCTTTACCAGTGCTCGCTCTCTGCTTTGTTCTCCCACAAGAGCAATGCCTTTTTAACACCGAAATGGGATGGAGGAAGTGAGGTCGCTGAACAAAATTGTTGTTGCTCCCACTACTCAGACGCCTACAATATACCGTGTATCCCAACAAGGACAGAAATGCACCAACACCTTTCGCTGAAACAGTCACCTTGAACGAACTTTGAAGAATACAGTTTGGGCTTATTTTGTTAAGCGGTGGCGAGCTGTTCCAAGTTTTTGAGGCAGTTTTGTCCTGGCTTACTTCAGATAGTTTAATTTGGCAGCCACGGTGGGATAATAAACAGAAACTATTTGATTCCGTTCATATCGTCCGTAACGTTCCTGCGCGCCCCCCTCCGGCTGAGTAAGCACACATGATCCGTATTCATGGCAGCTGCTGCTCAGCGAGAAGTTGACACAGAAACTGCTTTCTGAAAGGAAGGGGGAAGTTAGTTCTGGGAAAAGGTAAATCATTTAAACTTTCCTTGGGTTATTTTTCAGTCTTTGGCAGTAGATAAGTCAACAACCCATTCAACTCTCCCAGAAAGTTTCCCATGGATTTATTGAGGCGGGGAAGGGATATTTCCTTTGGACTTTCCTTTACATCCTTTAAAAAATCTTTCTTTCTTTTTTCTTTTTTACTTTAATTTTTTATTGACTTAGTTGATATACAATGTTGTGCCAATGCCTACTGTACAGCAGAGTGACCCAGTTATATTAATGCACATAGATATACCTTTTTAAATACTCTTTTCCATTATGGTTTACCAAAGATATCAACTATTGTCCCTGTGTTATACAGCAGGACCTAAAAACCTTTCTTGATTTTTCCCTTACAGATTAGAGGGAAGCAAATTTAGTGAGAGAACCAACAACTGGACTGAGACATCAGGTGCTTGGAATGCCTTACCAACTTAGTTCTCTTCCCTGGTTTCTTGAGACAGAAAGATGGCCACAGTGTCCTTACTTTTGCTGCCTGCCTTAGTTTGCTGCTGCTGCTGCTGCTAAGTCGCTTCAGTCGTGTCCGACTCTGTGTGACCCCATAGATGGCAGCCCACCAGGCTCCCCCGTCCCTGGGATTCTCCAGGCAAGAACACTGGAGTGGGTGCCATTTCCTTCTCCAATGCATGAAAGTGAAAAGTGAAAGTGAAGTCGCTCAGTTGTGTCTGACCCTCAGCGACCCCATGGACTGCAGCCTTCTAGGCTCCTCCGTCCATGGGATTTTCCAGGCAAGAGTACTGGAGTGGGGTGCCGTTAGTCAAATACCCTGTACCGCAGAGTGCCCAGGTTAATGATTTATCTAACTAGGGTAGATACCATATGCCACCTCTATACTGCATTTTTTTTTCTGTTTTTCTAAACTAGTCAGCTTTTACACATTGATGACTGGGTTAATGGCTTAATGTTGTGCCCCTAGACTGTTCTAGAACACACATATGTATTATGCTTACAGTGCCTCAAGGAGCAAAAGAACTTCCCTTTTTGATAGTACTGTTTCTGATAACCTTGAAAGGAAAAACTAGTGACCCAGAGAGAGAAGATAGCATGTGAGTAAGGTTAGATCAGATTGGATCTCAGCTCTGAGGGCCTTTTTAAAGTCAGTTTTTATTGATGTGTCATATACATACAGAAAAGTACACAGAACAGACCATTCATGCTTAGCTTGGTGAATTTCAAAAACTTCACATTCTTGTGTAATGTTCACAGAACATAAAACAGAACATTGTCACAACCCCAAGAGCCCTCATGTCTGCTACCAGTCCCAAAGCCCGCTAAGTTAATCATAGCCTTCCTCTGACATCATAGAGTAGTTTCACCTGTTTTTGAACCTTCTGTAGATGGAATGCCATGTTTTGATATCTGGAGTCTCAGCTTTTAAGTTTGTGAAGCTCGCCTATGCTGTGGCATGCCCCTGGAGCTTGTCCATTCTCACTGATGCATGGTGTTGGGTGGCAGGTGCATACCACAATTTACCTTTTCCATCATTGATGGGTATTGGGGTGATTTCCAGCTTTGGATTCTTATGGATACAGCTGCTTTGAACGTTTCTTAAAATATACATTTCTTTTGAGCATGTATCCCTAGGAATGGAAGTGCAGGGTAATATACATACAATTGCATATACACACAAGTATACATATTTTTAAAGTTAGTAAATATCACCAGTTTTCCAAAGGGATTGTATGACCATTTTTATTGCTGTTTATCTTTGTGAGCTTAGTATTTTCTTTCTTATTAATTTTAGCCATTCTGGTGGGTATGTGGTGGTATTGGGTTATGGTCTATTTTTTTTAATTTTTATTGAATTATACTATGTATACAGGCATAACTTGTTTTATTTCACTTCACTTTGTTGTACATTGCAGATATTGTGTTTTTTACAAATTGAAGGCTAGTGTCAAGCCAGTCTCTTAGGGCTATTTTTTCAAATTTATTGGGACTTTTTGCTTACTTTGTGTCTCTGTGTCACATGTGGTAATTTTTGCAATATTTCAGATTTTTCTTTATTAATTTATTTATTATGGTGATCAGTGATCTTTGATCTACTATGATTTGCTGAAGGCTCAAATGATAATTAGCATTTTTAGCAATAAATTGTTATTAAATTGAGGTATATACATTGTTTTTCCAGGCATAATTCTATTGCACATTTCATAGACTTCAGTATAAGTTTTACATGCACTGAGAAACCAAAAAAATCATGTTATACACTTTTTATTTCGATATTTGCTTTATTGCAGGAGTCTGGAACCAGATCTGTAATATCTCCAAAAAAAAAAAAAAACGCGTGTATAGTAAGTGTAGAGTTCATTGAATTTTCTTGAACTAAACCACTATTCCAAAAGTGTCCTCGTGTTCCCTTTCAGTCACTACCATAACTCACACAGAGAGATAATTTCTATGCTGAATTCAAACTTATAGATTAGTTTTGACTGGTTTTGTACTTTGTGTAAATAAAATCATAAAGAAAGCACCTTTTGTATCTGATTTCTGTCACTCAACACCAGTAGTGTATGCAAGTTCTTTCTAGTCATTCCATCTGCTCACTAATACTTGGTATTTTCCATCTTTTTACCTTAGTCACTGTGGTAAATGCATTTTAAATTGCTTCCTGTGATAACTGATATTTTCATATATTTATTGACCATTTGGATCTCCTCTTTTGTTAAATTTGCTCAAGTCTTTCTCCTATTTTTCTATATGTTTGTCTTTTCTTATTTGTCAGAGTTAATCATTTTCTCATCAAGTTAAACATAGCATGACCCACTACCCAACTATTTCTGCTTCTAGGAATTGACTTAAAAGAGATAAAACCATGTCTACAAAATGAGTTGTCTATGAATATTCATAGTAGCTTTATTTATAATAGTGGAACATTGGAAATAACCTAAATATTTATTAACGGGGGCTTCCCTAGTGGCTCCATGGCAAAGAATCCACCTGCCAATGCAGGTTTGATCCTTGATCAACCATGTCTTGGAGCAACTAAGCCTGTGCACTGCAACTATTGAGCCTGTGCTTTAGAGCCCGGAAGTCACAAGTACTGAAGCTCCCAAGCCCTAGAGCCCATGCTCAGCAACAAGGGAAGTCTCTGCAATAAGAAGCCCACAATTAGAGCTGCAATTAGAGAGTAGCCCCCACTCTCCACACCTAGAGAAAGACTGTGCACAGCAACAAAGACCCAGCAGAGCCAAAAATAAATTTTAAAAATTACTTTAAAAAATATCTATTAACAGAAGAATGGATAAACAAAGTAATAAAGTATATTGCTGGGTGAAATATTACCCAGCAATGAAAAGGAATGGAATACTGATAACACACAACAATATGAAAGAATTTCAAAAAGATGCTGAGCCAAAGAGACAAACACAAATGTACATACTGAATGATTGTATTTATATAAGGTTCTACAACATACGAAGTTAATCCATGATGAAAGAAATCAGAACAGATTGTTTCTGGAGAGGATTGACTAGAAGGAGTCACCAGTAGCTCTCTGGGTTTTGGGGTGTGGTTTATGCAGGTTGATGTGCTTGTCGAAACTGATTAAAATATACACTTCATATCTGTGCATTTTGTGCATGTGTGCATACACACAAAATGCACTCCTCATGCTGCTGCTGCTGCTGCTGCTAAGTCGCTTCAGTCGTGTCTGACTCTGTGCAACCCCATAGACGGCAGCCCACCAGGCTCCCCCATCCCTGGGATTCTCCAGGCAAGATCACTGGAATGGGTGGCCATTTCCTTCTCCAATGCATGAAAGTGAGAAGTAAAAGTGAAGTTGCTCAGTCGTGTCCAACTCTTAGAGACCCCATGGACTGCAGCCTACCAGGCTCCTCTGCCCATGGGATCTGCCAAGCAAGAGTACTGGAGTGGGGTGCCATTCCCTTCTCCGGTACCCTTCATATCTATGCATTTTTCCTTGTGATAATTACACTTCAATTAATAAGTAATATAAACTATTTCTTATGTATAATGAATCTTCTTTATATAACCCCAAAATATAAAGGGATGAATTAGGATACAAAACTGGTTATTTGGGGAGAAAGAATTCAAACATTTTTATAAAATGGATGTGAGAGTTGGACTGTGAAGAAGGCTGAGCGTTGAAGAATTGATGCTTTTGAACTGTGGTGTTGGAGAAGACCCTTGAGAGTCCCTTGGACTGCAGGGAGATCCAACCAGTCCATTGTGAAGGAGATCAGCCCTGGGATTTCTTTGGAAGGAATGATGCTAAAGCTGAAACTCCCATACTTTGGACACCTCATGTTGGAAAAGACTGATGCTGGGAGGGATTGGGGGCAGGAGGAGAAGGGGATGACCGAGGATGAGATGTCTGGATGGCATCACTGACTCGATGGACGTGAGTCTGAGTGAACTCCAGGAGTTGGTGATGGACAGGGAGGCCTGGCGTGCTGCAATTCATGGGGTCTCAAATAGTCGGACACGACTGAGTGACTGAACTGAACTGAACTGAAGCTAGGAGAAGGAAGGTGAGCTGTTCAATCGAATCATTAGAGACTTACCTGTTGGTCCAGTGGTTAAGAATCCACCTTCCCAATGCAGGGGACGTGGGTTTGATTCCTGGTGGGAGAGCTAAGATCCCACACATCACAGGGCAACTAAGACCTTGCACTGCAACTAGGGAAGCCCACGTGCCACAACTTCGAAGACTGCCCTCTAAGCTGCAGGAAAGAGCCAGCACAGCTGAAAAAGGAAATAAATCGTTAGTGTTCTCATTTCTAAAGAAAAGATATATTTTACAAAATTGATGTCCTTGCTGCCCACTTGCTGAATATGTCAAGTGATTTTTAATAATATTTTTAGCAAGAGTTTCAAAGAAAGAAGAAAATTTACAATTTATCAGTTAATTACTTTCTGAAGTTTGTTTTTTTTTCTTTAACACTTAGGCAAATGAGAATTCCTGTTTTTTGTTACTGTTATATCTGCTTTCCAAGGGTCGACTTTCAGATTCCTATATGTGTACAATGTTTTTTAAAGGAGTCTAGATAGGCATTTTGAAATAGATAAGAAGTTATTACCTAATTTTTATATCGTATCAAAATGTAGTGATAGAACCCTTTTGGAAGCAGTAAGACCACAGAAAGCAAAAGTAGAAGCTCCTACCATTTTATGGTAATTTGGTTATTGACTGGGGTTCATGGGCTCTTTAGTCAACAGAAATTGATAAGAGGCCTGATGAGGAATTCAGGCAAGGTTTTATTAGGACTGGTTCCCTTGCTCACTCCCTGAGGCGGGGTGGGGGTAGGCTGAGGAGGGGACCAGAGCTGGTTCCTGAAGGGAACTGAGGTCGCTCAAGGGCAGTGAGATCAGTGAGGGTGGAGGGTGGCTTAGGTGGTCTGCCCACCCCCTTGGGGTGCTGTGTGCAGGGATCACATGCAGTACCCTGCTCCCGCTCCTGGCACCTCGGAAGTGGCAGTTTTGGCCTTTTTGTATCTTGTCCTAATCTGTCCCAACTGAGCACGTATGCAGTTAGTTTTAGTTGCTTGTAGTTTCTTTGTTTTCTGTTATTTGAAGAAACGGTTGTCTAGGTATGAGCAGTGCAGTTTTAAAAGGTCCCAGGTCCCAGCCTGTTTCAGTTTGACTTGTAAAAATTCATCCCAAAGAAAATGTTTAAGCAAAGCAAAAACAATCACTGATACAGCTTTTCCTTATAGCGCTGACTGTGATATATTTTAAAAATTGAAAAATAGCCGAAATATCCAGTGTTATGGCTTCCCAGGTGGTGCTAGTGGTAAAGAATCCACCTGCCAATGCAGGAGACTCAAGAGATGTGGGTTCAATCCCTGGGTTGGGAAGATCCCCTGGAGGAGGAAATAGCCACCCACTCTAGTATTCCAGCCTGGAACATTCCATGGGCAGAGGAGCCTGGTGGGCTACAGTTCATAGGGCTGTAAAGAATCAGACATGACAGAGGAATGGAGCACACGTTCAACATTAGAATATCTTAGAAAATTATGAAACATCAACTGAGTGAAATAGGAGATGTTAAAATAATAATTAGGAAGACTTGGAAACATGAAAAAGGAAAACAAAATAGAAAAATATAATAATTATTTAAGAATTATCTATGTAAGTAAAAGGCAACACAAAATTTAAAAATAATTGTGTTAGATGATAGCTTTGTGGATATGTGTAAATGTTTTTACATTATATCTTGTAAATAAAAGGCTTAAAATTTTTTTTCTTATTTCCCAATTTTCATATCACATTCTTATCAGAGGTTTCACATTCTAAATCTCCTACTAATGATCTCATTAAGCTGAAATATCTTGCCTGGATGCACTGGGATTTTCAGAAGTAGCAACGTCTATTAAAAGCAATATTTTGCTTTTCAATAGATTCAGTTCAGTTCAGTCACTCAGTCATGTCCAACTCTTTGCGACCCCATGAATCGCAGCACACCAAGCCTCCCTGTCCATCACCATCTCCCGGAGTTCACTCAGACTCACGTCCATCGAGTCAGTGATGCCANCCCCCAAAAATAAAGTCTGACACTGTTTCCACTGTTTCCCCATCTATTTCCCATGAAGTGATGGGACCGGATGCCATGATCTTCATTTTCTGAATGTTGAGCTTTAAGCCAACTTTTTCACTCTCCTCTTTCACTTTCATCAAGAGGCTTTTTAGTTCCTCTTCACTTTCTGCCATAAGGGTGGTGTCATCTGCCTATCTGAGGTTATTAATATTTCTCCCGGCAATCTTGATTCCAGCTTGTGTTTCTTCCAGTCCAGCGTTCCTCATGATGTACTCTGCATATAAGTTAAATAAGCAGGGTGTCAATAGATTAGGCCTTATTAATAACCATAGTTTTGGTGCCATAAAGTTGTCTTATAATTAAAACTCCAGTTTAAACTTGTTCAACTGTGACTTTTCAAAGCATGTTTGTCCATGACACCATGAAATCATTGTGGTGATGTTTCCCACAACCCTGCACCCCTACCTCCAACTCCCTCAGCCCCTTGGAGTATTAGGAAAATCCCCAGGACTCTATTGCTGGAGAGCACCCCTAATATCTCACCTTGTGAATTGCTAATGCAGATTTACAACCAGGAAGCAGAAACATAAGGCAACTGCTCTACTATCCCTAAGAGCTTTAAAATAGTACCTTCAAGCTCTCCTGCTTTGCTTTGAACCTATATCTCTTAAACATTTTTTCTAAATATTACCATAATCTCTTTTGTCATACCTTAATATCATCTCCAAAATCAGGCACCCATTGCTTATTCATGTGCAACTCCTTGCAACCCCATGGACTGTAGCCTGCCAGGCTCCTCTGTTCATGAGACATTTCAGGCAAGAATAATGGAGTGGTTTTCCATTTCCTCCTCCATGGGAATCTTTCTGATCCAGGGATTGAACCCACATCTCCTGTGTCTCCTGTACTGCAAGCGGATTCTTTACTGTTGAGCCATCAGAGAACCCCCAGGCACCCATTGGTGAAGCTCATTACAGTCCCACTCTGGCTCCACATGTGCTTGGTCCAAGAGCAGATAAAGTCCACTGCTACTCAACAGGCTGAATGGCAAACTGCAACCTATGGCCAGAAGTTCTTATCCCAGCTTCTTCTCTCCAAAAAAATAAGTGTGTTCGCTTTCAGGTATCTTCCTGCTGAGCACCCTTGTTCAGTCTTAACTTTGGCCTCTGTAATCACACCAACATCAGAAAGACTGATGTAGCAGAGTGAGAGAGAACACCCATCTGAACCTTGCATGACACAGGATTCAGAGAGTGTGGTCCCCCACTTGGCTCGGACCTATTCCTAAATGTCTTCACCCTATCCTATCTCTTATCCCCTTGCTTCTAGCTGTATGTTTTTATGTAATTCAACACAATGTGATTTGAGCATCTTTATTTGATCAAGATTGCCAGGAGAAACATCAGCAATCTCAGATATGAAGATGACACCATTTTAATGGCAGAAAGCAAAGAGGAACCAAAGAGGATCTTGTGGGGGTGAAAGAAGAGAGTGAAAAAACTGGTTTAAAACTCAACAAAAACTTAATCATGGCCTCTGGTTCTATCACTTCATGGGTAATAGAAGGGGAAAAAGAAGAAGCAGTGACAGATTTTCTTTTCTTGGGCTCCAAAATCACTGTGTATGGTAACTGCACCCATGAAATCAGAAGACACTTCTTGGAAGGAAAGCTATGACAAACCTAGACAGCATATTAAAAAGCAAAGACATCACTTTGCCAACAAAGGTTCATATAGCCAAGGCTATAGTCTTTCCGATAGTCATGCACAGATATGAGAATTGGACCATAAGGAAGGCTGAGCACTGTAGAATTGATGCTTTTGAATTAAGGTGCTAGAAAGGACTCTTGGGAGTCCTTTGGACAGCAAGATCAAACCAATCAATCTTAAAGGAAATCAACCCTGAATATTCATCACCGATTCAACGGACAAGAACTTGGGCAAATCCTGGGAGACAGTGAGGGACAAGGAGACCTGGTGTGCTGCAGTCCACGGGGTGGCAAAGAGTCAGACACAACAGCAACTGAACAACAACAGCAAATCGATCAGTGTCTTTCTGGCTGACAACGTGGTCTAGGTCAGCTTGCCTTGTAGCATGCTTGAAACCACCATGGCACCAAGTTCATTTCCTACATTGTGGATTATAATCCAGGCAATCTGACTCCAATACCTGCCACCTTAAGAATTAGGCCCCAACAGCCTCCTTGAAGAAATCATATGTTCTCAAAATCTATTGATTTCTGACAATTAAAACACTTTATTCAAAGGAGAAAAAGGTACTTTCTCTGAAACCAGGCAGGAAGATGAGTGTTCCACCTGTTGAAGCTGATTAATTTGTAGTTTTTCAGCTAAACTGAAATAACATTGGACCTTATTGCTTTAAACCCTTGAACATTAAGATGGAGATTGTTCTATTCTATGCTGTTCATAATTACCGAATTCCATAAAAAGAAACAAAAAGAAGGTTTTGCTGTATTGTAAACAAAATTTTACTGCGATTCATAACCCCAGGGAGCTAGGTAAAAATGTTAATCAATGGAGATTTCCTTAGTGGTTTATTGGTTAAGGCTCTGTGCTTCCACAACAGGGGATGTGGGTTCAATCCCTGGTTCGGAACAAAGATTCTGCATGCCATGCAGTGCAACCAAAATTAATTAAAAAAAATTTTTTTAAGTGCCAGCAGATCTCTTGTCTGGTGGGTTTTTTTTTTTTTTTTTTTTTTAAAGAAAGATTCACTGTAAAAAATGTTAAGGAAGGGGCATCATCATACATAATTAAACAAAACATGTTAGTCTGTCCTAACAGATTGAAGCCCATTAGTCATTTGTGTTAGTTTTACAGGAAACCTCCATTTAAATTTTCAGTGGTGTGTTTCACAAGATTCATTCATTATAGGCTATTATTCCTATATATTTATATTAAAAACTACAGCTGACAAAAATATTACAGCACTACATATTTTTAAGAGGACCAACCAAATTAAATCAAATGCCATGACCTTTGCTTCTCTCCTATAGGCTTATTTTTAAACTATCACTTTATCCTGCCTGAAACAATTTTTCAAATGGCATGTGACTTTTCTAACAAGCTTCTTTAGAATACCATCAGAAAGAGAACTGACCTACCTACCTTGCCTCCTACTCTGTGATTTTCTAGCCAGTCCTATGAGGGGTGGAGAGGGTGAAGACTACCCCGTCTGCTCAGTGCACTGTTAGGTCAGTTCAGAGTAACTGTCATGGCTGTGGTATATAACCCATTCCAAAATAAAGGGGGTCTGAAGATGCAAGTTGTATCAGATAAACTCTTTCAAAGAAAGGCAAGAAAATGCACTTTAAAATAACTGAACTAAGAGAAACCAGGCATCTAGAAGTCTGCTCCTAATTATCAGGTCTTTTTAAAGGGTATGCACTTGGAAGTGGCCAAACCATGAGTTTGGTTACACATATAACACTTTTTTTTTATTCCTCAAAGGCAACAGTATTCAGAGATAGGGGTAAATTCAAGAAAACAAATCCCAATGATGTCAGAATTTCATGTCAAACATTTGAATTAAATATCACTTTAAAAGGCATTGTACTCCATGTTAGTTACCAAGAAGTATGAAACATAATCATTACTCTCAAAAGACTTTCACAAATAATGACTTTGCTTGAATGCTTCCCACATTCCATGTTCAGCACTACGTGTGTGTATCTTATACATATATATGAAAACCTCACCACAGCTTCCTCAGATAGATATTGCTGTTTCTAGTTTAGAAATGGAGAAATGGAAGCTCAGGGAAGTTAAGTAACTTGCCCACAGTCACACAGCAGGTTCAATAAGGCTATCGGTTTGGAACCTTAACAACCTATTCTTAGAGCCTGAGAAATTAACTGTTAAGGCTACCTTCTCCACTGCAAGAGAATCAGAACATTTATGTACACAAAGTTGAGATGGACAGATGGGTAAGTTAGAGATTTTGATTTTGGTACTTACCCTGATATTTTAGTCACTTCCTTTGCAGCTCATTTTCTTCGTCTATCAAATGAGAATTATAACACATCCAACTTGTATAACCTATCTTATGCAATTGTTACAATAATTAATGTGAGTGCTTTAAAGAACAAAGTATTATACAAATAATAAAGTGCTATTTTTTTTCCTAAAGCAACATAGGACCTCCATGTGTCCCTGTCTTTGTGGGGTCAAGGTCTGGATTGATATTCTAATTCAACAAATTGAGCATCTTCTGTGGACCCAACAAAAGCTTGGCACTACTTCTATAAAAGATGTAAACCAGATATGGTCACTACCTTTGTTGGGTGAACAGTCTCAAGTCAAAGACAAACATCAAATAAGTACATAAATATGGGTATAATTTTTAAATTATGTTTTAAAGGAAATAAATACCTTGTCAGAGAATGGATTGGAAGAAAATGTCTTTCAAACTGGTTGAGGGAAGAAGTGAAAGTATGGTTGACTAAATGGAAGAAGAATTTGAAAAAGAATAGTTGCATGTACATGTATAACTGAATCACTTTGCTGTATACCTGAAACTAACACAACATTGTTAATCAACTATGCTCCAGAATAATTTTTTTTTTTTAATCTGGAGAAAGTATGGTTGATGGCTGATGGTTGAGGGGGTGTGGTGGGTGATTCAGGTAGAGGAGGTACCAGCCCAAGGCTGGAGCATTAGGGCTCTGTAGTGGGTTTTATGTTTTATTTCAAGTGCAATGGGAAATCATTATTGGGTTAAAAGCAGGGATCTGGAATCATGAAAGATTGAAGGTGTTTGCAAACGTGATTACAATGATGACACGTGATTTCAGAGCTGGATGAGGCGTCAAAGAGAGGATGGGACAGCAGGTTGGAGAGAAGATGGCCGGTCACCGATGTGCAGTACTTAATAAGGTGAAAGGAGTGTTCCTGGAGTTAGTTGAGAAAGAGGAAGGACAGGATGGCGTGTTTGAATGTGTGAGGAAGCAGTGAAGCTTCTAGTCCGTGTTATATTCACGGGAGCGGGTAGAGATGACAGAGTAAAGTTTGGCTGAAGAGTGAACCAAGAGAACTAAAGGCCAGGACAACTAGACTGACCTTGGAAGAAAAGTTTTATCTCAAGAGGGCTCAAGCTCCAGGGCTTTGTATAGTGCTGACCCCTGCTGGTCGATTCTGGCAGAAGCCCTGAAGCCCAGCTGCTGGCTGAGCCGAACCAGGAACTCAGACAGTAGAAACTGTAGCTGCAGGACCACTGACCTTACAGAAACAAAAAAAATATCAAACGAATACTACAAAGCGTATGCGAGTAAATTAGATAATAACTGAAACCAACAAACTCCCAGAAACACACAAATGACTGAAATCGATTCAAGAAGAAATAGAAAATGGGAATAGACATAAAGAGATTAAATTAGTAGCCAAACCCTATCCATATAACATCCTGGGCCCAGCTGGCTTCACTGGTGAATTCTACCAAACATTTAAAGAAGAATTAACAAAAATTCTTAAAAACTCTTCAAGAAAATAGAAAAGGAGAGAACATTTCCGAATTCATCCCGTGAGGCGAACATTACCTTGATATAAAAACCAAAGATATCACAAGAAAGGAAACTACAGACCAATATCTCGTATTAATATATGTGCTAAAAATTCTCAACAAAATATCAGCAAATTAAATTCAGCAGTTTGTAGGGAGAATTGATTATACACCAGGACCAAAGAGTCTTAGCCCAGGAATACAAGGTTTATCATCCAAAAATCAATTAGTATAATATACTGTATCAGTAGAACGAGAATAAAAACCACGTGAACATCTCAATAGATGCAGAAAAGCATTTCATAAAATTGAACACATTCATTATAAAAAATTCAACAAACTAGGAATAGAGTGGAACTTCCTTGACTTGACAAACGACATCTATAAAAAATCTTCTACTTGCATCAGACTTAATGGTGAAATCATGGACTCAACGGATATGAGTTTGAGCAAACTCCAAGAGATAGTGAAGGACAGGAAAGCCTGGCATGCTGCAGTCCATGCAGTCGCAGAGTCAGACATGACTTAAATTGACTGAACAACAGAACAGTGAAAGACTGAATGTTCTTCCCTAATACCAGGAAAAAGACAAAATGATGTCACCACTTTTATCCAACATTGTACTGGAAGTTGTAGTCAGGGCGGTTAGACAAGAAAATAAAATATAAAGTGCATCTACATTGGAACAGGAGAAGTAAAACTATACCTATTTCTAGATAATGTACTCTTGTATGTAGAAAATGCTAAGGAATCCACTAAAAGTTATTAGAAGCAGTAAATAAGTTGAAAAAGACTGTATAATATGAGATCAACATATGGAAATCAATTCTATTTCTATACTTTAACAATGAGTAAACCAAAAATGAAATTAAAATCATTCCATCTCCAGTAGCATCAAAAAATAAAATATAATCAGTTCTTGCTATTCACAGTAGTTATATTCTGTAAGGTCACAATGAACACAGAATTAGCATATACTGAGCCTGGAAAATCCCATGGATGGAGGAGCCTGGTGGGCTGCAGTCCATGGGGTCGCTCAGAGTCAGATATGACTGTGCGACTTCCACTTTCACTTTTCCCTTTCATGCATTGGAGAAGGAAATGGTGACCCACTCCAGTGCTCTTGCCTGGAGAATCCCAGGGACGGGGGAGCCTGGTGGGCTTCCGTCTATGGGGTCACACAGAGTCAGACACGACTGAAGCGACTTAGCAGCAGCAGAGCCATTGCTCCTGGGGAAGTACACAGTAAGACTCCTATGAGTCTCTGGTCACAATATTTTCATCAATTTATCAATGCATAATCTTATTTATTTGTGTTTCTGTTTAAAGATACCTGATTTAGTGTATATTGTTGATTCATTAACATTGAACTCATAGCCAACAGCACTATAACTCATGCTTGAATGAAGCTTATCTAACATGTCTTTTTCCCATTAGACACATAAACAGCTTTCTGTGCTCAGAAGCACTAGACAGCACTTCTGCACTATCAGCTCAGTTTAGTCGCTCAGTCGTGTCCGACTCTTTGTGACCCCATGAATCGCAGCACGCCAGGCCTCCCTGTCCATCACCAACTCCCGGAATTCACTCAAACTCACGTCCATCGAGTTGGTGATGCCATCCAGCCATCTCATCCTCGGTCGTCCCCTTCTCCTCCTGCCCCTAATCCCTCCCAGCATCAGAGTCTTTTCCAATGAGTCAACTCTTCGTATGAGGTGGCCAGAGTACTGGAGTTTCAGCTTCAGCATCATTCCTTCCAAAGAAATCCCAGGGTTGATCTCCTTCAGAATGGACTGGTTGGATCTACTTGCAGTCCAAGGGACTCTCAAGAGTCTTCTCCAACACCACAATTGGAGACAATTTAACAATGTGAAATCAAGAACAAAAACAACAAAAAATGTGGGAAATGTGGCACTGAGGAGACCATGAAAAAGACACTTGTTTACACCAGGAGAGCTGCAAAGAAGGCAGGACTTCAGCTGGGGATGTTCATATCAGGCAATTCAAATATGTTGCTGCTCTACGCAAGTCTACAAATGACTGCTAACATGCTATGAGTATTGATTTAGGGATCATAAATAAATTTTAGTAAACAGAAAAATTAACAGATATATAATCCATGATTAATGGAATAAATTTACCTAAGAATAAATTTAACAACAGAAGAACAAAACCATACTCTGAAAACTACAAAACATTGTTGAAAGAACATTTAATAAATGAAAAAACACTTCATAGCCATGAATCAGGAGACTTAATGTTGATAACAAATCAATTCTTCCCAAAATGATCTACAGATTTAACATAATTCATTTCAAAATCTCAGGTTGGTTCTCTGCAAAAACTGACAAACTGATCCTAAAATTCATATGGAAATTCAGAGGACCCAGAATAGTCAAAACAACCTTGAGCAAGAATAATAAATTTGGAGGACTCATGTTTTCAAATTTCAAAATTTACTGCAAAGCTACAATAATCAAGACAGTATGGTCCCAGCATAAAGATAGATATGTTAATCAATGGAATTCAATTGAGAATCCAGAAAGAAACGCTCACATTAATGGTCAGTTGATTTTCAACATGAATGGTAAGACAATTCAGTGGGGAAGGAACAGTTTTTTGGCAAATGGTGCTAGGACAACTGGATGTCCACACAGAAAAGAATGAAGTTCATTCTCTACCACAAATCACATGCAGAAATCAACTCAAAATCAGACTATAAAACTCTAAGAAGAAAACACAGGCCTAACTCCTTGTGATCTTATTAGGCAATAGTTTCTTAGATATGACATTTAACACACAAACAAGAAAAGATAAAAGAGAGGCTTATATCTAGAATATATTAAAAGCTATTACAACTTAATAATTAAAGGTAAGTAGCCCAATTAAAGGACTTCCCAGCTAGCGCTAGTGGTAAAGAACCTGCCTGCCAATGCAGGTTAGACATAAGAGACATGGGTTCGATCCCTGGGGTGGGAAGATTCCCTGGAGGAAAGCATGGCAACCCATTCCAGTATTCTTGCCTGGAGAATCCCATGGACAAAGGAGCCTGGTGGGCTACAGTCCATGGGGTCACAAAGAGTTGGACATGGTTGAAGCATCTGGGCACAGGACAGCACAGACCAATTAAAATGAGCAAAAGATCTAAAAGGACAGCTCTCCAAAGAAAATGCACAAATGGCCAATAAACACATGAAAAGATACTCAACATCGTTAGCTATCAGATAAATGTAAATAAAAATCGTAATGAGATATGCTGTGATAAAAAAGACAAATAATAAAAAATATTGGCAAGAATGTGGAGAAATGGGAGCCCTCATACATTGCTGCTGCTGCTAAGTCACTTCAGTCATGTCCGACTCTGTGTGACCCCACAGATGGCAGTCCACCAGGCTCCCCCATCCCTAGGATTCTCCAGGCAAAAACACTGCAGTGGGTTGCCATTTCCTTCTCCAATGCATGAAAGAGAAAAGTGAAAGTGAAGTCGCTCAGTCGTGTCCGACTCTTAGCAACCCCATGGACTGCAGCCTACCAGGCTCCCCCGTCCATGGGATTTTCCAGGCAAGAGTACTGGAGTGGGGTGCCACTGCCCTCTCTGCATACATTGCTGGTGGGATTGTAAAATGGCATCTTACTTTAAAAAACAGTCTTGTAGTTCCTTAAAGCTTATACATAAAGTTGCTATGTGATCCAGCAATTCCACTCCTAAGTATTTATTAATACATAAAAGAAATGAGAAATAAAAATATATGTTTACCAAACTTGTGCTTACATACAAAAACTTGTATATATATATTTATAATAATGTTATTAATAATAGTAAAAAAGCTGAAATGACTCAAATCTCTAGCAAGTGATGAATGAATAAACAAAATGTGGCATACCCATACAGTAGATTTATTCAACGATAAAAAGAAATGAAGCCTTGGTATGTACTACAACATGGATGAAATTTGAAAACATGCAAAATAAAGAAACTTAGTCACAAAGGGCCGTATAACATATGATTCTGTTTATATGAGATGTCCAGAAGAGGTAAAAACTATAGCGATAGGAAGTATATTAATAGTCGCCTAGTTCTCAGGGGGAATGGTGGAATTGGGGGTTACACATAAGGGGTATAGGGTTTCTTTGGGAGATAATAAAATATTCTAAAATTAATTGTGGTGGTGGTTGCACAACTTGCTGAAATACTAAAAGCCATAGAATCATACATTTTATTTTATTTGTTTGAACTGTACATTTTGAAGAGGTAGATTGCATAGTATGCAAATTATATCTCAACAAAGCTGTTTAAAGAAAAAGCAAATGAGTTACAATTTTCTAAAAGGATATTGATTAAAAGATAATTTAAAATAACAAAGGTAATTTTACCTAAAAGACTGTGGAAAGATTTAAATTATTATTTAATCCTGTAAGATGTTTGAACAATGAGGATATTAAAAATATTGATAATAATATTTTCTGCTTAATTATTATTATTGTCTCCTCTCACTTTTTCCTTCTCTCAACAAATCATGTTTTTATGTCTTTGAAGTTCTCATACTACATTGATTTCAAAGTTCTTTTTACTTCAACTAAAACTCTATGAAAAATGGACATAGAAGCAAATGAAAACAAGTTATTTCATTATACACACATATATAATTTTAAATTGTTATACTAGGTCTCCATCATTTAATTCTACAACCTATGATGTATACAAAAGTCTGCTTTATCACTTGTTTTGTCTCTAAATTGGTTTCTTAAGGGGAATGAGAACCCTACATAGTCTACTGAAGTAGAGGAAATTATTTTTTAAAACCTGTTGTACCATCTGAGAATTAAGAATTTGTCTGCTTTGTTAGTTCTAAATTCTCTAGCTAAATTATGTCTTTTTTTGTTTCTAAACTGTCAGTAGTAATTGTCACAATTCCAGAGTTGTTAACAATTTGGCTGTGCTTTAAGTAAGCCTTTTTATTTTAAGTTTATTTATATCTCTTCCTCTGGGTCTAATAACACTTGAGAATTTATGTATACTTTCTTTTATAATGTGCTCTAGAAACCAAAACTGAGACTAGGAAAAACTTATGAAGCAAATAATGTTTTTTCTGTGTTTAAACTTTCTGTAGTTATTACATATCATAGTCTCAATTCACCCCACCACTGAGGTTTAGGTCTGTGATTTTGGCCAGGACCTTCAGGCATCAGGAACAGTTGCAGCATCTATTAATACAAGGAAGGAATGGAAAGGAAGGAAGGCAGTGATGAAAGCAGCTTCATCACTTGGAGATTGGAAAGCATGTTCTGCTTAATGGACTCTGAAAAGACAATTATTGAAAATGACAGAAAGGCATGCTCTCAGCAATGTGAAGTCCTGTCTCTTCACACAGGAACTAAAAGCATCAACCTGAGCGACAGGAAACACAATAAAAGAAAAGAAGACCAAAGTAAGAGAGAGTGTGCTAGGCAGTAGAAACACAGAAGATTAGAAATGGTCAGACAAAAATGCAGAACCCAGAGGGCTACCAATGGAGAACAGAGGCATGTAGAATCAAGTAGAGATGGATGTGAACAAGTGAGAGGGCAGCTTGGATGAGGTGAGTGACCCCAGACTGATGGTGGAGAGGAAAAGGGGCAGGGATCCCTAGACAGCAGGTGGACAAGCCCATGGCTCTGGGGAGGATGCGGAGATGAATGGGGTGGGGAAGATTATTGCATATCCTCCTATGCTTCCAGCTCCAAAAAGGGGTAACTCCACAGTTTGGGTCATGTGGGGAAAAGCAGGTGAGGGAAAGATTTATAGAGAGTTGTGATGCACTGAATTGCTGCTCATCCCTAATTCTAACATTTCCTTTGTCATACAATTCCCACTTCCTATCCTGCAGGGGATGGGAACAGCATAAACAGATGTGCAAAGACAGGAAATTGCAAGGTGTACTGGGGGAGAGGGAGTAGATGACTTTACTTATAAAGGATGATTCATACAGGGGAGCCGTGGCAGAAAAGTCCAGAAATTGGGGCAGAGTCAGACTGTGAAAGTCCTCAGATATCAGGATAAGGAACTGGGCCCCAGCAAGGGGAAAGCATGGGTTTTCTGGAAGGATCTAAAATAATAAACATAATATTTTAGAAAGATACTTTTATCAGCGAAAGGCAGAAAGGAGGGAGAGATCAGAGGTAAGAACATGAGTTAGAAAACTAAGATGCTTGTAGTTCAGAACAAGGTCTCAGAGATGTGTGTATAGAGCAATTCTGCTTCTGGGCATTTACATTATAAGGAGATAACATACTAAGGAGTTAACTACTAAAGACGCTTATTACAATGTTCTTATACAAGATGTATGAAAAAAGTGAAAGTGAAAGTCGCTTAGACATGTCCGACTCTTTTCGACCTCATGGACTCTACAGTCACGGAATTCTCCACACCAGAATACTGGAGTGGGTAGCCATTCCTTCTCCAGGGGATCTTCCCAACCCATGGATTGAACCCAGGTCTCCCACATTGCAGATTCTCTACCAACTTACCCACCAGGGAAGCCACAAAATGTTTCAAAAACTCTTTTTTTAAGGCTGTACCATGCAGAGTGTGGAATCTTAGTTCTGGGACCAGGGATCGAACCTATGCCCTCTGTTGGGCATGCAGCATCTTAAGCACTGGATGGCCAGAGAAGTCCTTCTAAAAGTGCTTTGTTGTTGCTGTTTAGTCGCTCAGTCATGTCTGACTCTTAAGTGACCCCGTGAACAGTAGCCTGCCGGGGGCCCCTGTCCGTGGGATTTCCCAGGCAAGAACACTGGAGTGGGTTGCCATTTCCTTTTCCATAAGTACTTTAAAGAGCGTCTTTTTGCAGCTAAATTTGTGCATACATTCTTCATTATTTAATAAAGTTCTATCTATAGATTAAAAGGGGCTTTCCTCATAGCTCAGTGAGTAAAGAATCTGCCTGCAATGCAGGAGATCCAGGTTCGATCCCTGGGTCGGAAAGATCCCCTGGAGAAGGAAGTGGCAACCCACTCCAGTATTCTCACCCAGAGAATCCCATGGACAGAGGAGCCTGGCAGGTTGCAGTCCATGGGATCTCAAGAGTCGGACATGACTTAGCGAATAAACCGCACCACATAGATTAAAAGCCTCCAACTTTGCTATGAAAATGAATTGCTATGGTTTTTCTTAGATCCATAATCCTAAAATGACTTACAAAGATATAGCTATATTGACACACACACACACACACAAACACAATCAGAGGAGGGTGAGAATTTGCCAGAGGGGATGTAAGGGACAGTTACCTAACTATTGGTATCTATATCTCATCTCTACACTGCACTATAACTTCAGTGAAAGTAGAGACACAATACTATCCAAATGAGAAATTTTTAAAGTCTTCAAAAAATTTTTTTCGCTCATTAGACCAATTCTGACCCAATTCCAGTGATCATCCAGTCCCATGCAACTGGCTTCTAGTTGGGCTACCTAAACCAATGATGCTGCAAATGAGAGAGAATTACACTAATCGAATTAAACCCATCTGAGTGCTCCCTCGGCGACAGAGCATGAGATGGTTGGATGGCATCACTGACTCAGTGGACTGGAGTTTGAGCAAAGTCCAGGAGTTAGTGAAGGACAGGGAAGCCTGGCATGCTGCAGTCCATGGGGTTACAAAGACTCACACATGACTGAGAGAATGAACACGTGCTCCCTAGAAACTGGGGATGGGGATCCACCCATACACCCTCTCAGGTCTTGTAGCTGCTATATTATTTATAAGGAGTGGATGGATGTTGGTAGAATGAATATCCTAAAGATGAAATTGAAGCCTATGACAGCAGAATTCAAATGTCAAGAGAAATTGCATCATGTTGCAATGAAAGACTTTGCAGACATGATCACAGAACTGCTAACAGTCATCTGAAAAATCCTAAAGAAAAGATGAAATACCCGAAGACTAGACATATGTAGGCAGATGGTAGGGGATGGTGAGGGGTAGGTGGAGGATCAATTCTTGTCAACTAATATCATAACTTTAAGACAGAGTCCTGAGTGTCAGTGAGACATTTTTAAATACTACAGTTCTTGATGACACATGTGACTGGATTGAAAGACTCCAAGTTACACTAAACCAGTCATCAGTAATTACAAGGTAATTGTGTAATGAACAGCTGTTGCTTTGGTTTCCCCAGCATCCATTCCCCAATCTTCTGGGAAAACATCATGCCAGAATACCCCTGGAGAGCCACCTCTTGGTTCTCAATCGTGTAGTTGGAGCACCAGGCGGGCTCCCTAAGTCAACAAGCAATTCCCACCTCTCTGGACCAGCAACTGGTGCAAATCTGGCCAATCAGAATGTGGATCAAGATTTTTTTCTTTGACTCTTGTAGTAAAGAAGCTCTTTCTTTCCTTCAGGATTTGAAACAGAAAAGATGTTAGAAAGAGATGCAGCCCTCTTTTGGGCATCACCGATCTGGGGGTAGAGAAGGCAGCAGGGGAGTCTGAAACTGCCTGGAGACTCTAGGTGGAGCCTGAGCATGATGCAGAGATAATGTTGTATGTATCATATCTAGCTATGTTTGGAAATGTATTTCTTTGAACTTTGCAGTTATAGGAGCTATGTTGACTGTGCTGCTGCTGCTGCTGCTAAGTCGCTTCAGTCATGTCCGACTCTGTGCGACCCCATAGACAGCAGCCCACCAGGCTCCCCCGTCCCTGGGATTCTCCAGGCAAGAACACTGGAGTGGGTTGCCATTTCCTTCTCCAGTGCATGAAAGTGAAAAGTGAAAGTGAAGGTGCTCAGTCTTGTCTGACTCCTAGCGACTCTCTGGACTGCAGCCTACCAGGCTCCTCCCGTGGGATTTTCCAGGCAAGAGTACTGGAGTGGACTGCCATCGCCTTCTCCGATGTTGACTATACTTCCTTATTTTTTGTATTCTTGATGCTCTGGCATTTGGGGCCTTGATCCTGGAGAGAATTTCCTTCCCAGGGCTAGCTAATTCTTATGGATAGCAAATGATTCCCCTCCCGTCTCCCATACCCAGAGCATGGCTTTGACATGCAAACCAAAAAAGCCAGAACCAACCTCTCCAATTATTTTCTTTAACAACCTCTCATGCATGAAACCAGTATTCCCCCTGCCCTAAATCAATCCAGGGCCAGGACCAGCTAGAGACCATCCCAGAGCCCAGAACCTACTTCAGTGAATCAAACTCTATAATTCTAAACTGACTCAGGTACCTACCCTATTTCACCCATTCTTTCCTATCAGAACCCTTTTAAAGGCTCTGGGCCACATTCTCTCACCTTGATCCTCTCTGCCCCCTGACCAGCCTTCATCCTTCCCCAAACGGCCCTGTGTGATAGGCTGGCCCTCCTGTTTCTAAGGAACTATGAGTATAAGCTTCTTTTATGACAATCATTTCCATGTGGGTATGTCTTAGCTTGACATAAGTATGTCAAGCATACTTAAAACAAGTCCAGGGTACATTTTTAAACAGAAGCCAATAAATTCCTTTATTTTTAAAAAGACAATTTAAGTTAGATTGCTTTTGTTACCAGTGTTCGTGGAAAATCGAATAACAATCAAGCTAAGAAGAAAAAAAGAGACAGAATTTTATTCACGCTAAAATGAGACTTCTAACTCTGGAAACAGATTCTTGGGAGCTCTGAGAACTGGCCACTGGTCAGCAATTAAATATGCAATTTTATACATTTTTGAGACAAAGAATTTATGCAACATATTGACATTGTACAAAAAATGTCATTAAAAATGACATTAAAAAATGTTCATTAAAAAATGTTTTGGTCGGTTGTACAGGTACAGAGCAAGCCTTTGGTCAATGTGACCCCTGTATGGGATAAAAAAGAAATTTTAACCTTAAAATTATAATGCTGGTGTCAGAGGAAAGAGACCATTTTTCTCAAAGGTTGACTACATCCTTCTGTTTTGAGGTGATCTGGTTAATGTAAAATGCAGATTCATACTATATGCTGGGAAAGGCCGACCACAAAGGGTCATGTTATTTATTTTTTTCTTTTGTCTTAGTTTGATTGCCCTACCACAGACAAATCTGTGATTTTACTTTAGCACTGTGTCAGAAAAAGTCCTAACTGACACAAATAATTTTATTATACTGCGGAGGCCTCCTGTGACTTTTTGGTTGTCCAACATACACCTATTTCCCCTTCTTTTGGTAACCTCACTCTGGTATCCTGTTAGAAATTCTTCCTGTTTTAAGTCCATGGGCAGCAAATGGGTACCTTCCCTCCATCAAGAGTTTAGCATGTGATCAGGACCAGCCAAGTGTGGGAATTCCATTCCCTGGTCACAGTGATTGATTCAGAGGAGGTAATTTGGCCAAATTTGCCTTCACAATGAGTCATGGGAAAGGACTTCTTTTCAACTGACTCTGAACCCAGAATAATATAGGATGGAGCACTGTTGACACTGTCTTAACACCTCAAGGTAAAAGCTTGCCTGATATAAAGCTGCTGCTGCTGCTAAGTCGCTTCAGTCATGTCTGACTCTGTGCGACCCCATAGACGGCAGCCCACCAGGCTCCCCCATCCCTGGGATTCTCTAGGCAAGAATACTGGAGTGGGTTGCCATTTCCTTCTCCAGTGCATGAAAGTGAAAAGTGAAAGTGAAGTCGCTCAGTCGTGTCCGACTCTTAGCAACCCCATGGACTACAGCCTACCAGGCTCCTCCATCCATGGGATTTTAGCACAATAGAAATGTAACCAAAAGATGGCAAAGAGAAGTTGAGTCCCAGTGTCATTATTTGAGTTCCTGTCACATTTTGCTTGAAGTTCACCCCTACACTTTCAGTTACATGAGTCAACTAATTCCAGATTCTTCAGTGACACCTTTGTCACTCTCAGCACAGGAAATTCCAAAGGCTTTAGGAGCTCCAGATATATGTTTTTAGAAATCACAGTTGCTGTTCTTCATTGTTCAGTCACTCAGTCATGTCCGACTGTGTGACCCCATGGACTGCAGCACGCCAAGCTTCCCTGTCCTTCACTATCTCTTGGAGTTTGCTCAAATTCATGTCCATTGAGTCGCTGATGCCATCCAACTATCTTATCCTCTGTTTTCCCCTTCTCCTCCTGCCCTCAATCTTTCCCAGCATCAGGGTCTTTTCCAACGAGTCAGCTCTTCGCATCAAGTAGCCAAAGTATTGGAGCTTCAGCTTTAGCATCAGTCCTTCCAATGAATATTCAGGGTTGTTTTCTTTCAGGACTGACTAGTTTGATCTCCTTGCTGTCCCAGGGACTCTCAAGAGTCTTCACCAGCAGCAGCACAGTTCAAAAGAATCGATTCTCCAGCGCTCAGCATTCTTTATGGTCCAACACTCACATCCATATATGACTACTGGAAAAAAAACAGCTTTGACTATCCAAACCTTTGCCTTAAGTGGGAATTCAAGTGTATCTGTAGTGCCTTATGTTTTAAAAGAAAGAATGAATTCATATGTTTGTGTAGTTAATTATTAGCTAAACCCACAAAATAAAAAGCATCAGCAGTATTTCATCGTGGAAAGAACTCAGACTTCAAATCAGACTTGGGCTTGAATCCTGCTGTTCCTATCAAGTATGAAACTTTAAATAGTTGATTTTAACCCCCTTTAATCTCACTCCTCTCTCTTTTTAACTCTAAAGTAACCATTTTATTTTTATTAATTTTTAGTGGAGTGTAGTTGCTTTACAGTGTTGTGTTAGTCTCTGTTATCAGTTATAACAGTGAATCAGTTATACATTCACATATAATCACTCTTTTTTATTTTTATTTTTAATTAATTAATTTTTTTTAGCCTCACCAGGCAGCATGGGGAATCTTAGGCCCCCAGCCAGGGGACTGAAACCATACCTCCTGCAGTGGAAGTGTGGAGTCTTAACACTGGACAGTCAGGGAAGTCCCATCTATGCTTTTTTTAGAATTTAATCCTGTAAAGATAGTCTCACTTCTCCTGACTGTAAAATAGGTGATTATAGTACTTATCTCATAAGACTGTTATGAAGATTTGGTTAAATTAGATAATGTATTAAAAGGGCTAAGTATAGTGTATGGTAGAAAAGAGCTGCTCAATAAATAGTAGTAAGTTACTGTTCTTGCAAAGAATGAAATTTTTAGTGTTTAATGTATTTAGACCTTCGATTCCTCTCAACTTCCAATAAACGGACTAGTGTTCATTTTAAGAAAAAGTATCATGCTGTAACATGCTTAGTAATTTCATTCAATGCTTCCTAACTGAGTAATAGGTTATGCTTTGGGGTTGTACAAAGTTGACATTCACAAATCCCTAGTAAACTCTTTTCCTTGAGGTCCTCGAAATTTACAAAAATATCTATAATGCTTAACAAAGCCTTTTTCTACATCAGCGTCATTGTTAGACCAAATCAACAGAGGAACGCCTCCTTGTACCAAAGTCTTAACCACAGAGCAATGATCAAGTCTTAAGAATGCCGAAACAGGTTTGAACAGGTCTGTTTCTCTGCAGCAACTTTATGTTCCAAGATGAAACCTCACACAGATCTTCAAAAGAAACTCAAGCTATTTGTACTGTGTGATAAATGAAGGTGCCATATCATGAAAATTAAGTCAGAGGTCTCCAAGACAAGTTAGTCCACTTTAGCACACTTGGTTTCTCTGCCATTTTTGATGTCTGATCTATCATCAGTGCCAACATTCTTCCAGGTGCCAATATGTTGAATTTCTCGTTACAGTGCAAATTCAATTCAAGCATAATTTGCACTTATCTCTGTGCCAATTATCTAAGTTTACCTGAACACACATAGAGTGATCACACTTCTAGAAATGTTAATAAACGCTGTGGGGTGAACATGATGAATCTTATTCTGATAATAAAGGACAAAAAAGAAACATGGGAAGGAGAATAAGGAACAAGTATATGACATGAGCCTATCTGATCACCTTAATGCTCACTCAATGAAAAAACAAAAGGGAAGATGAATTTCACTATTATAACTGTGATTTGTAAAAGCTACTACCTAATGCCCAATCAAGTAATACCTAATGCCTTCTATAAATTAACAGAGTAGTACATTTATTGGGGGCAAAAAAAACAAATTGAAGACAAGAGCCCAGATATTCTCATTCATGGTTCAGGATGCTTTCCATTAAATTCATTATTCCATGATACAACTCTATCCATTTAACTTCTCTGCACCTCTGTCTATTCATCTTTAAAAGAAGAGGGTGGGACTTCCCTGCTCGTCTAGTAGTTAAGAATCCACCTGCCAATGCAGAGGACACAGGTTGGATCCCTGGTTGGGGAAGATTCCACATACCTCAGAGCAGCTAGGCCTGTGCGCCACAACTACTGAGCCAGCGCTCGACTATTGAAGCCCCAGAGCTGTAAAGCCTTGCTCCACAACAAGAGAAGCCATCACAGTGAGAAGCCTGCAAACCGCAACTAGAGAAAGCCAGCATGCAGCAAAAGAAGGGTGTGGTAACAAGTTTGAAGGTAATCATGGGCATCCGAAGGGTGTTTCCAATGTTCTTCCAAAAACTAGCAATATTGTTAGTTTGTATAATAGTGACACTGATTATTTCAGGGAGTGCCACAACAGTTATTGGAACATGTATCAGACAGTCAGAGAACTGAACACATAGAGGATGTGCTCTGTCTGGCAACAGCTCAGAGCAGTAGCCAAAATTTAAGCAACAAAGTGTACTCCGTGGGCTCCATGTGCTGGGAAGGTTGGGAACCACTGGGCTAGACCATGATGTTGCTTTAGCAGTGGCAGAAAGAGAGTTACCTCCCTGCTCTTTGCTCTTGCTATCTATACCTTCTCTAAAAGCCAGGACTAGCACATGAGTCAGGGGATGAGCCCGGATGAGTCAGGGCTCATGGTTTCTTCTGAAGGTTGTAGGTAAAGACCTCAGCTGGACTCATAAAGACCAGAATTCAGATAAGATGAGATCCCAGGAGGGTAGAAGCAACAGCCCTTAGGCCTCCAGGCCAATAGAAGAGGCAGAACTCGAGCTTTGTCTTAGTAAGTCCTACTTTTATTTCCATAAAGTCACTTATTTTTTATTTCAGACTTGTTTGTTAAGCTTCAAGGCCCGAGCAGCTTGTGACTAAAGCTCATGCTGTTCTATAGGCTGCTTTTGGGGGATTTGGCCACGGAACCTATTCCTTTTTCATCCTTCATTAGAAATTTAGATCTATCACTGCCTCCACAAGCTTTGTGTTTCTTCTCTTTTCACTAGCATATTATTAACATAAGATTTTAATCACAGTATGGAGGTAACAGAATATATATTAAATATTTAGGTTCAAGATATGTAAATACTGAATTTAGCCAGATTTAATACATTTTATGTAGATAATTCAAATGATTCTGGAATTGAAACTTTTGCCATTCTGAGAGTTTTCTGTCAGTCAGTGATGACGGATCATTGGAGGCGGGGAACTTATATTTTGATGTTGGATACTAATGTCAGGTACTCTTTTCCCCCTAAATCATGTGAACAGAGAAATTCAATCCTACTTGGTTATTTTAAAAACTTTTTAGTGGTATTGGAACCTTTTTAAAAAGTCATCTATTAATAGTTTAATTCTGAGACCAATGACAACCTCAAGCAACTATGTGAATGAATGACCCTCACAAACATAATGCTGAGCAAAAGAAACAAGGCAAAAGAATATGCAGCGTAACGATTCCATTTATACAAAGTCAAAAATAGGTGTGTGCTGAGTGCTCAGTCGTGGCCGACTCTTTTGCGACCCTATGGACAGTAGTCTGTCAGGCTCCTCTGTGGAATTTTCCGGGCAAGAATATGGAGCAGGTTGTCATTTCCTACTCCAGGGGAGTTTCCCAACTCAGGGATCGAAACTGGGTCTCTTGTGTTTCCTGCATAGGCAGGCAGATTCTTTACCACTGAGCCACCAGAACAACACCCCCCCCACCCCACCCCTGCAAACAGGCAAAATTCATCTATCAAAGCTTAGTAATGTTTTCCTTGGAGTGGAGAAGTGGGGCAGTGATGGAGAGGAAGGGTAGGGGCATTTTCTGGGGTTCCTGAGATAGTGTAATTCCTGACCTTGATGTGGTTATGTAGCTGTGTTTACTTAGTGATAGTCTTGAGCCAGAAAAGTACCATTTGTTAACTTTTCCTTTTTTTTTGGCTGAACCAGAGATGGAATTTGAGCCCATTGGAGTGGAAGCACTAAGTCCTAACCATTGGACCACCAGGGAAGTCCTGTGTCCTTTTCTATGTATTATAGCTCAGTAGAATTTAGAATTTATTTTAAAGTCTACACATTTATTTAAACATTAATTTTTAATTTCATGGGGAATACATGAAAACATCCTCTGTAAAAAAAAAAAAAACTAGAATATTTTACTTAGAGTAAGTCCTTTTTGGTCCCTTTCAGATCTTATATTCTCCCAAGAGGATATTGGTTTATCCTTTTTACATACATTATCTAAGTAAGGACA
>SJYQ01024909.1:64147-114186 GCA_006410935.1 Redunca redunca | reverse complement strand
CACACACACACACACACACACACACACAGACACACCCACACACCCACCCATGCGCATGATGGGTTAGAGGACACTTTTTAAAGGGCGAGCTTCTCTGTAGAGACTGCCTGATTGAGCTTCACCTGCCGCAGAAGCAGACATTGCTGCTGCTGCTGCTGCTGCTAAGTCGCTTCAGTCGTGTCCGACTCTGTGCGACCCCATGGACAGCAGCCCACCAAGCTCCTCTGTCCCTGGGATTCTCCAGGCAAGAATACTGGAGTGGGTTGCCATTTCCTTCCCCGAAGCAGACGTTAACCATATGAAATTATAAAGATGATGCTGGGGAGAGGAGAGATTCTGAACTGGGGGCGTGCCCTGCAATGGGGAGTGAAAATAGCGACCTGTGAGCTCCGTACCACCTCCACCCCTCTCGCCTCCTTCTCTTGTGAGGAAGGCTGATGTCCCTGCTGCTCTCTGGCCACCTGCCAACTACTGGTCACAGTCAGCCCACAGAACATTTAGAGTGAGAAATTTAAAGGAAAAAACTGAGGGACACACTGAAGACAGTAAGGCAGACTTTAGTCAAGGGGGGATACAGTGATAGGTGTAGGACTGCTGCTACCAATGGGGTCTTGCCACGGGGCAGAGAGATTGAGCTCAAGTCTGAACACAGCAGAGCAAGTGGGAACTTAGAGCCAAGGGGCAGGTGAGGGTCAGCGGATGGAAAATTACTAAGAGACAGCATCACGGGTAAGGGGAATCCTGGCCAAACAGACCTAACAGGATTCTTGCTAAAGACAGGCCATGGTGATTAGACATCCCCTGGGGGTTGGAGGAGGACAAGGAATCCAATCAGATATGGAAGGTGATCCAATTTTGAGGGTCTGGGATTCCTGCTCAGGTGATTTATCAGGTGGTGTTGGTTTAGTTGCTAAGTCGTGTCTGACTCTTGCAACCCCAATGGACTGTAGCCTGCTAGGCTCCTCTGTCCATGGGATTCTCCAGGCAAGAATACTGGAGTGGGTGGCCATTTCCTTCTCCAGAGGATCTTTCTGACCTGGGAATTGAACCTGTTGGTAGCCACCACGGGAGATCCCACCCATGACAAGGTCATGTGGAAGAGAACTGTTAAGCAAGGCTTCAGAACTCAAGGGCTCCCTAGGCTTTCTCGAGCATCTACCCCAAAACCAGAATCTGTCTGTTTTACTATTTCATGACTTTCACCAACTCCTCTGACATTAACAGGAGGCTATTCCAGACCACCTTTCTCTGGAGAAAATCAACTTAGGGCTATAGCTAATAAGTCTCCTGGACATGAGAGGAATATTTCTAATCAAAACCCCTCTGTTAGCATTTTAGCTTGCTTGGCAGGTATATCCAGACTCTTGCAGCTACACATGTGATTGTTCGCAGCCTCCCAACTGTGAGAGGCACGAGAAGCCTAAACCATAGAGCCTTTCAAAGAGTTGAAAGTTATTAGAGTAGTGCTGGTGCAGGATTTCATTATAGGGCCAATGCTTGTTGCTAAGTTCCCATATCTCTTATCCACTTTGCACCTGGGAGTGCATTAGTTAACATAGTTAGAAAGTAAGAAAAAGAAGTGTAGCCCTGAAATTAACCACACCAGACTTTTGAGCTAATTGGTCCTTTCTTATAACTCACTGCACCTTTGCTCCATGAGAAATGTAACTTGTTTAGTACTTTCTGAGGCTGACACAGATTAGAAATATAAAGAAAAATCATTTCAAGGGAAAATAAGTTTTCTGGTTGAGAAGCCTTTATCAAAAGAGGGTCATAAAATGTTCACAGGTCTCCAAGGCCAGAAGATAATGTACACAATATTGTTTTGGGGAAAGGTTTGCAGAAAAAATCCTGGTTTCGATAAAGACAAAACAGATGTAATGTTTGGGCTGACTCTGTATGACTTTGCATCTTTCATTTCCCTCTATGTATAAGACAAGGTATAAAAGTACCTTTTAAAAATAAAGCTATTGGGCTTCGCTCGAAGAAGCTTGGTCACCTCATGTTTTGTTTTGTTTTGTTTTTTCCCTTTTTTTCTCTCTTACTTTCTTTTTCAGGCTGATTCCTTGGAACACAGAGGCTCTCTGCATTCACTTTTCTGCCTGGGTTTCTAAGACTTTATTAGCTTTCTATGTAAACCAAGGAATATCAGCCTCTTTCTCGCCTCTATTTTCTTATCTACAACATTCTTTCCTTATCTAAATCATCCACTGACACCGTTTTTCCTTCAGGTTCCCCTGGATCCTGCAGGGGCTGGACCCCGGCATGAACCCATGTCTTCTGCATTTCAGGCAGATTCTTTACCGACTGAGCTATGAAGGAAGCCCTGATTATCAGGATTCATGCTAAAACTGGATTTTATAATAAGTGCACAGATGGGCCTGGGAAGAGATTCAGGAACCTGACCAAAGTTTGGTCAAGCAAAGATTATTTGTCAGAAGCATCAAGGAGCCATTGCTCCTCTTTTCCCATTTCTGGCCCACACCTTCTCCTTCATGAAATTGCTCTTCACTTCTCTCCTTCCAAGCTCTATACCAGTTTACATTCCTTGTTTACACAATTCTGATTTCATTGGAGGTAGCAGTATGTTCAGTGAAAAATACATTTCCCCACCTTACTTGCCATGTGACACAGTTTGAGTCAATGAGATGCGTGGGACTTCCAGGAAAGCTCCTTATAAGGGATGAAGATTCAACTGGTACTTTGACTTTATTCTTCCTGTTTGGAGTTTGGACTTGATGTTGGAGATGGGGCAGCCGTCTCCTGCCCATGAGGGAAGAAGTGTGTGCTAAGGAAGGCTGCGTAGAGGGATTAAAAGAGCTTAGGTGGCTGATGACATTTGGACTACCTTCCTTCTGACTTTTCATTACATGAGAAAAATAACCACCCCCACTTCTACAAATTGTGGTGTGTATGTGTGTGTGTGTGTCTTTCTCATAGCGGGGTGCAGTCTTAAAAGATACAGACATGGAGCTAGTTGAGGGGGAAGCCTCAATTTTCACAAGGCAGTCTGACTGCTTTACCCAAACACCATGTAGGCCACCCTTAGGCGTCTACCATCTTCTAACATCTGCCCTCAGGTCACAGGCCTTTAGAGAGAGGGATGGCCCCTGTCTGAGGCCCATCTTCCAAGTTCAGTTTTCCTATCTGAAGACCCCCTTTCACAGGGAATTCACCTGGGGCATCTGGGGAATGCGCCCATCCTTCAGTCACATGGGGCCTCACTTCGTGGCTTCACTGGAAGCCTGCCAAGGGCAAGGGGCAGTGAGCCTAATGTCCGCACTATGGACGGACACTGCAGAGGGAATCCAGGCTGTCCTAGGAGCAGGGAGGGTGAGGAAGGTCGCAGAAGAGAAGGTCAGGGGAAGATTGAGGAATGTGGATGCTTCATAAAGGAAGGGAGACAGGCTAAGGGCTTGGGCCCATGTGAGGAAACCGGTGCTCAGGTTGCTGGGGAATAGAAAGAGGGTCTGGGGAGTTAACCAGCAGAAACCCTGAGGCTTTCCGACAGTCTGTTGTCTGGGACAGACTGTACCCTCCTATTCCTCCTTGTCTCCCCAGCACCCAGCTCGAAGCCCGGTGTGTGGTAGGCCCTCAATAAATGCCTGAGGAATGACCTCACCTGGAGCCTGGCCTGCACTGCCTGGGGAAACAGTCTCAGCATCCGCCACGGCCATCCGGGTGGCTGTTTTAATTGGCCAGCACATTCCTGAAGAGCCACCCATCACTTCTCACCTGTGCCTGGCTTCCAAGGTTATCTGAGCATCCGGTTATGAGCAGTGAGGTTACTGCAGACGTGAGCTCACCGGGGCTCTTGGTGGTGGAGGGGAGGGTGGGGAGTGGAGTGGGACCAACCAGAGATCCCTGCCCTCCCAGTCCCTTGGTTTCTCCATGTGCATCACATACCCCTGCCCCACAGGCTGAGGGGAGTCATGCATCGAGTGGCTGTGGTCCTGAAAGGCCTTGCACACGGGGAAAGTGAGCGCTGAAAGTTGGCGGAGTTCCTCAGGGTCTTTCTTCATCCTGTGCCCTTTGTTAATTCACACGGTGGAGACAACTTACTGTTGTTGCTTAGTCACTAAGTCCTGTTTGACTCTGTGACCCCATAGACTGTAGCCCACCAGGCTTCTCTGTCCATGGGACTTCCCAGGCAAGAATATTGGAACAGGTTGCCATTCCCTTCTCCAGGGGATCTCCCTAACCCAGGGATGGAGAATGCATCTCCTGCATTACAGGTGGGTTCTTTACCACTGAACCACCAGGAAAGTCCAGAGAAAATTTGCTTGCTGTTAAAAATACAGACCGGAATCAGACATGCCGTTGCCTTGTTCCGTATACTTTCCAAAGAGATTTGGGGACTCACTAGAGTGTAGAGAGAGACTGCTGCAGACACTGTGGCCACGGGCAGATTTAAGGGGCACACAACCCGTTTAACTTAAGGATTCTGTGTTTATTCTAGCTCAGAGATTTCAGTGTGCAGAGCTCTGGCACATGTGTTGTTCAGATAAAGAAGAATAATAGGCCCTGCCCTGCAAGATTCCAGGTCCAGTTCTAGTGAAACGGAGCAGGGCTGTATGGTCTTTGTCCTGCCCCCCATATCCTCTGCCTGTAGAAAACTTTAGTCCAAAAATAAGTTTAATCAGAGAAGTGAGAAATGCTGGAACAAAGGAAAACAATCAAAGGAACCTAAATAATAATAATGTAGTCTGTAAGCATAGTCAAGGACCTTTAGTTCTTTCTCAAGGGCTATAGATAATATTCTGAGCTGTCTTATATATACCAAAACCCCAGATGGAGAAGATAACTCCATGATGACCAGACTGTACCCAGGACATGAGCTGCCGTAATTCTAAGAACTGACCACAAAGAAACAGGAACAAACTGACCCTGGAACTGAAGATTAACTGTACCTAAAACAATCAAGATGATGCTGGTCAGACCACTGATGACCAATTTAAAGATGACTCTTAGAGACGACTGTGCTATTTCTGCACATAGCCCCCCACCCTACCCTGTCTATAAAAGCTCTCACTCCCTGCTTGTTGGGGGCAGTGGCAGGGGGGCAGTCGGCCTTTGGACAGACATCTACAACCTTCCCCTTGCCCCACCCCCAGTTGCCAGCATCTGAAATAAAGCAAACTGTCCTTTCCACCAACCTGGCCTGTTTATTGGCTTTTGAGCGACGAGCAGCTGGATCCACCACACAAATTCCTTTCGGTAACGCTAGGAAGGTCTAGAGGGAGAAGGGGGAGAAGATGGTCCCTTGCCTTTAAGAACCTCTTCTAGCAGTGGAGCACTTTGCCACTTACCTGGCACTTGTTTAGATGGGAAGCAGCTGTTATGTCCATTTTAGGCTGAGTCCAGGAGGCTGCCTGCCCTAGCCGTAGTGGTAAGGTCAGAACTGGATCAAGAGTGTTCTGCTATACTTTACTGTGCTATATCCTATGAAGAATGGTCACAGGCAGTAGGTTTACAGGCCTGTTCTAGGAAGAGAAGTGACCCAGAGGGTGCGTGTATGCAAAAGGGATCTGGGTGAGGGGGGCTTCCCTGTGTGCTGAGCCCACAGCAGCTGGAGGCAGGGAGCTCTGCCTAGAGAGCTCTTCCCACCTTGATGGGAAGACAGTGGGGATGCAGGGGCTTGTGCATTCAAGGAACTGATAACTACCACACACCACTGAAGGTCAGCGACGCCAGGGTCTTCTCAGCTCCATCCCCAAGGGCACAGAGGAGGCTGACTGTGGGACCCACACTCACCTGGCTCAGGGGTGCACCCTGGGACAGCCAATAGTGTTTTGAGTGCTGTCTGCATGGGAGGTAGGAGCCTTCCTCCAGAAACCCAGGTGGACAAAAGATATCCTAATGAGGCAGGAGATAAATGGGCCCAGGGTAGGCATTTACAACTAGTTTCCTGTATACATTTCCTGAGGAAGGAGCAGGTGGGCTCAGGGCTAGATATTTACAATCGGCCTCCTGTTTGCACTTAGAAATAAGCAACAAAAACAGGTTGAATAGCCAGGCTTTGTCTCCTGAGGACACTTGAAGATAACAGCTATGGCAGGGATGGAGAGAGACTAAGCCCTACCTGAGCAGAAGATCAAGAGGTCACATATTTCTCATTCTTGGGGCAGTGGAGACACTGCACATGTGTGGAGAGGCTCCTTGGCGGTCCAGAAGGAAGGGTATCATCTCAGAACAAGTGATGCCAAGGTCCCTCTATAGGACTCTGGGCTGAAATCTATCTTGGAAAAAAGTTGTGGGAGGGTCCTAGGGCAGGTCAGGAAAAAGAAATCAGGTAATTGGCCAAAGATAAGCAAAGACTCCCCATATAAATGACTTAAACACCTCTTTACCGCTCTCCTTCTCAAAGAGGGGACGCCCAGCCTCTCTCTCTGGGTGTGTATCTCTGTGTTGCTTCTGTCTTAACTAAACAAGCTGTTTCTCTGTGTACTCTCCCATTTGTTGTGCTGTGAATCTAATAATGCACTTTTTATCTATTTTTACAGGTTTTGCCTCCTTGAGGAATGCACTTTTCAATGGAGGCAAGGGCCAGGGGAATTTTGCTTCTAGTCTCTAGCCCCTGCTGTACTTGTGGCTAAGATTTCTGGTTTTCATCCAGGCTGCCCAGGTTCAATTCCTGGGCAGGGAACTAAGATCTCACTTCAAGCTATTACTCACTGCTGCTGCTTCCGCAAGATCACTATTAAAAAAAAGGGGGGTTGGGGAACCAACCCAAATCTAACTCAGAGTCCCAGACTCTTGTGGAATTTAATCTCCTTGGTCATCAAGGCTTCTTCTCTTCCCCAAGATGTCTCAAGAGCCCCACAAATTTGCTTCTTAGAGTCAGGAAGCAGGGGCAGGAAGGGCCTCTCACACTCGGCCCACCATGTCATGCTCTCTCCTCCTCATCCAGCACTTCACAGGCCTCTGATTTGGGGGCTGTTAGTGCTCTCTCGGGGTCTGGGAATCATTGCTCTGCCTGGCACAGCTGACACCCAGGGTTCAGCATGCCCAGTGCACAGGGAAGACCCAGGGCAAGGGTCTCAGAGCCTCACAGCCTTGTCAGTGGGCTTGCCTGCAGGCGGTCCTTTCAAAACCTGTTGATGTCTTTTCAGGGGCTCTGAAGAGCTCTGGTATCATAGTCCTTTATGTCTTGGGGCAGAAAAGAATTCATCGAGAGAGCAATGTGGTTGGTAAGAAGTGATTTACGAGAACAGGATGTTTGTCAGGCTTACACGCAGGCAGGTGAGAAATGCTGTGTCCCAAGAACTCACTGGGCTACAGTTTTATAATCAAAGGAAAAGTGGGGGTGGGGTGGGGTGGAGAGGGGCCTTCTTTGTCTTTCTTGAGTAGACATCACGTTTCCATCATCAGTTCCTCTCCCGGGTCAGGCAGGGAAGTTTACTTGTCCCTGTATGGTCAGGCCAGGACTGTCATATAGCACTTTGGAAAAGTATTTTCAGGTTTCAATACAATGAGGGTTTTTTTATTTTGGAAAGTCACCTTTCCATAAATGATTGCTTTTTGTGTGCACAGAACCTGTCCTAGGGATCATTAACTTATTGAGCTCACTGGGCAGGATGTGGGTCTCTCGCCACCTTTGTTTGTTGTTTGGGGGCATGTCCCATGCTTCTGTTGTATGGTTTTGTTGCTAAGCAAGCCTGCTTGGTTTTGTGGTTAAGCAAACCTGCTTTTTTGAGTAATCGTTAACTGATCAGGGCCTCCCATATTTTTCTACTTACAATCCCCTGATGGGATTCACGGACTTCCCAGGTGGCACAGTGGCTAAAACTCCTCCTGCCCGTGCAGGGGACGAACGAGGTGCAGGGTTGATCCCTGCGTGGGGACAGTCCCCTGGAGAAGTGTCACGCGAGTGTGTGTTCCTCGGTTTTCGTCTCGTCACAACAAAGGTTGGCAGTGGCGGACATTAGAGCCCCCTCGGCGTGTCTCAGCTCTCGGGTCTTGGATAGACCGTGTTATAGCTCTCAGGTCTCAAATGGACCACGTTATAGCTCTTAGACAAATCAGTGTTAGAGCTCAGTGTTACAGCTCTATTTTATTTAGGAGATAGCAGGAAAATCCATCTTTGGGGCGTGAGGGCACATGATCCAAAGGAGAAGAGCGTGCGAGGTGGGGTGGAGGTCGGGAGGGAGAGGGGGAGGGAGAGAGAGAGAGCTGGCTTTGGCTCCTCTATTTATATGTTTTTCTCTCCCTGGGCCTGTCCTATGTAAATTGGGCAGCCAGGAGTGTTGTTTGTTTTACCTGAGGTCCTCATTCCGGTCCTCGGACCTTCTTCTGCTCTATTTTCTCGGGCTTTTCCCTTCCTTGTCTTTTAGCCACTGCCATTTTGGACTCCTTTTCCCTATCGTACCTACCTAACAGAAGGAAACAGCAACCCACTCCAGCATTCATGCCTGGGAAATTCCACGGATAAAGGAGCCTGGTGAGCTACAGTCCGTGGGGTGGCGAAGAGTCGGAGACGGCTGATTAACTGATCGCTTGTTTTGTGCCTTCATTCTGCCCCTGTCACTTTCCCCACTTGACGCAGGCCCCAGCTCTCCCTGCCCTCCCCTTCTTTTTCCTTTCTCTCTCCAACAGCACCTCAGGGACACCTAGTATTATCTCTCTCAGCTCCATCACTGAGCCATTGATGAAAGACAGATTAAGGAATAGTCTTAAAGCAGTCTTTTAAGAAAGCTTCTAGCCCACAGAAATCAAAGAGCCCCAGAGGGCTGATACCTAAATGGAACAGGGGACAGAAATACAGGGAAAACCAAAACACAAACTGACGTCTTAAAAGGCACACCAAACTAGACTCTCTTGTAGGGGGACTTGCAGATGAAGGAGACAAATGCCCGCCCCGGAAGCCTATTAACACTGTCCCCAGGGTCCATGTAATGGCTGTGGGGGCCTTGATCCTTATAACTGCCAAAGTCCCTTCACTGATGACGACCTGAGATGAGCACTCTCTAAGTCACACTGATGTGTGTGCTATCCACACGTAATGTAAACTCCATGGCCCTCCCTCCCCTCTGGGAATTGACATCCCCAAGCAACTCAGCCCTCTAAGAAGGTGATAGGAATAAGGAAGCCCCAGAGAGAGCCTGAGGGCAGGAGGCAGAGATGGACTCCAAGAGGTCCTTAGAGAAACAAAATCCACATCCAACCCCATCCTGAAAGCCAACTGTCTGAAGAAGCTCTGGGTGTCTTCCCTCCTGTCGACTTGAAAAATAGTCACAACCTAAAAGTTATGACTTTATTACATGCTTTATTCGGTGGGGATTTTTAGGACTCCAAACCCAGGAGATAGCATCTCAAGTAACCCTGAGAGAACTGCTCCAAAGAGGCAAGGGGAGGAGACAGATCATATACAAGTTTCGCTAAGGTCTGGTAGTTTGGACTTCAAAAGATTATTGTTAATTAAAGAAAATCAGATATCCCAAGTTAAGGAAATTAGTGCTTTTCTAAGTATGGGAGGATGCAAGAGTCTGGGCTCACTGAAATTCATTTCATATGCACCCCAGCTATCCTGGGTCAGTATCCTCTGTTTTTTCACATCCTGAGCTCCCTTGGGGCTCACCGTAGGGAGTGTCTGCAGTCCTGCTGGCTGCTGGATCACAGGTATTCTCTTTCCTGACTGCCCTTAGGGCTCTCACCAGTCACATTGGAGGGCTGCGATTGCTGATGGCTGTGACATCCTTGTTTACTGATACGGCAGGAAGTGCTCCATTTCTCACTCCTCATCCCTCTATAGTCAGTTGGATTCAGTCCTCCACATCTGTTGCCTAAGCAGTTGTAATAGCCTGCCTAGTAGGCTTTCTGACTTCAAAAAAAATGATCATTTACTGAGTGTCTATTCACTTTCATACGTTGGAAAAGGCAATGGCAACCCACTCCAGTGTTCTTGCCTGGAGAATCCCAAGGACGGGGGAGCCTGGTGGGCTGTTGTCTCTGGGGTCGCACAGAGTCGGACACGACTGAAGCGACTTAGTAGCAGCAGCATTACGTGTCAGGCACTAGGGTAGGTGCTACCCACACAGTCTCATCTGCTCCCCTCAACAGCTCTGCCGATGGGGCATCATTACCGCCTTTGATGGATGAGGAGTCTGCAGCTTGGAGAATTGAATCCATGTCAACCAGCTGGAGTACAAGGGCTCCACGACCCCCTGGTGCTTGCTCTTATAGCCCACATTCCATTGGTCTAGTGGTCCTTTTCTAAATAAAATGCAGGGACTTCTCTGGTGGTCCAGTGACTAAGACTCTATACTCCCAATGCAAGGGGCGTGGGTTCAATCCCTAGCCAGGGAACTAGATTCCACATGTAGCAACTAAGAATTTGCATGCTGCAACTAAAAATCCCACATGGTGCAACTAAGATCAAAGATCTTACATTGCCGCAACTAAGACCTGGCACAGCCTAATTAATTAATTACGATAAACAAAATGCAAACGTGAGGGTATCATCTTGTCTCTTAAAACCTTCGGTGGCTCCTCACAGGCTGCAGGAAGAGACCCAAACCTCTTCCACGGCTTGCAAGGCCCTTCCACTCTCCTGCCGCCCTCTCCCTCTAACCACACGCTCTGACCACAGCAGGCTATTTGCAGCTCCTAAACATGCCAGGACTCTATGTGCTCGCTAGTTCTGCCCTCTTTGTGTGGGATACTCTTTCCTCCCTGCCCCACCCAATCCACACCCTTTGTCCTGCTCCCGGAGAGATCCCACACAGCCACCCAAGCCCAGCCCAGATGTCACTCCGAGGTCTCCTGCCGCCCCCGCGCACATGCTCGGCGTCAGCCCTGCTGTCTCCACATCTATGTCTCTTCTCTAGCGCCTGCACTTTCTCCATTCTAACCCTCTGTTAGCCAGGCTGAGTGTCTTGTTAGACTGTCAGTTCCATGTGGGCAGAGATGGTGTCTCTGGAGCCTAGAGGGGAGCCTGGCGGAGAGTAGAAGCTCCATAGCTGTGTGTAGGATGAGGGAATGAGTTCAGGGAGTACAAGGTGAGCACCTCGGACAAGCACAGTGTCACAGTCCCAGGACACGGTCTACATCCCCATCTCATGGCAGGTGCCCAGCCCCCAGTGGACGTGCGGCCAAGGGTGAGTGAATGAAGGTGAGGAGAGGAGAGAGGATGGAGGAGGGAGAGAAAAGGGAAGGTTGGATTCACAGAGCAGTTGCAGGCATGGGCATGACTTCCTTCCTTCCACCAGGGGGCGCAAGAGGCCCAGGAGCCTGGCCCTCAGTTCTTGAGGCTCAGGCTTAACACCGGCAGAGGTTTGGGGTTGTTTGCTTCCACAGAAGAAGAAGGAGAAGGCGATGGCACCCCACTCCAGTACTCTTGCATGGCAAATCCCGTGGACAGAGGAGCCTGGTGGGCTGCAGTCCATGGGGTCGCTAGAAGTCAGACACGACTGAGCGACTTCACTTTCACTTTTCACTTTCATGCATTGGAGAAGGAAATGGCAACCCACTCCAGTGTTCTTGCCTGGAGAATCCCAGGGACGGGGGAGCCTGGTCGGCTGCCGTCTATCCGGTCGCACAGAGTCGGACACGACTGAAGTGACTTGGCGGCAGCAGCAGCAGCTTCCACAGAAGGATTCAGGAGGAGCCAGGATCCTAGGAGGGGAGCCCACCCAAAGCTGAAGTACCACAGCAGCAGGCCTGGCACTGACCTGGCTTGGCCTGCCTGGTGGGACCAGAAGGAGCCAGCTGCCCATCCTGAGATCTCCATGCATCCAGGCGAGGCCCACCTTGGGACAGGTAGGTCCTTGCAACTGGAGTCGAGCTGGCCCAGAGCTGAGAAAGGACTCAGAGCCCTCCACGTCATGGGCCTGGGGCAGGTGGTTTTCACAGATTCCTGGACAGGAAATTCACAGCTTTGTCTTCGCACTTCTCCTGTGCTAGTAAAGGCCAGCCTTGCAGGGACTTGGGGCAGAGAGACAATGAGGAACAAAACACAGTCATTGCCCTCCGGGTGCTTCCTCCCTCCCTGTGGAAGCCCTGCACCTGAGTGTGACCTTGGGCACCGCCTTTAACCCTTTCTGGACCTCAGCTTCCTCATATATTGTTGTTCAGTCACTAAGTCGTGTCTAACTGCAGCACGCCAGGCTTCCCTGTCCTTCACCACCTCTGGAGTTTGCTCAGACTCATGTCCACTGAGTCAGTGATGCCATCCAACCATATGTAGCATTGTTAAAATGATGAAATGAGCTAATCCATGAGACATTTCTAGAATACTGTCCATTAGGCAATAAGCATTCAGTAAATGACAGCTATTATCAGATATTACGGTGATGGTGATTCAGGATCAACAAGCTCTTAGAAGCTTGCATGGAAGGCACGCAGGAGACTGGCCAATGCCACCAGCTTTGAATTAGCCTTGAGCATCCACCCAGCTGGGCTTTCCATGGCAAGCCTTAGGGATGGAGAAGAGAGATGAGTACTCTGTGCTCACGAGGCCTTCAGACCTGAAATGGAACACACCAAACAGATCCAGCGAGAAAACTGAGGCTCAGACCCCGTGACTGGAAGAGGCCTCAGAGACAAGTGGAGGCAAGGCAGAGAGAAGAGGTGTCCAGCCCAGGGACCTGCCACCCTATCTCTTGGGGTCTTGAGGCCACGTGGCTGCATGACCACAAGATAGCTTGGTGACTTTGGTCTAAATTAAATGCCACCAAACATTTGTATTATAGAGAATTTTTAGTAGTTTTGGCCTCTCACCCACCCTTGTGAACAGGTGTGCAAGGGGACCAGTACAAACAGGAAGGGTGAGAGGACTGGATGGGAGGTGTCAGAGGGAGGAGAGAAAGCAGCCTGAGATGCTGGAGAGATGGAGGGTGAATCTGGACCATGGTCGCTGTGGCCGGGCCTGGGTTCAGCTATGCATTCTTTCTCTCTGGGCACTGGGCAGGGGTGGGGGTGGCCTCTCGAGTGGTGGGGGTCATATGCTGGGAGTTGGGTCCCCTGGGTCCTGGTTTTGTCTGCTCCTGCCTCAGCTTTCTCTGCTCTATACCTCTGCCCCTGCCACTGAGATAGTCCCAAAGTCCCCACTCTCCTTCCAGAAGTGGTGCTTGTGCTGCTTCCTGCACGAAGCCCTCCTTGATTCTGACCCTCTGCCAGGGACCATCTCTGAATTTTCATGTTAACTTGTTTATACTGTCTCATGCGGTTCTTACCTTGGCTTTGCACGTACAGAGGTGGCAGAGTACAGCACTGAGAGCATGGATTCTGGGCTGCCTGGGCCGAGATTCTGGCTCTAGCCTTTCTAGTTCTATGGTGGGGTGAAAGTTTCCTAACGTTTGTGTGCCTCGGTTTTCTCCTCCATAAGATGAGGAGAACAACTTTCTGTACAGGGCTGATAGGATTTTAAATTTTTATTAAAATATTTGGCTGTGTTGGGTCTTGGCACCTACACCTGGGTTTTCTCTAGCTGCAGTGAGCAGGCTTCTCTTGTGGAGCAGGCCTTCAGTGGTCGCAGCACTTGGGCTCAGCCGTCGTGGCTTGTGGGCCCTAGGGTGTGCAGGGCTCAGTAGCTGTTGCTCGAAGGCTCAGTAGCTGGGGCGCACGGGCTTTGCTGCCTTGTGGCATGCGGAATCTTCCAAGACCAGGAATCGAACCCATGTCCCCAGCGTTGGCAGGTGGATTCTCAGTCACTGGACCACCAGGGAAGGCCTGATAGGGCTTTGAGCCGCATTTGTAAAAGTTCTTAGGCCTGGACCTCGAACGTAGGAAACACTCTCTAAGTGTATGCTCTTGCTGTCACTGGAGGGCCTGTGCCTTACCCGCTCCGGAAGCCTGTCACTCCTTGAGGAGAGGTCTCTTTACTGAAGCTGATTTGTGTCCCTTCAGGGCCCCAGCCCAGGGCATGGCCACCACGAGTCTTCACTGACCTTGTGTGGAATGGTGATGGGACCCGAGGGCCCTCTAGCCTGGTCTCCTGTCCCTCTGGGGCCCCCAGAGAGCCGGGCTGCCTCCGTGGCTGAGGCCCTGCCTCCCACAGCCCCGCCTGAGCTCCGGCAATTTTCCCTGGCAGCTCCCACGTTCTGGACTAACTTTAGGGTTGGTTTCCAGCTGTGGTTGGATTTTTCTGTTTGAAAAATATTTTAAGCAGCTGGTGGGGAAGGGGTGGAGAGGTGGGAAAAGAATAATAAATAAGGTCATGAAAGGAAGATTGTCCGCATGGCTTGGAGTGGCCACTGCCTCCAGCGTGGTCTCTGGGCTGTGCCAAGGACCGGGGAGCTTCAGGTGATTGGGTGGGGGGAGGGGACATCCTTCACAGGCTGACGAGAAAGACTCTCTCTACCCTTCGCAAGCACCTCTTGTTCCTGCTTTCACTTTACTCCCTGCACAGGTTCTGACGGTGCAAGAAAGGAACAGATGGGGAAGAGCTAGTTCTGCAGCAGGCAGGCTTGAGGTTAGACCCCGAGAAGAACGTAGTATCAGAATTTATCCCAGAAACCCACTCTTACGTCACTCAAGGCTCTGTTCTCCTCCAGAACTCAACTTCCTTCTTAGCTCTTATTACACAAGACCTCAGACAGCCCCCCACCCCGTTGCTCTTCATTCCCCTAACAACAGAAGTTCCATCTGCCCGCACCCCAGTTTCATCAGCTTCCTCTTCCCTTTCAGCTCAGCTCTACCACTGAGGCCCTCGGGCTCTTTTCACCCAGTGGTGGGTGGGGGGGAGTGTGCTGTGAGGTGGGGAGACCTCCCAGAGGAGCCAGCAAAGGCTCAGGCTGGGGTCAAGGGTCAGAAGCCCAGGGCCTGCCCACCCCCGCCTTCCTTCAGTGCAGTTAGAAGGTTCCCGATGCCCCTGTGCTGGCTGGGCAGGATGGAGGAGACAGAGGCCCACAGAAAATCAGGGAGGGGAGACAAACTAAATCACAGGGTCGAACAGAAGCCGAGTCAAGAAGAGACAGGGAGCAAGTTAGATGGGGGGTAGGGAGCTGACGGTCACCGGGCAGAAGCCCTGGCCAGGCCCCACAGAAATTCCTGTGGCCTCTGATGGCGGGGGGGCTCAGGCCTGAGGGCCATGGGGGTGCTGTGGCCCAGTGTGGTGTCTCTGGCCTGGGAGGGCAGCGGGGACCCTGCCTCCATGCCCAGTTCTCCCGAGGGAGCCCTCTACTGGAGTCAGAGCCGGCACCGGGGGGGTCACTGTTGTGCAGACTGGGCCTTGGAGCCCTGGGGTGCTGTGGGGTGGCAGAGAATGCCTCACTGTCTAGGAGAGCTAGGAGCAGGGCCAGGAAAGGCTGGGAAGTGGGGGGCAGACCTTCCAGGCATGAGGAAGGACCCCAGTGAAGCAGGAAGTGGTGGGCCTGGGGACCAAGGAAGGGGCCATGCTGGTGAGGAATGCGAAGTGGCAGCTGGGTGAAGAAAGGAGGCTGTCTGGGGTTCAGGGAACTTTGCAGGGGCGAGGATAATGCCAGCCCGGAAGCTGGGTGGGCAGCTGTACGCATAGCTCTCAGCCCTCTGTTGGAGAGGAGCCATGGGGAAGAACAGGCTAGTTTTGAGTGGACCTACAGCAACCCACACCTCTTAGGCACCTCTGCCCTCCCAGGCCTCCCCTGGCAAAGAAAACAACACTGGTCTAGGTTTATAAATGAAATCTCTACTTGTTAGGTCACCCTTGCCACACAGCTAATCCTGACCTCAGAGAGTATGAATGAGAATGGGACCTTATACTTGCTCATATTATTTACATTTATGCTGAATATGAAACTTTTCAAAACTTTTTTTTAATGAAACATCGCATACATCTGTTAAATATATACATATATGAACAGTTTAATAAATAATTTTAAACTAAACATCCTTGTTCCCATAGCCCAGAATTAGAACACGGCCAGCACCTCAGAGGTCCTTGTGTCCTTCCCCGATCACAGCCCTATTCTCTGCCCTGGAGGGAGCCAGATCCTGACACCTGATCGTCATTTCCTTGTTTGTCTTCCAAAGCATTTTGTCTCATAGATATTAACCTTATTATTCCCATTTTACAAATGAGGAAACTGAGGCTCAGACGGTTTTAATAACCTTAGTCCAAGATCACCCAACATGTGAGCGGCAGAATCAGAATCACATTTGGACTGGCTGAGGCCCAGGTAGTTTCTTAATCAAATCGGGCTCCAAAGGAAACCCTGGGACAACTCTGGTTTTGGAGATGGGTGCCCCAGTGCCTCAGAGGAGGGGGAGGCCATCTTCATGGCCAGGCCATGTGCTCCTCTCCTGGATTTGTTAACTCCCTTGACTGGGCAGGGTCCTGCTGTGTGAATACCTGGCAGGAAATGCTGGAGGGCTTGGGAGGCTTGGGAGAGGAAGGGAGGTGGAGTAAATGGAGGCTGGGGAAGCAAGAGGATGGGATCCGTGCCTAGAGAGAGCTTCGGGCCCTGCCAGACACAAGCCAGGGGAGCCTGGGTCTGTGGGGATGTGCCTGAGCCAGGTGTTCACCCAGGTTTTTGCCAGATTTACCAGGTGTGCCCTCCTTGGTGGGCCAGATGTGCTTGGTGTGAGCATGCACACAGGAGTGTAGTGTGTGTGTGTGAGTGTGTAACTCTATCTACATACTTAGACTGCTCTAAACCACCTCCCCCACTCTCATCTTTTTTTTTAATTATAAAATTATACATGCTCGGGGGCTTCCTGGGTGGCTCAGGTGGGTCAAGTATCTGCCTGCAATACAGGAGACCTGGGTTGGATCCCTGGGTTGGGAAGATCCCCTGGAGGAGGGCATGGCAACCCACTCCAGTATTCTTTCCTGGAGAATCCCAAGGACACAGGAGGCTGTCAGGCTACAGCCCATGGGGTCAGAAAGTGTCAGACACGTCTGAGCAACTAAGCACGCACGCACATGCTTAGTATAAAAATTCGAATACGAAATTCTTTCCTTTAATTCTAATCTAAATGACCCCGGGCATAAGTTTGGACATTTACTTCTCTATGCTTCCTTCTAAGCACATTCAAAGTGAAAGTGAAGTCACTCAGTTGTGTCCGACTCTGCAACCCCATGGATTATAGCCCGCCAGGCTCCTCCGTCCATGGGATATTCCAGGCAAGAGTACTGGAGTGGGTTGCCATTTCCTTCTCCAAGGGATCTTCCCGACCCAGGGATTGAACCTGGGTCTCCTGCATTGCAGGCAGATGCTTTACCATCTGAGTCACTATAGTTATTTAAATACAGATATCCAAGTGCAGTGGTTTAAAGTCTAATTATTTTTAGTAAAATGGTTTCAGAATCTACTTGTTGTTTTTCCACTTACTGTACTTTGGTACAGTACTGTACTTTGGTACAGGGAGGATGCTCCCTGTCTGGATACATGGGTTTATTTGACATTTTTAAAAAGTTGACAAAGGCTCCATGACATACCATCATGTGTTTAACTGGGTGGACCTCTCCCAGTCCCAGATTGCTTGGAAGCTGAGATAGTCGGGTATAAGTGGAGGTGGGGGCCACGGAGACTGGCCCCACCGTGGGAGGCGGCCCAGTCCCAACTGCAGTCTGTGTGCTTACTCGTTCAGCCATGTCTGACTCTCTGCAACCCCATGGACTGTAGCCTGGCAGGCCCCTCTGTCCATGGGATTCTCCAGACAAGAATACTAGAGTAGGTTGCCCTGCCCTTCTCCAGGGGATCTTCCCAACCCAGGGATTGAACCCAGGTCTCCCGCACTGTGGGTGGACTCTTTACCAGCTGAGCCACCAGGGAAGCCCAACTGCCCTTTGGCCTCCTACAGATGAATTCCCTTCAGCCCCACCCACCCAAAGTCCACACCTCCTATGCTCTGTCACTTGACCTCTGCACAGGGGAGCAGGTTTAGGGGGCCGCTAGGTGCAGTGAGCTCCTGAGAGCTGGGAGGATTTGGGATTGAGGACCCAGAGTTCAGGAGGCTCTGCAGAGCAGTGAGTGTGCCTCCTGTCCAGATGGCCTCAGCAGAGGGCGCCATGCTGGTGGTGAGCCTGGCACTGCCCTAGGCCCAGGTGGCAGCTTCCTGCTTCCCAGAGGGCAGGGTGATGGGAACTGAGCCAGACAGTTCAGCAAGGCTCGGTGCCCCCGCCCCTGCACAAGTGTCATGGAAAATCCGAAGCCTTGATCTTTGTTCTTGATCGCTCCTCCCCGACTTTTACAACTGGAAACTTGCAGCCTCTTTGTTCCCATCAGCTTGGGAGGGAGGTGTGTGAGGGGGGTGGTAGCCGTGGCTGAATCAGCAGCTGGGGGTACAGAGCCTGCTGTTTCTGAGGATCAACCACGACCCCTTCTCTCTTTCACCCATAGTCACAATTTGTCTGTAAACAGAGGGCACTCCTGTGCTGGGAGGCAGAAGGAGCGGGCATGGGCCTGGCCTCGGGTTCCTTCTTAGGTAAAACGCCTCCCCTCGCTGAGACCAGTCCCCCAGGGGACCAGGGCCTGAGTCCCTCGCTACCAGCACCCTTAATTCCTCTAAAGTCTTGGTGGCACGTGGCTCCCAGCCCTGCTCATTCCTCAGGCAGGTCCTGTGTGTCTGTTTGTACCACTGGGTCCAGATCCAATTAGAAATTTATGGTGAGGAAACCACTAGGAGAGGTTACTGCCTTCCCCTGTGCCTTGCCCGCTTGTGGGGCCTCTCCCCCTTCTCCAGCATGGCCAGAGTTCATGGAAACTTCTCAGGTCAGTGATTCTCACCTTCCTTTCCTTCCCTGGGGAAGAGGGGCCCAACCCTTGCGCCCTGGAGGCTAGCACCTTCCGCTCCTCGAAGCCCTACTTTCCTGGGGATGGTGTGCTATGAGGGAAGAGGGGCAGGCCTGGGGGCCTCACTCCGTCTTCCAGCACCATCTGCTCGATGAGAAGTTGTGTCTCTTGCTTCCTGCGATCTTAGAAGTGAGCCTGGGAACAGGAAGTGAAGCAGAGAGATGGAGGCGTCCTTGTCCCTAAGGTGAGGTAGGACAGGGGTGCTGAAAGAGGGAGAAGGACCAGACCCTTATTCAGCAGGTTCTGCACCCAAAACCCACCCATCACCCCGCAAGTCATAGATGCTGTTAGATCAGCCTTCCCTCTGAGGACCCTGTCATCTGCTGTGTGTGCGAGGGTGTGTTGGGGGCAGTGTGTGCAGAACCTTTTGGACCTTGGGCAAGGAGATCTGAGGGAGGCTGGGGTGGTCGAGGCCTGCCTCCTGAAGTAGGGAGGGAGGCCACCCCTCCCTGACCACAGGCAACTGGGGCTGCCCAGGCCGTGGCTGCCTGGCTGGGGCTCAGCGGGACTCTGCCTGCTTGTCTGTCTGGGTGATGTTCTCATCTGGGGTCCAGAACAGGCAGTGCTGTGAGGCAGAGGGGACCGAGCTCGCTGGCCTGGGCACTGGTGCCTGGCCATTAGTTGGGGAGGCTCTGCCTGCCAGGACCCATTGCTTCTGGCTGGGCCAGAGCAAGACTGAAGAGCAGAGCCCGCCCCTGCAGCCAGGGAGGGCTGTTGGGGGCTGAGGGACCTCAGGCCAGGCCTCTCCGGCCCCCACATCCGATCTGCCTCACCGCCCAAGCGGCACAGATTATTTTTGCTCCTTCAGGCTCTGCCAGGGCCTTTGCCCCATCTCCAGGAGTTACTCAGTTACCAGCACTGGTTTTCTATTTCCAGAGCTAGGCAGGCCCTCCCCTCCCAGCTTCCTTCACCCTGGTCCTTGCACTTCCTTTCCATGCAGCCCAAGGAGGGGCCTGAGGGGCCCGAGAGGCAGAGGTCTGGGTTCGAGGGTAGGTGGTGATAGTCGCTAAATCGTGTCTGACTCTTGCAACCCCATTGACTGGGGCCTGCCAGGCTCCTCTGTCCATGAGATTCTCTAGGCAAGAATACTGGAGTGAGTTGCCATTTCCTTCTCCAAAGGATCTTCCTGACCCAGGACTCGAACCGGGGTCTCCTGCATTGCAGGCAGATTCTTTATCAACTGAACTACGAGAGAAGCCCCGTTCGGGGGTGGAGGTTTCCTCAACTCTATTGGAAGAGGTAGGGGCGCCTGAGGGAGGCCTAACTCCCGTCTCATTCACACTTTCATTCTCTGGCTTCCATCCAGAATGCAGTAACAGGTCTTTTAAAAATTCCTCTACCAGATCCATACCACCCCCCCTAGAGCCGTAAACTGTGGGGACATGACACTTACCTCTACTTCCTCCTCAGCCATCCCCTCTTCCCACGCCCTCCAGCCTGACTTCTGCCATGCCACCATTCATAATAAATTCACCGGACTCTCACCTCACAGGTTTCTCTCTCTCGGCTGCTTTAACTCAGCTGACCCGACCCTGAAACCCTGCCCTCTCCGGGCTTCCCCACACGGTGCTCTCCTGATTTTCTTCCTGCCCTGGTGGTGGCTTCAGAGTGACTCAAACGCCAGTGCCCTTGGACTTGGTCTGGGGCTCCTCTCTGTGCATTTCCATGGCTGTACATACCACCCACAAGATGGCAAGTCCTCATTTCTGACTGGCCCTCTCCTCCCCTTTGAGGCCCAATTTCCAGAGGCAGGTCCCACGTGACATTTCTACCTGAGGTGCCTGGTCATTCTGAGCTTAACCTGTCTTGACAAAAACTCGGGATGCTCACCTGCTACCTACTCCCCCAGGCTTGCCTATGTCACCTCCGCTTCCTCATTGCTAAGGATTGTGGTCCTTGATTCCTCCTCACCTTCCACATCCATGTTATCATCAGGTCCAGCAGACCCTGCCTCCAAAGTGTACTACGAATCCCACCATTTCTCTCAGTTGCCATGACCATCCCATCATCTTCAATTACCCTCCTCTCCTCACCTGGACTCTACCCTCATGACCAGTCCCCTGATCCCAGCTTGGGACTCTTCCATTTCAGTCCCCATGAGCATTAAGAATCATCATTCAGACCATAGTAGCCTTTCCCCGCAAACATAGTAGCCTTTCCCCACAAACCATTCAGAGAGTGTGTGTGTGTGTGTGTGTGTGTGCGCGCGCGCGCGCGCGCACGCTCAGAATGCTACTGTAGACTGTAAGGCAGGTCCTGAGTAATTCTGGACTTCCCCCATGTCTCCAGCTTCATCTTCTGCCCTCCTTACTGACCAGGCACTTGGCTCTTTCAGTTCCTAAAGGTTGAAGTTCTTTTTCTGCCTCAGGGCCTAGAACTTCCACTCCCCCTGCCTGCCCCTCCCCCTCCAACAGCCAGCCCCATTCTCAGCCTGTCTGTTGGCCTGAGTGTCATCTCCTCAGAGAGGCTTTCCACACTGTCCTGTTCACACTAGCCCTCTAGGTCTCAGCTAGCAAAGCCAGGTTAGTCTGTGGGGCTGGAGGAGATGAGAGGAGGGGGCACTCCCTGGGACAATACTGCCTGCCGCAAGCAGTGGAGCACAAACTTCCAGCAGTTTCTTTACACCCAAGCCTGGGGGATCTGCCTGGACACAGGATGGAACCAGCCACCAGCATATGTCCAGGGGTGCCCTGGCCTCACCAGCCTCTCCCAGTGACATTAAACATATTGTCCTCAGTCCCTCAGAGGATTCCAAGGTCTGGGGAAAATGAGCATGGAGGAAGGGGCTGGTGAATGCTAGCCCTACCCTGATCCCCTCCCATCCCAAGGGTCTCAGATCCTCCCAACTCTGGGGCTTATAGGCGGGCTCACATTGCTTTGCTTGGAAACCCCAGGTCTCAGCCCCAGTCAGGTTGGGCTCTGAGAAGGTATCCTTGCCCTCCTCCTCCTCCTCCAGAAGGGCCAGGCCCCTCCCCCACTTAGGCTCCTGTGGCGTCAGAGATCTGTGCAGCTCACCGTCCCCAGGGTCTTCTATGCCTAAGAACTAGAAGCGTCTTCCTGGCTCTGTCTCTTCCAGTGGCATTTGTAGTATATGGAGCCCAGGTCTCTGAGAACCAAGATGATCTTGTTTTAGCTAACTCTTTTCCTGTCTTTCCAATTCCCCATGGCTCTGTTTCCTCTGTGTCTCCCTGTGTGTGCTGTCCTTAGTTGTTCAGTCATGTCTGATTCTTTGTGACCCTGTGGACTGTAGCCCACCAGGCTTCCCTGTCCATGGGGATTCTCCATACAAGAATACTGGAGTGGGTTGCCATGCCCTCCAACAAGGAATCTTCCTGACCCAGGGATCGAACCCAAGATCTCCCGCATCGCAGGCAGATTCTTTACCAGTTGAGCTACCAGGGAAGCCCTGTGTCTCTCTATGGCTTCCCAATTAATTGATAATTTTCAAGGAGATGTAGCTTGGGTATGAGGAATCCCTTCCTTGAGTCCTCTTGGGACTGACATGTGGGATTTCCCAGCATCGGGTCCAGCACCTAAAGAATGAGTCTAGACACATGCTTTACACATTCCCCTCGTCACATTTGATCTAATTCCTAGGGCTGCTTTCTACCTGTGCAAATACACACATAGTCACATGTACGCACACTTGCATATATATATTCTCTCAGCCATGCTTGCACATACATTGACACACATGCACTCACACCTGGACGCCATCCATCTATCTATCCTGTAACAGAAGGCGTCAGTGTGTGTGTCAGGAAGGCGCCCGCTGTTGCTGATATCCACGAGAGAATTCGTCCTCTGGCCCTTTGTTGAACAAACCTCACAATGTGCTGTTTGAGTCTTAGCAGGCACTCCTTGCGTGAGATGGCTTATTGTTGTTGTTCGGTCACTCAGCCGTGTCTGACTCTTTGCAGCACACCAGGCTTCCCTGTCCTTCACTGTCTCCCCCAGTTTGCTCAAACTCATGTCCATTGAGTCAGTGATGCCATCCAACCATCTCATCCTCTGTCACCCCCATCTCCTCTTGCCTTCAATCATTCCCAGCATCAGGGTCTTTTCCAATGAGTTGGCTCTTCGCATCAAGTGGCCAAAGTACTGGCACTTCAACTTCAGCATCAGTCCTTCCAATGAATATTCAGAGTTGATTTCCTTTAGGGTTGACTAGTTTGATTTCCTTGCAGTCTAAGAGACTCTCAAGAGTCTTCTACAACATCACAGTTCAAAAGCATCACTTCTTCAATGCTCAGCCTTCTTTATGGTCCAACTCTCACATCCATACATGACTACTGGAAAAACCATAGCTTTGACCATACGGATCTTTGTAGCATATTGGACACCGGGGAGAGACAGGCTTGTTTGCGGGTGAGGGCTGTTTTGCTTAGAGGGCAGCTGGATAAAGAAGGAGCCACAACATGGTAGGAGGCTTGAGCCCAAGTAGAAGACAATTCCCCAAGGCAGAAATGTAGAGAAAGAGAATACTGGAAGACTTTTAAGGATACAGATTCTAGTAGTCAGCATTAGGAGCTATTCTGTTGTGTGGCAAAGAACAGCCTTTCTGTTCCTTTTCCATTCACAGGGCAAGTTAGCTACATCCACTGACCTTGGTGAGCGATGTTTTGGAGAAATCAAGCAAAATGGAGTGAATCTGATACTCTAATCCATGCAAGTACAGAGTGGAAATGTCCACAGGAGGCAAGACATGAGAGAGAAAATCCCACAGAAGCACAAACTTAGAGGCAAAAGTGAGCGAAGTGGCTGGGGTCAGGGTAGGGGACCTAAGGCCAATATCCACTCCTAGACATATTGGGAGGGACCCTGGATTTCCCACCTCCTATGGGACGAATGTTTGTGTTGGTATCTCAAAGAACAAATGACCCAAGCCAAGCTCCATGTAAATCACATGTTAAAACATGTGTGTTCACACTCACATAAGAATTTCTTTCCCCTTAATAGAGCTTGAATGAAGCAGTGATTTGGCAAGTAACAGGTTAACTTTATAATGAAGACAGCCAAACCAGAATATTTAGGTTCAAAAATCTACCGCTGGCCTGAAGGATCTGGTTTGGCCTTCCTGACTTAGCAAATTAACCAGAAAATTGCCAAAGCCCTGAACTGGTGCAAAACAGACACTCTTTTAGCACGGCCTGCATCCTTGTAGATATATAGATATCTCTCCACACATTATTATTAAGTGTATCTCTCCACATGTTATTACATCTAATTTATATTTGTAACCAACTCAGTGATTGTCCCAGATTATCCAAAACCAAACTTTCGTAGCAGGCCGGTTTTCTACAGCTGCCTAGCATGTGACTGAACCACAGGTAGAAAACACTGAAAGAACAGGACATACCAGACAAAGAAAAGGCCATGACTGCTTCTGTTCTCATCACTGGGATGACATTTACTATTAGCCTAAATTGCACATAAGTTGGCAAAGAAAACCTGCGTTTCTTTTAACAGAACCCCGAGTAATAAGCACTAAATAGGAAACAAATTTAAAGTAAAGAAATACGGGGCTTTCCTGGTAGTCCAGTGGCTAAGATTCGGCAATCCCAATGCAGGGGGTCTGGAATCAATCCCTGGTCAGGATACTGACATACTGTACACTGCAACTGAGACCTGGTGCAGCCAAATTAATATTAAAAAAAAGAAAGAAAGAAAGAAATAGGAAGATGGCAGGTTTAATGGAAGCCTTTTGAGTCAAAAGAGATTTTTTTTTTTGCATTTTCATCTTAGTTTTGTTAGAGACTTGCTTTCAGAATGTGTCAGAGTCATCTGTACCATGATGAAGTAGGTATAGGTGCTTTAGAGAAGTCCTTCCAGCTCTAGAATACTGAAACTCCCCCAGAGTGGGAGCCTTAGAACTCAAGTGGGCCATCAGGTGTTTATGAGAATGGGCTGATACGGTGGACATGTGCGCTGAGTCACTTTAGTCATGTCCATCCCCATGGACTGCAGCCCACCAGGCTCCTCTGTCCACAGGATTCTCCAGGCAAGAATTCTGGAATGGGTTGCCATTTCCTACTCTATGGGCTCTTGGCCACCCAGAGATCGAACCCACGTCTCTTACCTCTCCTGCATTGGCAGGGGTGTTCTTTACTGCTAATGCCACCTAGGAAGCCCATTGGTAAACATAGTATGCTCAAATTGTAATGTGAATATTAAAATATGAATCACTTAAGGATCTTGTTCAAATGCTGATTCTGATTCACCAAGTCTGGGTTTGAAATTTCTTATTTCTAACAAGCTTCCAGAGTGGACTGATGCTCCTGGTCCATGGACCACACTTTGAGAAGAAAAGGCATTAAACCTCCAGGGTCTGGAGCGAGAAGTCCCAGCTCTGTCCCTAGTTTCTTATCTTTGCTGAGCCTCAGTTTCTCTTTTGCAAAGTAAAAGCAGTATTAAATACACCCTCCCAGAGGATGTTGTAAGACTCATAGGAGATAACGTATCTGAACAATCACTCTACGTGGTAAAGTGTCTTACAAATGGTTATTATTGTTTCGGGGTTGCCTGGCTTCACCTTCAAAGACTTTGGAGTGGAGCTGACGTGGTGGGTGGACTGATGGGGTGATAGTAGGGAGCATTCCTACATCCTCGCATGGGTTCCACAGTGTGCTCACGTGAAGCCATTCCCCTGGAAGCTGTTATTTGCAAAGCCAGATGCTCTGTGTTTCTCCCTCCGCCCCATGATTGCTGGTCCGCTTGTTCTGGCCCAGGATCCAGAGAGGCCACATGGCTTCCAGCTGTGCTGGGGCTTCCGGAACACATTCCTCCTCCTCCACCCCCATTCTCCTGGTGAACTCTCCCTGAGCTCCTGCGAGCTCAGGGCTGGCCCTGGCAGAACTCGGCACTAGGCAGTTTTAACTCCCTGTTTTTCCCTCAGGCAGCCAGTGCCCTCGTGTCCTCCTGCCTTCATCTCACTCCACCCAACCTACCCCTAGTAATCTTCATGTCAGGAAAGCATCTGTTTCTTGAATTCAGGATTAGCAATGGCTGATAACCTTAGGGTGACCTCTCCTTAGGGGAGCTTCCTGGTGGCTCCATGATAAAGAACCCGCCTGCCAAGGCAGGAGACACGGAGTTTGATCCCTGGCTCAAGAAGATCCCTTGGAGAAGGGAATGGCAACGCACTCCAGTATTCTTGCCTGGAAAATCCCATGGACGGAGGAGCCTGGTGGGCTACAAGTCTTGGGGTCGCAAAAAATTCGGACACAACTTGGCGACTTGGGGAACACACACATACACTGCTCAGGGGGCAAAGCCAAGATGCGCTTAGAACCACAAAGGAACAGCTCAGGCCTCAGTGCCTGGAAAGGGCATTTGGGGAAGGGCTTAGGAGGCTTCTCTACAACTTCTGAGATCCTAAACTTTGGTGTCCTGCATTTGTCAGCCCTGCAGTGCTCCGTTTGCAGCCACAAACATTCCAGCCTGGCAGTGTTCTCGCTCCCGGCCCGCATGGTGTTTTTGAAAGCTGAGACCAATTCCTTTGATTTCAGAGACTGATATGAACACCTGGCCAGTCCAGCTTTCTTGGCCACATAGAAGCTTGGACACAGATGTCATGATGAGCTATGGGTTTCCAACTTCCTTCCCCTCTTAACAGCCTTGCTGTTATGTATGAGGCAGCCTTGTGGTCACGTATGGGACATGATCTCCTCCCGGTGTTCTGGGTGATGAATACCACCCCTAGCATCCTTGCCCCTTCTCACTGTTATTCAGACCAATCTCCTCCAAATAAGGAAGATGAATATTATTATAAGGATAACTTTAATTTACTCTGATTATTGTTATTTTTAAGTATGGAGTTTCTAAACTGTGGTGCTTTATTTAACAGTAAGAACAAATAGTGACATTGCACAGTTGTTGGGAACTCTGTCCCTGGACTGTTTGCTCCAATATTGGGGCCACGGACTGCCTACTCACTTGATTATATATAACAAACCCACTGAATATCTATTTTGTACCAGGCTGCCAGCCTTTGAAGATACAAAGATAAATAAGACATGAGCCCTGTAGCCAGCTGGGAAGGGGAGGGAGAGCTGTCTCCCCCGAAGACTTGCTCTTCTTTCAGTGTATCAGACAGTGTATCTACACTGTCTCTGGAGAAGGCAATGGCACCCCACTCCAGTACTCTTGCCTGGAAAATCCCATGGACAGAGGAGCCTGGTGGGCTGCAGTCCATGGGGTTGCTAAGAGTCGGACACAACTGAGCGACTTCACTTTCACATTTCACTTTCATGCACTGGAGAAGGAAATGGCAACCCACTCCATTTCTTGCCTGGAGAATCCCGGGGATGGGGGAGCCTGGTGGGCTGTCGTCTCTGGGGTCGCACAGAGTCGGACACGACTGAAGCGACCACTGTCTCTAGTTGCCATTAAGGCTGTTTCTGCCAACTTTTCCCCACTTTTTCTTCCTGAATGAATCTTGCTATTTTCCTTTCCTTAAAGTTTGTCAGGTTCAGTAATCTTCTTAGAAACCAGCTTTGGAATTTTTCCATTATTGTTAGCCTCTAGACTATTAATTTTTGCTTTTATTTTTATGTTTCTACTTTCTCTGTTCTCTTGATTTTTAAAATTGAATATGTATCTCACTAACATTCAGTCTTACATTATTATCTGCTGCTGCTAAGTCGCTTCAGTCGTGTCTGACTCTGTGTGACCCCATAGACGGGGTTCTCCAGGCAAGAACTGGAGTGGGTTGCCATTTCCTTCTCCAATGCATGAAAGTGAAAGGTGAAAGTGAAGTCGCTCAGTCGTGTCTGACTTCTAGCGACCCCATGGACTGCAGCCTACCAGGCTCCTCCATTCACGGGATTTTCCAGGCAAGAGTACTGGAGTGGGGTGCCATTGCCTTCTCCACATTATTATCAGTATATTTTAAATCATATATTTTCCAACAGAGAGGTTTCACTGCACCCACAAGTTTTCATGTGTGTTGTTTTAATTATTAGTTCTTATTTTCATAACCATAATTATTTTTCTTCCACCTATAAATTATTTCAGAGAGCATTTGAAGGTTGCCAAATAAAGATTTTGTTTATCTTTTTGAAATTGAAGTTTTGTGTTATTTATTTTTTTTATTGAGATGTAGTTGATTTATGATATTGTGCCCATCTCTGCTGTACAGCAAAGTGATTCAGTTATATGCCTCTATTCTTTTTCAGTATTCTTTTCCATTATAATTTATCACAGGATACTGAATATAGTTCCCTGTGCGGTACATTAGGACCTTTTGGTTAGAAGTTTTGCTTTACTTCATTGTAGTCAGAGAACATGAAAAAAAATAGTTGGTCTTTTTTTGAGCTTTGGTGTATGGTCTACTTTTGTGACTATTTTGTCACGTGTTCTTGAAAAGATGTGTATTCTCCAGTTTGGGGTTCAAGGTTTTATACATGACCTTCTGATCAAGACTTAATAATAAGTTCTATTGTAACAATTTATGATTTATGTTCTTACTCAATTTTTGACTTTTTAAGCTTTGAGTTTCTGAAACAGGTAAATGGAACTCTCCCATTCTAATTGTAGTTTTATTAATTTCTCCTTGTAATTCTGTCAGTTTTGCATCGTGGATTTAAAGACTATGTCGCTAAAGGGATGCAGATTCAGTTATTTTGTATTTTGTTTGTTTGCTTGTTTCTTGAAAGTCAGAGGATGAGATGGTTGGATGGCACCGCTAATTCAAAGGACATGAACTTTGGCAAACTCCAGGAGATGATGAGGGACAGAGAAGCCTGCCGTTCTGCCGTCCCTGGGGTCGGAAAGAGTCCGACATGACTTGGCGATTGAACAACAACAAAAAGTCTATTTGATAATAACTGTTAATTAATAACATTATTGCTGACATTAATATTGCTATGCGAACTTAATTTTTTTAACGTTTTGCTTTCAATATTTTTGTGTTATTATTAATCATGAACAAAAGATAGACTGACTTTTAAAAATCCAATCTGAGAGATTCTCTATCCTTTAGAGACATGTATGTATGTATATCAATTAGCATTATGCACATTTACTTTGTTGTATCCCTGGACTTTAAACAGGAGGTGTCCAGAGGAGCTGAGGATGACTCGGTTATCCCCAGAAAAATGAATGTGAATTATTCTCTCGCCATTCTCCTGAGCATGGCCCGGGTATTCCCTTACCCTTATAATAAAATATACTTATTTTACCGTTACCATCCATTTAAAGTGCAGTCATCTTCACGCCACCTGCATCTATGAGCCCTGGATCTGTCCTTTGTGCCTCTGTCTCCTACTGCTTGGCTCTCGAAGTCCACAGGAGGGCATTCTCCTTGGGCGGCCCATTTCCTTCCGCACGTATGAGGGCTGTATGAATGGGCTGACTCAGCTCCGAGCACAGTGAGCCACAGCATGTACACGTCTGAGCCAGGCGCTCTGCTCTCCCAGGCTCTGTCCACCTGGATCTTCCCCTGTCCTCCCCTCCACACATCACTGTGGTTTCTCCTATCTCATAGGTCCCTTCACAAACCTCCTTCCTTGCACGCACAGGGGCGCACACATGTGCACACGCACATCTGCCCACAGATTCCTCTGCTGGTTCCAGTATAGACTGGTGAGGCAGATTTTGCTCTAATGAATGTCTCTGGACATTAGGAATGTCTCTGCTTTTCTTTGAAGTTAGCAAAGCAGATATTTTTGTTTGGGGAGGGGAAGCGCAGGTAGGGACACTGATCCAGTGACCAAACGGTGTTGGTGGAGGGGGAGACATAAGAAGCACTCATATTTACTCAGTTGTGGCTCCCACAACAGGGTTGGGCTTGGAGTGTCCAGGGTCTCTCCCCACCCAACCTGAGGTCAGACCTCAAGCTGAGCTTGAGCTGGGGGGAGGGGGGCTGTGGAGATGTTGTCTCTGAAAGTCCCATCCCAGTGGTTTAGAGGCTGGAAACTGTGGAGGCTGTGTGAGTATCTGTGGTCTGGGGAAAGCCCTGCAAGGTACGAGGCAAGGGGCCCCGAGGTGCCGCAGCACAGCAGGAGTCTGTGGGGCACATGTGGGCACGTCAAAGGAGGCCCCAAGAGAACTGTGACAAAAGAGCACCTAGTCTTTCACAGCCTACGCTCCCTTCTGCCCAGAAGCGGGGCTCTCTTGGGGCTCACCAGGGGCCAGGTGACTTGCAGGGACCCAGGGAGGCAGAGGTGACAGACCCTGTGGGTGTGAGTATCGAAGGGGACTTTATACGTATCATCAGGGTCATGGCTACCATCCAGCCTTCACTGAAGTGGCAGGATCTGAAGACCAGCTCATCAGAGATCCTTCCAGAGGGTAAGGGCAGGGGTTGACTTCCACTGCTTGAAAGCCTTCCTGCTAGGAGGAAACAATGGAAGGAGCCAGGTTTTCTTGGTAACAAGAGGGTTCTCGGAAACTATAACCCAGGTTAGGGGCCAAGCAACCCAGTTAAAAATATATGTTCACACAAATATACAAATCAATTACCCAAGATGATATATCGTAACAAATCCTAAACAATGTCCTATGCCCAAATATCTGAGTTTTCAGGGCTCAAGGATGGGACAAAAGGGAGCAGCCACGTGAGTTGTACAACATATTCTGCTGATTAAGCTGAGATCAAAACTTCACTGTGTGCTGATCCCCAGCAAGTTCACTGGCCCTCTCATCACCCCAGCAATGGGGACATCGTCTCACTTGGGTTGTCCCCAAATACACCCAGGTATCAGCAAGCCATCTGGCACCAGCTGGTTGAGACTGACTTGGATGGACAGATCTAGATGAAGATGGCATCTTGATGCCCATCCCAGGGCAGCAAGAACACAGGGTTGAGGACAGTGGCCCATAGCACAGGGTATGGACCCTAATGGACTCTGTGCAGACATCACCCCTCGCTCAGCTGAGACAGGCTCAAGGCTCCTCTGTAGCGTCTTCAAAGTGCTCTCTGCCTGTCCCCACCTCAACTTGCCGTGAGTCCTGTTTCCTGTGCAGAGGATGGGGGGCGGGGGAGTCATCAGGAGCAGAGGGGACACTGAGTTCCCAGAGAGTACCCAGGTGTCAGCCCCACTCAGAGGAAAACAGCTCTGGAAGAAAGTTTCTCAGCGGCGGGTGTGTGGGCGGGTCCCTTCCTCCCCGGTGAACAGCAGTTAGAGTAATTGGCCAGATTACTGATTACCAACATGGTGGGTGGGGTGTGTAATTGGGCTGGGGTGTGTGTGTGTGGTGGGGACCGGAACCTAACAAAGCAAGTTTAGGATCCTGAAAGCTGGCTTGTTAACCGGGAGAGCACCCCCGCGCCTGGTGCTCTGCCCCGGGGGGCCTTGAGGCCTGGAGTCAGCAGTCAGGGTGAGGATGGAGGTGCTGATGGTACCCAGAGATCCCCAGCTCTGGGCTGCTTGCTTACAGTGGGTTGCTCCTGCTTCATTTGTGAGGGTCAGTCACATCTGACCCTTAGTTCGTCTTTGGACATCAACCCAGGGAGGGCCTGGTGGTGGCTGCCAACTCCGCCCAGCTCCGGTCCCCTCACCCATCTTTCCAGCCTGCACTTAATGGGTCCAAAGTCTGGCTGAGGGCTTCATGCCAAGCTCATGGGCTCCAGGAGTCCCTGGGGAGCCATAGAGGGCCTGGACGGCAGGGGCTGTGACGCCTCCAAATTCGTCTCGCCTGTGGTCTCAGGCAGGCGGCAGATAGCGCAGGGCTGCGTGGTCTTGGGCTCAGCTTCCACCCTCGCCGCTGGCCATGCTGACCCAGGCCTCCCACCCCCACGTTGGCCTGGGGACCCAGGGGAGAGGGCCTGATTGTGCAAGTTTGGGCCCAGACCTCCACTGTGGGGGCTTTCTCTGGGCTCAAGAGGAAACTTGGGCCAAGGGGTAGAGTAAACAGGCCATGTTCCTGGGAAGAACTGTCCTGACCAGCTGCTTGAGGTTGAGGGAGAGGGCCAGGTGTCCAGACCCAGAGCTAGGGGCCCAGGCCACACAGGATCATCTGGACGGTGGGGAGACTGGGCTCAGCCAGGCGAGAGCGTCCTCTCTCGAGCCTCTCACCTTCCCCTGACCTTCACGTGGTGCCGCAGCCTGCCTTATCTTTGTTTGCAATCGCTGACCTGGTCCTTAAAGTTCCTCAGGGCTGGAGAAGTTTGCCCTGAAGCTTGTCTGGGGCTGGCTCAGCCATGGGATCAGGCTAGAAGTGAGAGATAATACTTAGCCTTTCTGAGCCAAATGTTGAGAGGGAGCAGGGTGTTGTCCAAACTGGACCAGGCAGCCTGGAGTGAGTGTAGTGGGATTTGGGTCACTTAAGGGCTTCATCTGAACTAATAGTACTGACTGTGGCTCTTCACCAGAATTAATTTTAAAGTCTTTGGATGGTCAGAAACTTTCCTAGGATCATTCTCAGCCCAAGGAAGATATTTTGGGAAAAGAATATCCTTATTTAAAGCTGGGGAAAAAAAAAACAAAACAGTGTGATTCTTGCTGTTCTAGTAAATTTATCAATCCCCTATAATTTTCTTGACCCAAAAGATAACAAGCTGTACTCTTAAAGAAGGACTCAACCACATCCTTCCCCTGGGCCATCTCTGTGCTGCCCCTCTCCCTCCAAAACACAAGCTTACAGCCCTGGCCCAAGTGGTCAGACCAGCCCACAACTCTAAGCACGGTTTCCCACCACTCTGAATATGTAGACCCCAAATAGTTCAGGCTGCAATCTCTGGGAAGCCCCTAATGTCCCTGGGCTAGAAGCTCCCACAATGAACATATGATACCCCCGTGTTCATTCTCCCAAACGCTCTCCTCTTATGGGAGGTAACTGCACTCACAGAGTGTCCCTGAACTGGGGGCCAACACGTGGGCTTGGCTCTCATGGGATCTTTTCTCCTTTCAGATCACTCCTCCTCTGGATCCCACCAGCAAGAGTAGAGCCATAACGAGGGTCCCAGGGTTAAGAGCCATCATGGTTGAGCCCACAGATGATCTTGGCCATGGCAAAGTCAACATCATGAGCCACTTGCTTCCCTAACGTGTTGTTTTCTGTTCTTCTTTCCTGCCTTCCCCCCAGATCCACCATCCACCTTTCTCTGCCCTGTTCTGGGCTGCAGGAGGATGACACGTCTGGACCACATCTTCCTGGGCTCCCTTGCTGACTGGCATCTGATGAGTCGGCTAGGGGAGGCACCTTAGGGGATGAGGGAGCAAAGAGAGATCAGGTATTTCTCTCTGCTCCTCCTTGCTTCAAAACTCACTCTCTGGCAATAGTCGCTTGCCTCCATGACCACCACTCTCATCCAGGGGGCCTGTTCTGCTTGGCTCCAGCTCTCGCCAGGCCCTGGTTACTATCACATTCCTTACTCCTTAATCACTGAGGTTGAGGTGGTAATGGTTCCTTTCTTGAGGTGGTAATGTAGAGTCATTCCTACACTCTGATTTTATTCCCTTGACCTTGCCCACACATATGCCAAAGACAATTCTTCAAAGTCTCTTCATTTGAGCCCTCTGGGGAAAACCGCTTTTCCTGCTGGGGAAAAGCAGTTTCCTGATGCATCTCACCTTGTCCATTTCCTAAACTGACAGCACTTCTCTGATAGGATCCTTGGACCATTTCCAGAGCCCTGCTGCCAACACTTCTTCCCTTACTTCTTATATGAGACACCCGGGCTCTGATCCACTCTGTTCCTTCCATGTGGAAAAGGCGGTTCTCCTCCCAGTCACCGCCAGCCAGTCCCGTCACAAGGGCCTGCTGGTGGATGTGGGTGGACATCGTCAAGGCTCTGACCCTACGGCTCTGTCCCCTACTGGCCGTCCCCAGGCAGGACTCCTGGGAGCTCACGCTGCTTGAAGAGAAACAGGGCTGGAGTGAAGGGCAGGAACGATGCAGGAGGATGTTAAACAGGAAAGAAACGAAAGACAGATGCATAAACAGCTGTCTGGACCTCTCAGACGTTAGTCAAGTGAGAGAAGTATTTCCATGTTGGACAGGAGACGACAGAGCTTCCAGGAGGGAATGAATCTGCCTACAATGCAGAAGACCTGGGTTCAGGCCCTGGGTTGGAAGACCCCCTGGAGAAGGGAATGGCAACCCACTCCAGTATTCTTGCCTGGAGAATCCCATGGACAGAGGAGCCTGGTGGGCCGCAGTCCATGGGGTTGCAAAGAGTCGGACAGGACTGAGTGACTAACACTTCACTTCACTTCTAGGAGGGAGAAGGGAGGTAGAACGTGGTGCTCAAGATAAGGCCCAAACTCCTCAACATGCATGACATTCCATGAGTTTCCTGATCTGGCTCAAACTCAGCTTGGTATCCATCCGGGATAGTGCCTGTGTACATGTGGACCTCATGGTTCCCAGCTACTTATTCTCCCCTGAAGTCCCTGAGCACTCAAGTTTTCCCTTCTGAGTAGAAAATGTTTCTTGTTGAGATTTTGATTGCTTTGTTATGAGTATCACATAGGTAATGGCTTAAAACAACACCTGTTTATGATCTCACTGTTTTATAGATCAAAAGTCTGGGTCGGCTCCACTGAGGTCTCTACTTAGGTTCTCACAAGGCCAAAGTCAAGGTGCTCTTCTGGGGAAGAATCAACCTTCAGGCTCATTCAGGCTTTTGGTGGAATATATTACCTTGGGGCTGCAGGACTGAGGTCCTGGTGTCCTGGCTGGCTGTCAGACAGGGGTCTCTTTCAGCTCCTTTAATCCACCCTCATCTCTTCTCCTGTCCTTCCTTCTGCAAAGCAGCAATGGCATGTTGGGCCCTCCTTGTGCTTCAGATCTCTCACAGTACCTTTCTGACACCAGCTAGATAAAATCCTTTACTTTTAAAGGGCTCGCGTGATTAGATTAGGCCTAAATGGACAATTTCCCTTTTGCCATACTATTATAGGAGTAACATCATCCACCTGGAAGTTCTCACACCTTCTATCCTTAGTTCAAATGCTTACTCAGAATTAACTGCTCTCCTAGCACGTCACCATAGCCTTGACTAGACGGACCTTAGTCGGCAAAGTAATGTCTCTGCTTTTGAATATGCTATCTAGGTTGGTCATAATTTTTCTTCCAAGGGGTAAGCGTCTTTTAATTTCATGGCTAAGGTCCGTCTAGTCAAGGCTGTGGTTTTTCCTGTGGTGATGTATGGATGTGAGAGTTGGACTGTGAAGAAGGCTAAGTGCTGAAGAACTGATGCTTTTGAACTGCGGTGTTGGAGAAGACTCTTGAGAGTCCCTTGGACTGCAAGGAGATCCAGCCAGTCCATTCTGAAGGAGATCAACCCTGGGGTTTCTTTGGAAGGAATGATGCTAAAGCTGAAATTCCAATACTTTGGCCACCTCATTCAAAGAGTTGACTCATTGGAAAAGACTCTGATGCTGGGAGGGATTGGGGGCAGGAGGAGAAGGGGACGACAGAGGATGAGATGGCTGGATGCCATCACTGACTCGATGGACGCGAGTCTGAGTGCACTCCGGGAGTTGGTGATGGACAGGGAGGCCTGGCGTGCTGCAGTTCATGGGGTCGCAAAGAGTTGGATACAACTGAGCGACTGAACTGAACTGAACTGCACGTCACTGGCTCTTCATTCAACCTCTTACCTCACTGTATTAATGAGCAGTTTGAGAATAGGAACCATGTCTTACTCATCTTTGCATCTTCTGTTGCACCGATGCCTCCCACTTAGGGGGTGCTCAATAAACATTTACTGAAAGACAGGAGGAAAGGAGAGAAGGGAGGGGGAAATTAGAAAGGATGGGAAAGAAAGGAGGGAAGAGATAGAGACTACAAGGACAAAATGGCAAGCATCTGAAAGGTCACCTTATCTGAAGTGCTGTGCTAAGTGGCTTTGCGACCCCGTGGACTGTAGCCCGCCAGGCTCCTCTGTCCATGGGATTCTCCAGGCAAGAATACTGGAGTGGGTTGCCATGGCCTCCTCCAGGGGAATCTTAGGGATCGAAACTACATCTTCTGCATTGGCAGGGAGGTTCTTTACCACTCTCGCCACTTGGGAAGACCTGAGTCTGAAGGGTTATATCTCTAGAAAGATATTGTGGATAACAGGACCACTTCACTTTGGTTTTAAGTTTCCCCTCCTCCTCCCCCTATTCCTGTTTCTCCTTCTGTTTCTCTTTTTACTCCTTCTTCCTCAAACTTGATTTGGAAAACAGACTCAGCACTCATTTGCTACACCAAGGGGGCAAGAGCTAACGTTTCATACCTTTGTTTCTTAGCAAAGTGCATAGTATGTTCATCAAAAGAACCAATTCAAGAAATTTTTCCTGGGGATTTCCCTGGTGGTCCAGTGGCCATCACTCTGTACTCCCATTGCAAGGAGGCTGGTTTTAATCCCTGGTCAGGAAACTACATCCTACATGCCTCAATTAAAGATCCCTCACGCCACAACTAAAACTTGGTGCAGCCAAATAAATAAATACTTTTTTTTTTAAAGAAGAAAGAAAGCAATCTGTCCTAAATTGTGTAAGTCCAGTGGTTATACCCTCTCTCAAAAAGCCAGGATCAAGAAGACAGACCACAGAGGACAGAGTGGTGAAGGGGCCCCAGCTCTTCCTGTGTGAGTCCTCAGCTGGCCTTTTCTGATTCTTCTCACGTTTTCTGGTTCCTCTTCTTCCTACCCTGGCCTCAGGTACCAAAATGGAGAGAGGCTGCTCAGTTAAGGAAATGCATTCTTTTAATACATTGACCTTAAAGAAAAAACTAATAAGTGTAACATATACATATAGTAAATACCCAAGCTGAACAGAAAGATGAGACAAAAAAGTCAAAATCTCCTGTACACTTCTCTTACCCACCTTAAGTTCCAGGCCCTAAGTTCAAAGAGCAATCTCTCTCCAAAGTTGTTACTGTTAACGGTTTCTTAAAACTCCTTCCAGAGAAAACATTTCATGGTACTTGCATTTTAAGCTCAGTAATGATACTCTGCTGCTAGCACACAGTTTAATTGGGACCTGATTTCCATAAAGACCATTTTCTCTTCTCTGAACTATTAAGCCAATTTAGAAGCAGTTAACACCACTTTTCAAGCAAATTATTGAACCTGTTTACAGTTCATCCCAAAATGAAGATGAGGTGTTATTTCAGTCTCCGGGATAACAGCTTCCTCTCCTCCTTCCCACCACCGTGCCCTCCCCATCTCCCAGTTCATCTGTCTGTTACCCAGATGAAAGCAGTTACGAAGTTCAGAAAGACATTTTCAAGGATATTTCAATATTTTTTTCTCCAGAAGATAGAAAGTGGACAAAACCATCTCCCTGGTACCTTCCCATCTGCCTTGACTTCGGCCCTTCATGGATGCAGCAGCAGGCGATGACTGAGACAGTTAGATAAGGAATGTCCTAATGGTGGAGGGCCGAGGGTGCCTACTAGTTTCAAAATAACAGCCTTGCTAGTTACATTCTAATTTACCTGTTAGGATGTAATTTGGAGCCTTTATTGAAGATGTGCGTTTGTGTGTATGTGTTTAACTTTCTTTTTACTCAGGACGGTAACCTTTCTGTTTATAAGTAAAGCTTCAGCAGAAGCAAGTAATGGCCAACCCTGGGTACAATGGGGCTGAGCAAGTTCTTAATTAAGACATATCCTAAGAGAGATCTAATGATCTAAACGCTGGGATTCAACTTTGGGAAAAGGTTTGCCTCTAACACTTCTGAGATCTTCTCCATCCCCACTCCCATTTTCTAGACGTCTTTTTCCTACCTATAGCTTCATGGGTCATCTTGACTCTCTTAATCCTCTAAACTAGCCTTCAGACAACCAAAAATTCATTAAGTATAAACTCATTTATACAACCGGAAGCAGTATCTACAAAAGTATAAGCAATAAAAAAGTTTCCACTCGGTGCTCCAGGGAGCATTTAGGTTTGGAAAAGCCTGAATACTACTTTCCTGCTTTGAGAGTTCCAGTACAGATCCATGCAGGAAAGGCCCTGAGAAGTCTTACATGGAAGAAACCTGTTTAATGCTGATTCATTCACTCACTCAGTATTTATTGAGTTTCTACACTGTCCCACATGTTTTTCTAGCCACCAGAGCCATGGCCACGTATAGGATAGATGGTTTTTCATTTTAATCGGTGGAACAGATACACAAGTAAAAAAAAGTGTTAAAGATTATTACAAAGGATGTGGTCATTCGTGACATCTGAACCAAGACTTGAATGAATAATCATAAGAAGCCAGCTATGTGAGGCTCTGGGAAGAGCATCTCTAGCAGAGGGACTAGCAAATGCAAAGGTGCTGAGTAGGGTGAGCTTTTGCATGTTTGGGTCTGAAAGATGAAGGCAAGTGCCCTAGGCCAGAGAGAAGACAAGTGGTACCAGGTGAGAGCTGAGAGGCAAGAAGGGTCCAGAACATTCACTCTCTCGCCATCTACAGTGAGCTATTCCCCCAGCATTTCCTAACCGTACTAGATCACAGAACATTTTTTTAACAGGTGTAAAAATATCTGTTGGAACTTCCCTGGTGGTCCAGTGGCTAAGACTCCACATTCCTAAAGCAGTGGGGGCTTGGATTTGATCCCCGGTCAGGGAACTAGATCCCATATACCACAACTCAGGGTTTGCATGTCACAACTAAAGATCCCACATGCTGCAGCTAAGGTCCAGCGCAGCCAAATAAATAAATGTATTTTAAAAATCTGTTAGCATCCCATATAATTAGTCTGCTGTGGTTCATAGTTTGTAAGTTCCTGGTCTAAAGGCGCTATCCCTCTCAGAATGCATCTTCCTGGAGGAATCGCATTCTAACGGGTTTGTTCTGACAGAATAAAGCTCTAAAGTAGAGTTGCAGACTTCAACTAGCAGAGTATTTTCTTTTTTCTTTTCTTTTGATTTTTGTTTTGAACAATAAAACATGCCCTGGTTAACAGAAGTTATTTTAAATGTTTATAAAATGTTATTTTTGTAATATATTGCTTTTTATAAGTTTTAAATATTTTAATATCGATACTTCTTGAACTTTGGATTTTTTTTTATTACAGCCGAAAAAGTTTTGAAATGAGTGTGAATGACAGAGAGAAGGGAGGGACAAACCAATTAAGATTCTTCTGTGTGAATAAGAAGAGGGATGGAAAGTTTTCAGCTATTATCATGGAGTTAAAGATAAAAGCCTCATTGAAGAACGAATGAGTAAATGGTCATGAGCCCAGTAAAAGGAACTGAAATCAGGAAAAGACTCAAGACGAGCAGAAGAATGTGGTAGTATAAGGAATTACTGAGAAATTGTATAGAATGTTCCGGCTGCTCAAGAGCCTAGAAGGACGTGGACAGGCTTCCCATCTGCCTGGTGAGATTTTAGGTCAATTTCCTGGAATCCCATTTCGATGCCAAGGCAGGGAAAGTGACAGCAGGGGGCTAAGTAAGTTCAAGAAAGGACAGTTTCAGAGTTAGGACTTCCCTGGTGGCTCAGGGGTAAAGAACCCACATGCAGGAGACACGGGTTCAATCCCTGGGTAGGGAAGATCCCTTGGAGAAGGAAATGGCAACCCGCTCCAGTATTCTTGCCTGGAAAATCCCGTGGACAAAGGAGCCTGGTAGGTTATAGTCATGGGGTCACAAAGAGTCAGACACAACTGAGCAACTAAATACCACCACACCAAGAAAGTTAACAAGAAATAATCTCACCCCAAGGAAGAACTCAGCTTCCAAAACAAATAATATAAGACAAAAAACAAGGCAATAACGTCTGACATTTATTGAGTGCTCGCTACACTTCAGACTGAGTGCTTTATTTAATTCAATGCTTGTGACACCTCGGTGAAATAGGAAGAAATATCATGTCCGGTGTTTTGCTAGTAAGTATGTTTGCCACAAGGGTTTTCACCACAAATATTTCCACTGCATAACTAATTGACCATAAGGCAGTTTTGCCGTAAAAAAATAAAATAAGAGAAAAATAAAAGAGAGACTTTAAAAAGGACATAATAAAATATGAGTCTGAGTCGATGGGCATGAGTCTGAGGAAGCTCTGGGAGTTGGTGTTGGACAGGGAAGCCTGGCATGCTTCAGTCCATGGGGTTGCAAAGAGTTGGACTGAGCGACTGAACTGAACTGAACTGAATAAAACATGAAAAATGAAATAAAATTACAAAAACTGTCGTGAAATACAAAATATTTGAGTACATTTAAAGTGTGTGCATAGTCATGGTGTGCATAGCACATGACTTCCAGGCCATTTGGTTATAGCATTTTATTTTATGCATGTTGGGGGCTTGTTGATTTGCTTCCTCATTCAGCATTGCACTTTTTCCTTTTCCATAAAATTTCTTCCTTCATCGAGAGAGATATCCGTTTCCAAATCATAGAATGTGTATTTGTAACTGAGCTTTATATTGCCTTGTGAGAGCCTCTCTACTGTTGGTTGTTCTTGGCATGTTACAGTCTCTGTTGATAGACGTTCCAAAGTTCTATGGGAAATGTGGGTTCAACTCTGCAACTTCAAATCACTGAAGGATTTGCACAGTGATATGTTATCATTTTCTGGTATAATGTGCAACTTCTCTTAATTCACACATTCGGTGAGTCTTATCACTATATTTTCCACCAAATCCATATCCATCCACAGTTGTTATCATCCACTTTTTTAAGCCTGCCAGATCTCCTCATTGTACAGACCATTGTGAATGCTAAAATTTATAGAATATAAAAATGAGGGTACTGTGCCAATGCCATGGATTTAAAACCAAACTGCCAACAGGTTATTTTATCTTTTAATTGGGTTACGGCCTATTAATTATGCTGTGAAAATGTTTGCATCCAAAATGCTAATGGCAAAGATGTCTATGGCAAAGATGCTTGCAACAAAAGTACCTGGAATAAAAATAATTCCTATTATATACATGAAAAAGATGGGCATCTGAATGGTTAAATAACTAGCTTAAGGTCATGCAGTTAAATAGCAGGACTGAGATTTAAACTTAGATCAGCCTGAGTCCAGAACCATAATACTTAATCACTGCTCTATACTGACAGAACATGGAGGCAAAACACTGATCACGATCTTGTTGAATTTGAAGGTAAGGTGGGAAAAGGAATCTTTTTATCCTAGGTCTGGATGCAGATTTCTAAGCAGAATATTTTTCTTGCCTTGAAATGGGCAGAACAACAAAGGGAAGACTGGGATGCTGTGAGTGGGCAAGATTCCCCCAAAGACGGCGACAAGGTGGTGATCTTCATGGAAGGTGGTGATCTTCAGCCTCGGTTAAAAGGACGGATAGGGCCGGGGAACTTGGAGTGAGATCCAGGCGTTAACAGATCCAGTCCCACTGGGAATGGAGTCCAGCAGATCGACTGCGCCCTGTCAGGAAGAAGGACGTGCTCAGGAATGACAGTGCCCTCAGTCAGGGGGCACTCTGGAAGAAGACCACGATAACGATTACCTGCAATGACTGGAAAGAAAAAGAAGACTTCCAAACGCAAATTTAAAATGAGAAATTGGGAGAAGGAAATGGCAACCCACTCCAGTACCCTTGCCTGGAAAATCCCATGGACGCAGAAGCCTGGTAGGCTACAGTCCTTGGGGTCACAAAGAGTCGGACACACCTGAGCGACTTCACTTCACATCATTATCATCTTTTGATTCAAATATGTGAATAAGAATTTTTGGAAGTTAACTAGCAATATGATTAATTTAGACCTTTTACCATTGATTTTATCTCATTGCATGTTTTAAAAACTAAAATCTTTTGGAATAATGTTCACTCTTTCTTTGAATAAATTCTTTTAACCTGGAAAAATAAATAAATAAAATGAGGAATTGGGTGGACTGGATAATGGAGTCAACCTCAGAGAGGAGAAGTGAGGAACGGATTCTACCTACTAAATGCTTCTAGCTCACTCATATCATAAAAAAATCTGTACACACATGCTACATAAAAAGAAATAATAAATAAAATAAATATGTCATCATGATTTTGTCATCAGCACATCTTTCCTTGAGGTAATTATTACTAACGGACACACAGATAATACACAAAAGAACATACTATTACACACATAATTAAGCATTAAGGCTAATATTACAATGAATACTCATATATCTAGATTTGGAAAGAGAAGAATATCTGTACATCAGAAGCTCCCGTATGTTTCTCCTCGTGTATTTTACTATTATCCTAAGCTTTGTGTTAATCGTTTCCTTGTCTTTACAGTTTTGTCACCTGTGTAAGTACCCCTAGCTATTGTTGCTGTTGTTCCGTTGCTAAGTTCCAACTCTCTGTGACCCCGTGGATTGTAGCCTGCCAGGCTCCTCTGTCCATGGGATTTCCCAAGCAAGAATACTGGAGTGAGTTGCCATTTCCTCCTCCAGGGGGTCTTCCTGGCACAGGGATAGAACCTCCGTCTCCCACGTGGCAAGCAGATTCTTTACTGCTATTCCACCAGGGAGCCCACTATACAGTAGGTCCTTATTAGTTATCTATTTTATATACAATAGTAGTGTATACATATCAATCCCAATCTCCCAGTTTATCCCCACGCCCTTTCCCTCTTGGTAGCCATAAGTTTGTTTTCTACATCTGTGACTCTATATCTGTTTTGTAAATAAGTTCATTTGTACCATATTTTTTAGGTTCCACATATAACCAGTATCATATATTTGTCTTTCCCTGATTAATGATGAAATTAGACACCCTGCTCACACCACCCCCCACCATGTTTATCTGTGTTTCTTCTACAGTGAAATGCCTATTCATGTCTTCTGCTCATCATTTGATGCAAAAATTTGTATTTTTCTTATGGACTCAAAGTTGTTCTTTATGTATCCTTGATACTGACCCCTTGTTGGCTATCAATGTGGCAAATATCTTGTTCCACTCTTTGGCTTGTCTTTCTGTTCTTTGGTGGGGACTTTTCGTAAAGTGAAGTTCTCCATTCTAATATAGTCAGATTTGTTAGTCTTTTTCTTTTATTTATTAAAAAAATTTATTGGAGTATAGTTAATTTATAATGTTGTGTTAGTTTCTGCTGTATGACAAAGTGAATCAGTTATACATATACACATATACACTCTTTTTTAAGATTCTTTTCCCATATAGGTCATTGCAGAATATTGAGTAGAGTCTTTCTTTTCATTTGCTCTGTTCCTCTTTTTGATTAAGGAATCCTTTAAACATCCAATGAACTTTTAATTTTAGAACAGTCCTAGACTTATAGAAAAGTTGCAAGAGTCTTATAGACAGTTCTTATATCCCTCACACCCAGTTTCCTCTATTGTTAACACCTTTATTACTACAGTGCCTTTGTCACAACTAATAAACCAATATTGATACGGCATCGTTATCCAAAGTCTTTATTTGAACTTCCCTGATAATCTAGTGGTTAACAATCTGCCTGCCAATGCAGGCGGTACGGGTTCCATTCCTGCTCTAGGAAGATTCCACATGTCACAGGGCAGCTAAGCCCGCGAGCAGAAACTGCTGAAGCCTTCATGCCCTGGAACCCATGCTCTGCAACAAGAGAAGCCGTAGCAACGAGAAGGCCATGCACTGCAGCTAGAGGGTTGCCCCTGCTCGCCACGAGAGAAAGCCCACATGCGGCAAGGAAGACCCGGCACAGCCAAAAAGAATAAATAAAATGGAAAAAATTAAAGTCCATATCTTACTCAGATTTTCTTAATTTTTCTGTTCTGGGATTCCGTTTAGGATGATACTACATCACATTTAGTCATCATGTCTCCTTAGACTCCTCTAGATTATGACAGTTTCTCAAACTTTCCTTGTTTTTGAGGATCTTCACCGTTTTGAGGACTGATCAACTATTTGCAAAATGCCCTTCAATTTGGGTTTGGTTTCTTTTCACACAGAAAATAATGGTTGGACAGAATTATGGATTTTCAGGAAGAAGACCACAGGGATAAAGTGCCATTTTCATCATATTGTATGAAAAGTATATACTATTAATATTATCTACCACAGATGACAGTAATTTTGATCCCCTCACTGAGGTTAGGTTAGGTTAGGTTAGGTTCTCCACTGTAAAGTTATATTTGCCACCCCTTTCCATTCTGTTTTCTTTAGAAGAAAGTCATAATGTACATACCACATTTAATAAGTAGCAAGTTATGTTTCATTTTCTTTAGGGGGGAATATCTAAAGTATTTAGAATTCTGTATGGAAATTGTTTATATTCTTCTATTTACTTATTCAATCACTAATTGATAGTTATTTATTTATCATGGATATTTATTTATGGAACATGAATAGTAGAAGCCTAGTTTCCCACTATTGGAGAGAAGGTCACATATAAGCAAGGGGACAAGGCTGGAATAAACCATGGAATTCTGGATGAGAGTTGGAGCTATTAATATGAACTCATGTTTTATTTAATAGAGATAATAGAAATAATTATAGATGTATCAATATGTATATACATGTATAGTACCCATACACATATTTCCTAATTCTATGTGCAGAGAGGGTCTACAGTACCCCAATAACTATGAGCAGACCTAGTGCCAAGATTTTAATTTCTAATACCATTCTCTAATAAAAAGAATCAGGTGTTTATGCCTTGTCTCTCTGCTACACTATGACTTTGTCAGTGTTACTAGCTACATTATTTATATCTTGTCTATTTTATAAGATTGTTGTTTCTTACAGTGTGTAACCAGGCCCCCAGTGAATGTAATGATGACTAGGTGATTTAAAACAATTGATCAGATATATAGTTTTCTATGTGAAAATGATTATAATAGTGTGGTTCTATGTATGGGAAGAAACGACAAGGAAAATATCTTCTGGATCATAATAGTTTAGAAGATAGAGGATCCAGAGAATCTTTAATCATCTACTAATGGGCCTAATCTGAAAATTAACACCTTGAGTGGCATATTAACAAGAACTTTTGCCCAGTCTGGGAGGAGCCTCCCAGCACCATGGGACAAAAATTGGTCTTAAAACATCTCCCAAATAGTGGTTGAATTTCATACCATGGGGAGGAACTGAGAAATGGAATATTTTCTGCCATATCAGTTAACAAAAATGTCACAGTCATCAACCATTGCAGCCCAGTGTGAGCTCCTGAGCCCTGGGGGCACTTAGGAAGGAGAAGAATATCCGTCATCTGGCAGCCATCAGATGCAGCCTCTCCCTACGGTGAGCCTCAAGGAAGCTCAGGACGAGAACAACACAAGATACTGGCCCCGCATAGCTGAGATGTAGATGAAAGGAATGATTTCAGTGAGCCCAGATTCTTTGCATCTTCCCATATAAGAAAAACACTAAATTCCTTAACTTGGGATATCTGGCTTCCTTCAATTAGCAATAGTCTTCTGATGTTCAGACTACGTGACCTTTGTTGCAAAACTTCTGTATTACCTGGTTCCTCCCCTCGCTTCCTTGGTGAGGTTCTCTCAGGGTTACTTGAGATACTATCTCCTGGGCCTGAAGCCTTAAAAATTTCCACAGTATAAAACATAACTCTCAAAATAGATTAATTAAAAGAACCAGGAATTTTTTAAATTAATTAATTTATTTTCATTGGAGGCTAATTACTTTATAATATCGTGGTGGTTTTTGCCATACATCGACACGAATCAGCCATATGGATGCACATGTCTCCCCCCATCCTGAATCCCCCTCCCACCTCCCTCCCCACCCATCCCTCTGGGTTGTCCCAGAGCATGGGCTTTGAGTGCCCTGCTTCATGCATCAAACCGGCACTGGTCATCTATTTTACATATGATAAAATACATGTTTCAATGCTATTCTCTCAAATCATCCCTCCCTCGCTTTCTCCCACAGAGTCCAAAAGTCTGAAGAACCATGAATTTTTAGAGAAATAGCTGATTCTAGGACTAGGCAGGAAATATACTAGATGAGCCTGGAACATCTTATAGTGCCAGAAAGTAAGGAAGTACTCAAAACCCCCCACAATGATGGTAGTTTTCCCGAAGGACACAGCAGCCTTCAGAGTTCCCCATGCTAAAACTGGAATGCTTTTAACAATAAAATAAATGATGTAGTATTGGATTATTACCCAAAGTATAAAATAAATCCATTTTTAATGTCAAAGTCCTATTAGGAGTCGTCTATATTATCTACTAAGAGTTTTCTAGGTTTGCTTTTCCATTTAAGGCTTAAATCAACTTGCAATGGGTTTGAGTGTACTGTTTGAGGTAGCGATCCAATTTAATCTTTTTCTAAATGGATAATCATTTGTTCCAGCTTATTCAATGGTCTGTCTTTTCCTCACTAATATGCAATACTCAATCTGTTACAAATAAGCCTCCATATATGTATGTTTCATTTCTGAGTCACTGATCTTTCTCTGCTCTGATATCTCATAATATTAATTATTAGAGTTTTATATTATGATAATGTTGTGTAGATGGGGTATCCCACCTTGTTCTTTTTTTATCAGGACTATTTTGTCTGCATTTGGCACTTGATTTTCCAAATAAATTTTAGATCTAGCTTACCCAGTTCCAAGAAAAATTCTGTTGGGGTTTTTTTTGGAATCGTTTTGAATTCATAATTCAATTTGTAAATAATTGACATCTTTATTGTATTGAGTCACCCTAGCCAAGAACATGGTGTCTTTATCCATTTATTTGATCTTCTCTAATATATTTCCATAGAATTTTATATTTTTCTCCTTGAAGAAATTGAACACCTTTTGTTAGATTTAGTCCTAGGAACTTTATATTTTTGCTATTATTGTAAGTTGCTTCTTTTCATTCTTTTCATTTTCCCATCAGATCAGACAGTTAATTTCTGCCTTTCTAATCTTCATAACTTTCATTTCTATTTCTTGACTTATATCAACTGTCTAGGACTTCCATTATAATGTTGAATAGGGAATTTTACAACTATGTTTTGTTTTCTAGTTTAATTCCATTGAGGTCTGAAGGCATTCCTTGCATTATTTAAATTCTTTTTAATGTCTTAAGGTATGTTTTAAGGCCTGGCTATGGTATAGGTTGGTAAATGTTTCATGTGATCTCGAGAAGAATGTATGTTTCATTGTCGTTCAGTCTAACAATAATGGGCATTCTCATCTTGTTTTAGGTCTTAATAGAAATAGTTCAAACTGTCATTGTTAAGTATACTGTTTTATGTATGTTTTATCAGGTTTAGGAAGTTCCAAACTATACCAAGTTTGCAAATTTTTTTTTAAAAAATCAAGAATGCATATTACATCTTATTGAACACTTTGTGGGGGCGGGTATCTATTTAGATAGTTGTGCAGCTCTTTTGGGCTTTTCAGGTGGTACTAGTGGTAAAAAACCTGCCTGCCAATGAAAAAGTCATAAAGAGACATAGATTCAGTCCCTGGGTTGGGAAGATCACCTGCAGGAGGGCACAGCAGCCGACTCCAGTGTCCCTGCCTGGAGGCTCCATAGGACAGAAGAGCCTGGAGGGCCACAGTTCCTAGGATCACAAGGAATCGGATACCACTGAAGCAGCTCAGCACACACACATGGATGTGGCTCGTTCCCCTTTTAATAGGTTAGTATTTCCCTCATGGCTGGATTTTGGTTTGCTAATATTTTGTCTAAGATTTTTATGTCTGTGTTTATGGGTGAGATTAGCCTGTAATTTTCCTTATACTGTTCTTATTCTCAAGTCAAAGTTATTCTAGTCTCTTAAAATGAGTTAAGAAGTGTCTTTTCTTTGTTTGACCACACGTTGCGACATGAGGGATCTTAGTTCTCTGACCAGGGATTGAACCTGTGCCCTCTGCATTGGAAGCACAGTCTTAACCACTGGACCACCAGGGAAGTCTGAGGATTGCCAGAACTTCCTATATGTATCACCTCTTGTGCCCACAACACACCCCTTTGGCATTCCAGCTATGGCAGTGACAACCAGCTTGATACAGGTGTAACCTGACATCTTACATCAGCAGCCCCACCAACCTCGCACTTTTTGTCCTGGGGCTTCTCCACTATGGATGTGAGGGGAGCCTGGAAAAACCCTTAGTGCTTGAGGGTTAACAAATCTGGAAGTTCAAGAAAGTTAACATCCACATGGGGCAACTCTTGACCAATGGAGGATGGAAACTGGTGGCTTTCCTCTTCCATCCCTCAGGCAAACACTTCTAAAGTGCATTCCATCCAGCAAGATTGAGACAGCCCATAGCAGTGACTCCCTTGTACTGGATGTTCCTTCTTCCCTGTTTCATTTTTCCTGGTTCTCCATTTCCAAAATAAAACACTTCACTTTCCAAAATAAGCCATCTATGCCCAAACCCTTGACTTCGACTTTGCTTTCTTGAGGAACCCAGGCTACAACAGCCACCTATAATTAAGTTGTGTGGTCTGGTGTTTTCTCTGAGGAAACAATTTTAACTGACAGTTCAATTCTTTTTCTCTAAGGCTTATAAACTATTCAGGTTTCTATTTCTTCTTTAGTCAGTTTTAGCAAATTGTAGTTTTCTAGGAATTTATTCACTTCCTTGAAATTTCAACTGTATTGGCATAAAGTTGTTTATAATATTTTCTCAACTATTTAATTTCAACAACATCTCTAGTTAAAGCCCCCTTTCAATTGCTAATATTATTTCTTTTCATCTTCTTTTCGTCTTAATTAATCTTGTGATAGGTTTGTCTTTATCATGAGTTGTTTTGAAGAAGCAATGTTTAACTTTGTTGATTTTCCCTAAATCTTTTTCAACTTGCCTTAAGCTCTAATAGTCTTTTTCTGTTCTTAGGCTTTTCCGGGGCCATTTTGCATTTGGTCCTCTCTAACTTCCTAAACAAAGTTCTTAACACACTAATTCTCAGCTTCAAAATTTTTCTAATGTAAACATTTGCAAATATAACATTTGGACTTGGAAGCCATGCTGGCTAAGTCCAAATCCTGGCTCTACCACTTGCTGGCTGTGTAGCTTCAGTTCATTTTTCTGTGCTTTCGCTTCCTCATTTACACTTGCCTCAGGGGTTGATATGAAAATTAAATGAGTAAAATATGCAAAGCTTATAAATCAATACCTGCCATATAATAAATCCTCAGTAAATATTAGTATTATATATTTTCCCTGAAGTACTATTTTAGCTGGGGCTTCCCATGTGGCTCAAAGGTAAAGAATCCACCTGCCAATGCAGGAGACACAAGAGATGGACGTTCAATCCCTGGGTCAGGAAGATCCCCTGGAGTAGGAAATGGCAACACTCTAGTATTCTTACCTGGAAAATTCCATGCACAGAGGAGCCTAGTGGGCTACAATGCATGGGATCACAGAGTCAAACATGACTGAGCGTGTGCACACACATGTATCCATACACAAACATACTATTTTAGCTATTTCCATAAGTATGAACATATAGCATTGTTAATATTAAATTCTTAGTATTTTCTCTTTTACATTATAATTTATTCTTCAGAATAAACTTTTACACTTCTAGTTTTTAAAATTCTAGACAGTATTTCCAATTTTTTCCTCCCTTCCTGAACTTATGAGAAGATCCATTATAATTTATTCTTCAGAAGTGTGTTTTTAAAATTCTAGTCATCGTATTTCCAGTTTTTGTCCCTTCCTGGACCTGTGAGAAGATTATCCTTCATAGACTCCATGGAGTGTGTCACAGCCAAGGGACTTGCTTTAGTCAATCAAATGTGAGTAGAAGAGTTTAAGAAAGTAGTATGTGATTTCCCACGCTCATTCTTTTTTCTGCAGGGATTGGGGAAATACATGTCGAGATGTAGGTGTCACGAGGTGAGAGCAGTCTGGAACACAGAGCCATACGTAGTGGGCAGCTGCCCTGGGGGGCTCTCAACACCTTGAACAAAAATATACGCACCATGATGTCAAGCTACACAAGTTTTGATATTGTTGAAAAGTGAAGTTGGTAGTGTTAGTCACTCAGTCGTGTCTGACTCTGCGACCCCATGGACTGTAGCCCACCAGGCTCCTCTGTCCATGGAATTCTCCAAGCAAGGATACTGGAGTGGGTTGCCATTCCCTTTTCTAGGGGATCTTCCCAGCCCAGGGATGGAACCCAGGTCTCTTGTATTGCAGGCAGATTCTTTACCATCTGAGCCGCCAGGGAAGCCCACACTATAATCTAGACTATCCTATTTGATATTATTTGCGTTTTAATTGAATTATGGTCCAAGAATACAATCTGTTTGAAATTTCAAAACATCCTTTAAAGTTGTTGAGGCTAGCTTTATGGCATACCATATGTCCAGTTTCCATAAACATTCCATGTATTGTTTGAAAAAAATATTTATTCTCTAATTGTGTGTGTAGTGTTCATTCAAAGAATATTAGAGCAAGCTTGTTAATCATCTTCTCCATCCTCACTGATTTTTTGTTTCCATAATCTATCAATTCCTGACAAAGATATGTTAAAATATCCCACTATGATAGTGTATTTATCATTTTCTCATCATCTCTTTTTCCTATATTTTTGAGGCT
>SJYQ01024909.1:0-64069 GCA_006410935.1 Redunca redunca | reverse complement strand
AATTTTATAAATCTGATCTAACTTTGTTTTTCACTAGAACATTTATTTATTTACAATTTGGGGGTTATTGACATTTTGATTTATTGCTACTGTCTTATTAAATGCTTTGTCTTGATTTTCGTATTCATTTCTTTCTATTTTTTCTTGACTTCATCTGTTCATCTGCTCATTGAAACTATCTCCTCAATATCTGTTTTTTAATTATTAGCCTAGCTATTTTTTATATCCATTCTTACCTTAATAAAGTGTGCAATGAATCAATTTCTGTGTCTCCCTCTTGAATAATACAAAAATCTTGCATTGTTTTGTATTGAACAATACAAAAACACTCTAGGTGTTTCTTTAGGACTTTTCTAGGTCGACAGTAATTATCTTTCAGCACCTTGAAAAATGAAAGTTGCTCAGTTGTGTCTGACTTTGTGAGCCCATGGAATTCTCCAGACCAGAATACTCGAGTGGGTAGCCTTTCCCTCCTCCAGGGATCTTCCTAACCCAGGGACTGAACCCAGGTCTCCCACATTGCAGGTGGATTCTTTACCAGCTGAGCCACAAGGGAAGCCCAAGAATACTAGAGTGGGTAGCCTATCCCTTCTCCGGACCCAGGAGTTGAACCAGGGTCTCTTGCATTGCAGGCACACTCTTTACCAACTGAGCTGTCAGGGAAGCCCCTCAGCACCTGGAAGATACTGCTATATCCCTATCTTCTGGCCTCCATTTTTTGCTGTTGAAAAGTCAGCCTTAAGTCTAATCACCATTCCTTTGTAGGTAATCATTCTCTTGGCCAATGTTCACAATCTTTTCTCTCTTTTTTTGTGTTTAGATTCCTCTCCAATACTTTGGACTTTAGAGCCGACTCATTAGTAAAGACCTTGATGCTTGGAAAAATTGAGGGCAGGAGGAGAAGGGGGTGACAGAAGATGAGATGATTGGATGGCATCATCAATGGACACGAGTTTGAGCAAACTGTGGGAAATAGTGAAGGACAGGGAAGCCTGGCCTGCTGCAGTCCTTGGGCTCACAAACAGTCAGACACAACGGAGTAACTGAACAACAACACTATGTTCCTAGATGTAGTTTCTTCTTATTTATCTTCTTGGTATTCACTGGGTTTCCAGAAGTTCTCTACAGCTCTAGAAACATCTCAGCTCTTGTCTCTTTGAATATTACCTCTTTCCTATCTATCTGTATTATTCCAGAGCTTCAATTTGGCACAATTCTATTTTTCTCTCCTTTATATCTTTTAATCTCATATTGTCCTTGTCTTGTCTTTCTGGATTACATTCTAGATCATTTTTTCAGCTCTAGCTTCCAGCTTACTAATTTTTTCCTCAGCCATATCTAATCAGCTACTAAATCTATCCACTGAGTTTTAAGATTCAACACCTTTACTTTTTACTTCCAGAAATTCTTTTTAATTATTTTCCAAGTTTAACTAGTTATTTATAATTAATAAACAACTTATTTCCTGTACTTTTTTGAGTTTCTCTTTTTTCTTTTTAGAACAAACGAAAACCTTATATTCTGTGTCGAAAACTTTAAATATAATGCCTTTGTGGGTCTATTTCAGCTGATTCCTCACTCAGTGTGCTTTATTTGCATATGTGTTTTGTGACTTGGACCATAAGCTGTAATTTTACCTGAGATTTCACCTGTGGTGAGTCTTTGCTTACTAGGATGTGGTTAAGTTCCTAAAGAGAGGATTACAGTAGATTCTACGAGTTACCTGAGTAGTACCAACTTGAGATCACTTTAAATTTTCTGTTTGAGTATCTGTGGGGAGGGTGGAATGCAGACCCAGCTGAGCACTGGCTGTGGTTATGAAATCTGAGGAGTTATTTATTATTTTTCCTACCATCCAGAATGACACAGGTCAGATTCCCTGCTATATGGAGGTTTATTTCCCATTCTCCTTACACAGAGAGTTCTGGGGTATACCTTTGAGAAGCCAACTTTATCCGGATAACCCCTTAACCATACCCCTTGTCCCATGCAAGAGTGAAAGCCATCCAAGTGAAAGGTCAAGTTTCCCAAGGTTCTAAAGACACTTTCTCAGGATGAAGACCAGTTTTGGTCCTTGCTTTCCAACCCGTGTTCCTATTTTCAATGCATCTTGAAATCTGTAGATTTCTTTCTTTTGTGCCAGCTTGGTGATATATTTAAGATTAAATGTTGCTTAATTAAAATTGATATTTCATCTGAAAGGGTGATTCAAGGCCTCTAATCCATTGTACTGTTAGAAATGAACATCTTTTGTAGACTGAGGTTGAGACAACAGTAATGCAACCTTGACACACACAATTCTTTGTCAATTGTTCTGGTTCCAACACCAGTTGTCCTCAGATGCCCTCGACTTAAAGGGTGGCAGAGAGAAATGTGGCAATAAATCTTTAATTGCTGCAGATCAAATGTAAACGTACAGTCTAATGCAGTAAGATAACAAGTGATTAGAGGGGAGACTATTATTAATCACAAAGCAGGAATTGTATCTCCGCACATTCAGGGCTTTGTCAAGGAAATAAACCAGCTGTAGGCACCAAATCAGCCTCTCTATCAGGCTAGATTGCATTGTTACAACTGACAGGGTATACAGTATCAGTCCAAAGTTTAAGCCTCATGAAATAGGGGAGGAGATGAGGGGGTGAAAATGATGTAGAAATATGTATTTCTCTAGAGTTCCAGCTTCCAACATGGAGGAAATGGTTGAATTACTTCAATCATCTCTAGGAAGTAACGGTGGAGATTTTGACATTTTGCTTTTGGAATTCATTTCTAATTCTTGTCAAGATCAATCATAAGGTTCTTGGGAAGTGAAGAGAACAGGGAACTGGGGTACTAAGATTACTTCAAGGACATGGAACAAAGACTCAGTTGCTGTAATTTACTTTCCTGTGTCCAGCGTCCTGCTCAGCGTCTCCATCCCAACCCTGTGAGGAGGCAACAGCTGGTGCTTTCACACCTGGGCACCTGAACTGCTTGCCTAAATGTTCTCTCTTGGCCTATGCTCACCCATGTCTTAGGCTTCACTGGAAGGAAAGGCAGGGAGAATGTGGGGGCGTGTTGGCAGCTGGGATGTTACTCTCCTTTCTAGGCAGGTCTAAGTCATAGAGATTCATTGACCATCAGCCCTTGATGGCCCTCAAATTCTCCATCACTTGACAGGTGAGGAGCCTGGTGATGAATATGGTACAGAGGTATGTGAAGTATGTGAAGTAAATTGGGCAGCAGAGGGAGGGCAGGAAAGACAGACCTAGACAGGAGTAAGTGACTTGTCTGGACAGAGAAGATGAGCGGGGAGGAGGACGGTTAAAGGGTAAAGAGACAGAAACCCCTGATGGTTTGATTCTCTTCACCACATTCTTTCTGGGCCTGGCAGCTGGCACTCAGAGGTCAGGCAACTCCTCCCTCCCAGAAACCCCAGCTGAGGGACACTTCTAGAGAATGTGGGTTGAAGGAAGGCAGTTGGTGGTGGCCAAGCTAAGAATTTGATGGCTACCCTCCTACTCCTTGTTACCACAAGTGGCCGCCACACCCTTTCCTGCTGGTAGCCGCTGCCGGGAGAACCTGTCCTGTTTGCCTCTCTGGTTCAATCTGGTTGGAGACCTGTGGCATCAGACTACTAACAGCTGTGGTCCCAAACACACCACAGTGAATTCCACCTGGATCCTGCCTCAGGCTCTGCGGAAATAAGCCAATCCGATCACAGCATTTAGTTTCTAACCCTCAAGAGATTCTCACACACACCATGTGCTTCCATTTCTGCACAAAGCAGAGGGAAGAGGAGCCGAATGGTGGTGGAAAGAGCAAGACCTGGATTTCGAGGAAGTAGACTTGGCCTCTAGTCCCTGCTTTGCAATTCACCAGTTGTAAATTTGACTGGGTCACCTAACTTGCTGAACTCTCTGGATCTAAATCCTTCTGTGTCCTCTAGAGCACAAGTCTCCAAGGGAAGGTATGGCACATGATCCACTGGGTACAGGAGGATGATAGCAAAGCCTTCCTTTTTCATTGTTTTCTTTTTAACTTTTTTACTTATTTGTTTTTGGCTGCGCTGGGTCTTCATTCCTGCAAGGGCTTTCTCTAGTTACGGCGAGCGGGGGCTGCTCTCTGGGCATGGCGTGGGGGCTTCTCTCGTTGTGGAGCACAGGCTCTACGGCACTCAGGCTTCAGTAGCTGTAGCTCGTGGGCTAGAGTGCAGGCCCCAGAGTTGGGCACACAGGCTTGTTTGCTCTGTGGCATGTGGGATCTTTCCAGATCAAGGATCAAACTCATGTCTCCTGCACGGGCAGGCAGATTCTTTACCACTGAGCCACCAGGGAAGCCTCTCATTTGCTTTTTTATTTTTTAAAAACCAAGTATTAGTGGGACTCCCCTGGTAGTCCAATGGTTAAGACTCCAAAGTTCTTCTGCAGAGGGCGTGGATTCAATCCCTGATCTGGGAACTAAGATCCCACATGCTGTGTGGCCAAAAAAAAAAAGAAGAAGAAAAAACTAACTGTTGGCATGTTTAATATACAGATTGACACTGCACCCTCAGTTGGTCCTCTTATCAGATGGTCCCATGTCAGGTATGTTGGGTGAGGCATCTGAGTGCAAAGGAGTGTTAGGAAAGTCAATAAAAAGTATCAAGACCATCATTTGCAATATGAATTTACATTCATTAATGTTGATGATGCTAAAGCTGAAACTCCAGTACTTTGGCTACCTCATGAGAAGAGTTGACTCATTGGAAAAGACTCTGATGCTGGGAGGGATTGGGGGCAGGAGGAGAAGGGGACAGCAGAGGATGAGATGGCTGGATGGCATCACGGACTCCATAGATGTGGGTCTGAGTGAACTGCAGGAGATGGTGATGGACAGGGAGGCCTGGCGAGCTGCGATTCATGGGGTCACAAAGAGTCGGACACGACTGAGTGACTGAACTGAACTGAATGTTGATGATGAATCTCACCCCAACTGTATAGTTTGACTTGAAATACGAGCTAATGATTGAATTTTTAAAGTCATATTGGGAAGCCTCATATTCATATATTCATTATTTTTGCCAATTGGTGTTGTTCAGTTGACCTCATGAGCTGCAGTACCCCAGGCTTCCCTGTCCTTCACTATCTCCCAGGGTTTGCTCAAACTCATGTCCACTGAGCCAGTGATGTTACCCAACCATCTCATCTTCTACTGCTCCCTTTCTCCTCTTGCCCTCAAGTCTTTCCCAGCATCAGGGTCTTTTCTAGTGAGTCAGCTCTTTGAATCAGGTGGCCAAAGTAATGGAGCTTCAGCTTCAGCAGCAGTCCCTCCAACGAATATTCAGGGTTGATTTCCTTTAGGATTGACTGGTTTGATCACCTTGCTGTCCAAGGGACTCAAGAAGATTTCACAGTCAGAAATGTTTAGAGATCACTTCCTGGCTATAGGATATGTAAATGATACAAAGCAGCACAACATCACTACCATTTAGTCCAGAGTGATCCTTGGTGGAAGTGGAGATGAACATCAGAAACACCAGTCTTAACACTGTCAACATCTTTAATGACATATGGCAATGAGGCAAATACAAAGAGAGGGGTGTCCATTTTCTGTAGTGTTTGTCCCAGGCCAGAGGCCAAAGGAAAAGAACTGTCAACAGCCACATCTTTCTGGAGTTGAGGCCCCAGGGAAGAGTTGTTTAATGCATTCCTGGGTGACTTACGGAATGTCCTTCCTGTTCTTCTGGAGAAAGAAGCAGGCATGCCCAGGATGGGGCTTGTGAGGCTTCTGCTCACTGGTATGAAGAAAAGGAGATCATTGCATAATCACTTTCTGTGGAGACTTTCCTCTGAGTACAGGGGGCTTCTTTTGAAAACAGTCAGCCTTTCCCTACGGACCTCTTCAGCAGCGATGTGATGCTAAGGGCATTCTTAACTGCTCCCGGGACATCTACACCCATGCTGTAGAGCCTTTCCACCCACCAGCCTCACCAGGCTCTCCAAAATACACCTCCCTAGAGGAGTGAAATAAGAATTTCCCCAAGGGCTAAGGGATAGGGTCACTTCCTGCTAGAGTGATCGTAGTTGCTTCAACACTGACAGCCACAGACCCTTGTAGGTGGGAAAGGACTTGAGCCTCTTGTTTATTCCACTGGTCTCCACAGTTGGGATGGGGGCTTGAAGAGTCATCATTGTCTGCTGGGGTTTGGATGGGAGCCCAGCAAATACCTGGGAGCCTAGGAGAGCTCTGGAGTTGTCTCTGCTGGGAGATGCAGGCGGGAGTCTCCACCTTCCTCGGTCCGGCCCCCAGGCTCCACTTCACTGTGCCAGCAAACACCATGTGTGGGCCAGCAGGCTGGCAGCCTGGGCTCAAGGGTATGGGGGCAGGTGGGAAAGACAAGAGCCAAAAGCCCCAAGGATGGAGACATGAGCTGGGCTACTGGGAATGGAGCCCTGGGGCCAGACGGATTTGGACTGAATCAACGGTGATGAGCTGCTCTGTCTAGGGCAAGCCAAGTCTGTGGACACTCACTTTGTGCGGCCTTGCATGTAACACCTCCACCACTATCCTGGTCTGGGGAAGTCAGGATTCCTGACATGCCATAAAATTTCATGAGGCTGAAAGAACCCCCCCAAAGCTGGAAAATGCAGGATCTTGGTAGGATAACAGTTGAGGTAAGGCCACAAAGGCAAACATTGGGTGGATACACGCCTCCTTAATGACTTAACCCTGGCAATGTGGCCTTGGATGTAGAATTCTCCAAAGGCTTAGACCCTTCGTGGGATTCTGAGAGTGCCCTGTGCAAGCCAGGCTGGGCTCTCAAAGGCCTTTCTGGTAATCTCACGTTGAGGGTTCTAAATAAAGGGATCTCGCAATAAAATGGATTTTTCAAACTTTAGGTCACAGCCCACTGTGGATTGTGAAATCAATTTGGTGGATCCCAAAAATAAAGACAAAAGGAAGAAAGTGGGGGAGGAAGGAAGGAAGAGAAAAATAATTTAAACATTGCAGGGCATCTCTTGTTTTATAAAATGTGTATCTTCATGGGTATACTGAGCCATGACAAAAATCATTTCTTACTATGAGTTGCAGTTAAAAATTTGATAAAGCTATCCCAGGAAGACCTTTTTGTTTGGATTGCTTTTACTTACTGCTTACAGTTTCTTCCATTTATTCATTCCATTTTCACCATCTGGAACATAAACAAAGAGAACAACCCTAACATAGCTTAGAAAAAATAAATAAGTTCACCTTTCTGGACTTTTTTTTTTAATCTATAAAACAAGAGAACTAACTGGGATGACCTGGTAGCTTTTGTTTTTATGAATCCATAACTCTGTGTCTCTCTGATGTTACAGAGTTTGATGAAAGTGAAAAGTGTTAGTCACTCAGTTGTGTCTGACCCTTTGCAACCCCATGGACTGTAGACTGCCAGGCTCCTCTGTCCATGGAATCCTCCAGGCAAGAATACTGCAGTAGGCAGCCATTCCCTTCTCCAGGGGATCTTCCCAACCCAGGGATAGAACCTGGGTCTCCTGCATTGCAGGCAGATTCTTTACCATCTGAGCCACCAGGGAAGCCCCAGAGTTTTCTGAGTGAGTGTCTTTCCTTCATTCCCACCATACCCATAACCATAAAAAATTTTTAGAAGAGAAAAGGGCCCTAAAAAAGGGAAAAGCAAACAGCTAGATTGGAGTGCTACAGAGAGGGCTCAAAGGGCACATTTTTACCTAGAGAGCAGCCTGGAAGAGGGTAGGGCCTGGAGGGATAGATGAGAGGGAGCAGTTCCAGTACTGGGGGACGATAAAAAGAAATTGGCTAGCGATGGGGCTAATGAGTACCACTTCCCCAGGCAGTGCAGTGGTAAAGAATCTGCCTGCCAATGAAGAAGACACAAGAGATATGGGTTCAACCCCTGAGTTGGGAAGATCCTCTGGGGTAGGAAATGGTAACCCATTCCAGTATTCTTGCCTGGAAAATTCCACGGACAGAGAAACCTGGTGGGCTACAGTTGATAGGGTCACAAACAGTTTAACACAAGTGTGCATACACACAAACTAATGAGTACCTGTGCTGGGGAGTGTGATCACATGGCTAATTCTGCCGAACTCAGAACCTCTGAGTTCTCCAAGGCTGGGTTATCTAGTTTGTGATCCAATAGATGAAAAGCCTATAGACCTTCTTTTTTTTTTTTTTTTTTTTTGAGAGGCAGTATGGAACTATGAAAAAGAGAGATTTGAGTTCAAGTGGTTGTCACTCCTTAGCTGTAAGAGCTCGGGTGACTCTGCACATCAGTTGTACCATGGGGAGGGTATTTCCCAGCCTGCCTGACTCAGAATGTCATGATGAAGATCAAATGAAGAGCTGTGAAAAGACACTATCAATTACTATGGAACACTTAGTACTCATCTTCTACCACTTTTTGATAAGGTTTATTTTCAAGATGCCAGGTTCACCTGGCCAAATAAGCACTACAAAGTGACTTCTGAGTGATCAACTTCTTCCAGAGGTTCATGGAACTTCCTGAGGGTGTTTGAAGGTGTTGGTTGTTAGAGGTTTCCTCTTAAACTCTCTTGCCCATGAAAATAGCTGCTAGCTTTCCCATGGTGCTCTGGGCAAGGGGATCCTTTCTTTTGCTTTCATTACAAGCAGGGAATCCATCCATCAGGCTGGCAGAATCTTCCAAGGGGCACTTCCTTTCATCTGTTTTCTCAGAATGGATAGCCCATTCCCAAGGTCAATCAATCTGTGTTTCTTCTATATTTTAAAACCTTTCCAGAGAGAAAGTGTCAGTGATATTCTCTTAACGAATTGTTTCAGTGCTTAACAAACTTGACTATTTAAAGGTTCTTCTTTTTAGCCTTGGTCCCTTTCTCTTGATCCAGTTATTGAGAGTTTGAGAGGGCTGGGTTATCCTACAGCCTAGCATAACTGTTTCAGAAATGGATGAGGCCAGTGCAGCGACAGACTTATTAAGCTTTAGAACTGCCCCTCATTGCTTAGCTGTGTAATGTTGGGCAAATCATTTAACCTCTCTGTACCTCAGTGTCCCACCTGTTCAGCTTGTCCCTCTGAGCCATGGTTTCCTCCTCTATAAAAGGTGAATGGCAACATCTTCCCGACTTCCTGGGCATCTCTATTATAGAACATTAGGTTGTAATTACTATTTATACATTCTCCCACTGGACAGTGAGCTCTAAGGAGGGAACCACATCCTTTTGGGCTCTCCTCTACCATCTACAGCGGTGCCTAGCACATAGCCATTCGCATTTTCTACGGCGAATTTTCCGCATCCACCTACAATTCTAGGTCTCAGATGTTCTTCTCACCTCCTTCTATCTCTTCACACCAAGGTCGCATGGCATGGTTGGATGGGTGGTGTGGGGGCCCAGGGCCCAGGGAAGCTGAGACTCAGCTTGCCTGGATGACTTTCGCGACGGGCCAAGTACATGGTCAGCCGTGGTCGCACCCGTGGGGACATCGAGTAGGGATACAGTGCAACTCCAGACTCGACTTCAACCCCGTTTTCCTTCGCTCTTTTAGTGTGTGGGATCGGGCTGAGTTCCCTGGAGCTCGGCTGGGGTAGCGCGAAGGCAGCTGGCCCCCAAGATCCCCCTAGAGCGTTGGGAGAACCGCTCGTGCCGGCTGCAGGCGCCCCCGCCCCTCTTCCCGAGACCAGCAGACGACGGAGACGTCCTGGCCGGGTCATCCCAGGTGGGGGTGACGCACCTGGAGGAGGCGTCCGCGGAGAGTTGGGTAGAACCACGACAACGGGAGGAAAGGGGAAGCATCACGGATTATCGCAAGCAGACTCGTGGATCTGCACACGTATAACCACCGAAAGCTCTCGCTCACGGAGGGCAGAGCTTGCCTGGGCCCATGGACAGCAGTCCTGGACAGTCTATACTGGGCAGTCTCCCAGGAGAGAGCGCGGTGGTTGATTCCAAGTCAGGATGGTTGCAGCGCGGTTGGAGCGCTTGGCAAGTGAAGACTGGACCTGTGGGTGGGGCCGGGGCGGGGCTGGCTCGGGGGCGGGGCAGGCGAGGGGCGGGGTCAGGTGCTGGGTTGTCTCCGCTTGTCAAAAGGCAGCCGCGGAGCCCCCGTCGCCGGGAGCGCGGACCAGCGTGCCCACCCGCAGGACCAGGTGCGCACCCGGGAGTGGTGGGGCGGGGCGGTCCCAGGATCGAGATTAGGGGGCGCAGGGTTGGGGGCTTCGGGAATTCCGGACCTCAGTGCCCCGGAACAAGCACTAGAGTCTGGGCAAACTTGGCGACTGAGAACTGGGCTTTCGTGCCCTAAGGCTGGGGCACTAAGGGGATCCTGAGGTCTGAGAAAGAACTGAAGTTCGCGCCAGGCTGGCACGGGGAGCGGCGAGCTCCTCGGGGCTCAAACAGCCGAACGCAGAAATGCTGCTCCGGCAGGGTGCTCGGCATTTGAGCAATCAGAAGCGTTTGCGTCCTTCCCCAGACTGGGCGCCTTGGTGTGAGCGGGAGGAATAAGACAGCGAAGGATTGGCTCTGGAGGTGCTGAGGTCTTCTAGGGGTGGGGTGTGTGTAGCCTTGTCATCTTGAAGGGCCCGTGTATGGTCACCTGCGATGATGGAGTTGGATCTTTTAAGTGGAGTTTTTTCTTTTTTCCTTGACTTAAAAAAAATCAAACCCTACGGATTATTTTAGACCTGGTTGACCCTGGCACACTGGACTTACTTTTTCAAGAAAGCCCTTTCATAGATGTCCGGATGAACCTGGGAGACAAGCATCTAACTGAGGAGGGGACTCAAGGAGTAGTTTCTACTGGAGGAATGAGGAGCCCCACATCTGTGGGTGGTGGGTGGAGAGGGTTTCAGGGGAAGCAAGTAGGAGGAAACATCATATGGTCTCCAGGGAGCAGGTGGACACTGTCCCCTCCCCACCATGGACCACTGAGACGGAGACTCGGGCTGCCTGGGCTGGGAAAGCCCTGTGAGCCCAGGCCCTTCCTGCATCTTGTCCTCCTCCTCTTCCTCCTCCGTGTGGTGAGTGAGTCAGCCAGCCTCCTGTCTGGGCTCAGTTGCAGCCAGAGGGGCCAGAGCCCAGGCAAGCAGTTGGGCAGGCATTTTCTGAGCATTGCAAAAGCTCTCCTGGGCAGAGTTCAGCTCTGCGCCAGCTCCCTGCTGGAAGCCGGTGGTGGCCACTCCTGAAGGGGACACAGCACAGCAGTGATTATGGGATGGCTATGGTATGACTCCAGAATGGGCTGACAGTGAAGGGGCTGTGGCTTTGTGGTAAATCTACATCTCTTATTCTCCTCGGATCAGGAGGTGCATCCCAGCACTGCAGACTTTTCCAGTCCCTCGTTCCATGTTTGCCTAGTGATCTCGTCAGCTGCCAGTGTCCTAGTGGGATGGCTATGCACAAGAAATCAGGGAAGATTCTGGGAAGAGGGAAGCCATGGTGTTGGCAAAGGTTTTAAGTTGGGCTGGGAAATAAAGGTGGTTTGCTGAGGTGGAAATGGATTAGCTGGACCCTGGAGCCTCAGCTCTATAAACCAAGAGTGTCATGTTTGGGGGAGACCTTCCCCATCGCATCCTTGTCAAAGTGCTGGAAGAGATTGTAGGTCCTTCTGAAATGGTGTCAGACCAGGAGGTTGTTATTAAGACTTCACATTTCTCTCTGACTTTTGTTTTGGGTGCTTCAGATCCTTGGGCAGAAGTAGGAGCCCCAGAACTCTTCCCCCCACCCCCACCCCCCACAACCACTTCAGTAGCCTCTCTGGACCCATTTGAGGAGAATCCACAGCCAGGCCATGGGGCTGACTCAAACTGCAGAAAGCTGGGGAATTCACAGTGTGTGCTCTGGCTGGGTCCCATGGCTTCAGTTTGGCTGTCCCTCATCAACCATGACTTGGACCCTTTCCAGGATAATGGATAAGAAAGGAGGAAAGAGAAAAGGCATAAGAAAAGAAGAGAGCAGGAGAAGGAAGAAGGGGAAGAAGAGGGCTAGGAAGTTTTTCTAATTCCTCACAGCTCTTCAGCTAAGGCTGTCACTTTATTCGAATAAATATTGTAGAAAGTCTGATGCTGTGTGAGGTGCCCTGATTACTTGTGTTTGTGATTTCTCGGTCTTCTTTCCCTATTTGACCTCAGAATTAATCTCCTTTGGAGACTGAGTCCCAGAGGAAACACCAAGAGGTCTTCTTGGACTCCCATCCTCTATTCCCAGAGCAAATAGCCAGTGCCAATGCCAGTGCCTTCCAGATTTGGAGGAAAGCCTGGGGCCCCATGGGCCAGACCAAGACAGGAGAAGGACTTGCAGTTGTTCATTTCTTTACCCCACATGCTGAGAAGGCAGCGGCCGTCCTGCCTGAGAACCTGAGTTTCTCTGCTAGAAACAGCCAGTGCCTACGTCTAGCATGTGGGTTCCACTGGCCAGAGAGCCAGAGTCCTGAGCACCTGGAGGTCTGAGCTGGGATGGCTCTCCGGTGTGTTGCTAACAGGATGAGCTATAGGAGCTCCAGCTTTCCGTTTGTCACTGTTTATGTGGGTTTCCCTGGTGGCTCAGGTGGTAAAGAAACCACCTGCAATGCAGGAGACCCAGCTTCAGTCCCTGGGTTGGGAAGGTCCCCTGGAGGAGGAAATGACTACCCACTCCAATATTCTTGTCTGGGAAATCCCATGGACAGAGGAACCTGGCGAGCTACAGTCCATGAGATTGCAAAGAGTCAGACATGACTGAGTGACTAACACTTTCACTTTTTCATGTGTGTTTTGGATGCAGGAAAAGACAAGTAGGCAAATGATAAGATTTGCTTCAGAGCTTCTTGTGTGCCCAGCATGGTACTAGGTCCTTTGAGGGATGACAGGGAGCAGAACCCCCCAGACTGGGCCTCCTCCCCCTAGACGGTCTGAGCCCAGACTGGGCAATGGGTCCTGGGCCCTCCCTGCACTACTGTCCTGTTCTCAGGGGATCCAGCTGGGCAGAAGCCAGCCAGGCTGCCGCTTGGGAGCGGTATGGTCTTGATACTTCTAGTTACACTTTGCTTTGATTCGCCATTGACCTTCTATGTCAGTCCCCTCTTGGATGGGCTAGAGAGAGTGACTGTAAAATTTATTGCCCAAACTTGGAGTGAAAGAGGTGAGATGAATAGTTCTGTCAGGACAGGAGACATAAACCCAAGTTGTTCAGGACAAATTGGAACATTAAGGCATTCTAACGAACCCCACCACAGACCCAGTGGAGGTCACGGTGTGGAAGGAAAGACAGGCGAGTGTGGGTTTAATGAGGAGAAGATGGGGGTGGGGCTTAATGATGAAGGGAAGTTGGGGGTAACCTGTAATGTGGCGTTACCGCCAAGTGCAGTCTCTTCCTGAGGGCGGCACTGTCCTTCGCTCCCCTCTCTCAGGACCAGCCTACCATTCACCCCCTTTCCCTTCCCCATGACTTTCCTACACCCTTGACTTGTGACCGGCCTCACCTTTGGTTTTCCTGCCCCACCCCTACCTCAGACAGGGACAGGAAGGCCTGCCAACTCCCCTTCAGGTGCCCCTGGGGGAACCAGGATTTATCCTGGAGATAAGACCCAACCTCATACTTCCTCTTTCCTTTTCCCCCAAGTCTGCAGCCTCTTCATTCTGTCCGTGCATCTTCCCAGACCTCCAGGGGCCACGTCGCCTGGCAGGAAAGCTCAGCATTAACGCAGGTAGACAACCGGAAACGGAAGGGTAGTCAAACCTTACCATGTGGATACAGGGCACGGGTCACTTGTAATCAGGTTCCCAGGATATAGTAAGTGAAGTGGAGGTAGGAGCCGAGAGAAGCTGCCGAGCAGGAGATGGAGTCGGGTCCCCTGGACGCTGGAGTTTGACTCTCAGCAGGTCTGACTATTAGGGAAATGGTCCAGGGTGGGGACAGACTGTTCTTGCTCAACCAAGACTAAAAGGCGTTGGTGGCAGCCGCTGCATCCTGACATGGTGACATGTGGAAGAGAAACTGCCTTCCCTTCTGAGTCCTGTGTCCTGGTGATCGAGGTGTTCAGGGTGGGTTCCCTGGAGAATCCCCGGAGGTTCAGCCTGAGAGTGGCGGGGACGTGGGGGTGGAGCCTCCTTGATGACTGTGCAAACACTGTCTACTGTGGCAGGAAGGAAGTCATTCTCATCATTGACAAATGAAAAGGGCAGGTGAAGACCTCTTGGGGAAGCCTTACCCTTTGAAACAATTTGTGGGGAGGGGAGAGGAGAGACCTTCTGGGGTGGCAGGGGTGGCAGGCTGGTGGGTACATGGCAGGAGCCAGAGGCAGAAATAGCAGACTCTCGAGGAGTCTGAGCATGTGTCATGCCTTTGCAAACCTGCTGGGCAGGTCCCGTGCCGAGGAATAGACCGAGCAGTGTTCCCAGAACCAGATGCCACACAAAGTCCCCATTCTACATAGGGGAGAGCCCTGGTCCTGAGCGGGGCGTTGGCAGCCACACTGGCAGGGAAGTGTAGCGTGGGCAGCACCCTGGGAAGCTGCTCCTCTCACTGGCCTTCTGAGGACACGCGTGACTTTCCAGGCCCTGTGGGGCACCCAAGAGGCCCAGAGCTCTGCTAGTGAGACACTCAGTGTGTGCCACCTGCTGGCACTGAGGCTGTAGCTCCAGGAACAGCGACTTGCCACATGCTTGGCTCCATGGTACCAGGTGGGGCACGGCCTCCCAGACCTGCCAGAGCCTGTGACGTGGGAACCACAACCAGGTTCCATTTTCCGGTGGGAGACCGAGGCTCAGGGAGGTTGAGCCAAGGTGGCACAGCTGGTGAGTGGGAGAGTCAGGACCCACACTGGGTCTGTCTTAGCCTCGGGCAACCTGACACCTCTGTTCTCAGCAGGCGGCCTCAGGCATTCAGGGCCCGCCTTGCACAGCGTACGTAGGCCTGCAGAAATGTTCCTGAGTGGCAGGTTTGGACTTACACACCAATCTGAAGGAGGTGACCTGGGAGTGAGTTCAGTCTGCCCAAAGGTTACTCTGGGGACAGTGGTCTCTCAGAAGAAGTCCCCCTCTGCTAGAGCCTCAGACCTTGGTGCCTGTCCCACTTTCTTGGGTTCCTTACTTGGGTAAAAGCAGCAGACTAGAACCCGTGTGGAGAGACTGCATGGATAAAACAGGACTTGGATGGTCTGGAAGGCAAATAACCTCAGTTTCAAACAAGTCACGTTATTGATGAGCATCTAAGTGCTAAGTCTACCAAGGAAGAAGAGGCCATTGTCCCATAGGTCAACTGGGAGCTGGTCTCACTTTGTTTACCTCTTCCTCTCCTGGCTGTCCCGTAAGGAACACTCCTGGACCTACACACGTGGAAAGAGAATTGGATTCCAGCCTCACCTGGCAGCCTCTGCCAGACACTGTGCTGATCATTCTCCTTGTCTCCTTTCATCTTCCCAGCTTTGCTAGCTTTTCTTTGAATTAAGTTACGAGTACAGTAAGCCCCCTGCATGCTAGTGAATTCTGTTCTGAGAGCACATTAAGTCCAATTTGTTTGTAAGCCCAACAAAGTTTGCCTAGGTACCCAACTAACAACAATCAGCTATATTGCACTGTACTGTAATAGGTTTATAATACTTGTCACACAAATAATATATAAAAAACAAATACAAAATATAAAGAAAAACTTTTTAATCTTACAGTGCAATACCTTGAAAAGTACAGTGGCTTGCTGGCATACAGGGACTGGCATCGAGTGAACAGGCAAGAAGAGTTACCAGCTAGAGGAGGGAGAGGAGGTGGGAGATGGTAGAGCTGAGGGATCATCAACAATAGGAGATGGAGGCCAAGCTACAACCCCAGTCAAGCCGGATATGACTGGATATGCGAATACACATTCTAATGTTTGAAAGTTCACAACTTGAAGGTTCGCACGTAGGGGACTTACTGTATTCTCTCCAGCATTTATGTGGAAAACTAAGCTTTAAAGTAAAGATGCAGTAACCTGCCCCATACTGTAAAGTTTACCCATGATTACCGTTCTATGGGCTTCCCAGGTGGTGCTAGAGGTAAAGAACCCTCCTATCAATGCAGGAGATGTTAGGGCCTCAGGTTCAATCCCTGGGCAGGGAACATCCCCTGGAGGAGGGCATGGCAACCCGCTCCAGTATTCTTGTTTGGAGAATCCCATGGACAGAGGAACCTGGAGGGCTACACTCCATAGGGTTGCAAAGACTCAGACAGGACTGAAACGACTTAGCATGCACGCAAGCACTGCTCCACCCGGTGTTGGGCCTGGCTGTGCAAACCACTCCAGGCACCAGAGTCTGGAGACAGTAGGAAGCACTCAACCTGTCCTTCGGTGGGATTCTCAGAGGTTCTTGGTAAATGAATGAAATCTCAGGTAGTGTTATTAGCAACCTCATAGGACAGGAGAGACACTGGATTTGAGTTAGACACACTTGGGTTTAAACTCTGGCTTTGTCACTTTGTAGCTTGTGACCTTGAGCATGTTTCTTGGTCTCTCTGAATCTGTTTCCTTTTCTGTAAACTGGAAGGAGAGTAATTCCCTTGCAGAGTTGTGTGAGGATTACAGATGATACAAGCCAAGCACTTGGCACAAAGTAAGCCCTGGAAGAGAGAGTGTGTGCAGACACTCAGTAGATACGCGCTGAGGTTTACCTACCATGTTCCAGGCACTATGCAAGACACTGGTGATTTAACAGTGCAAAAAGACTCTTGCAATTGTTTTAAATTTACTAGACCAGAAACTCATCATTGTGAGAGGATGTTTTAGAACCCAGGAATGGCTAAACTCAGACTGAGTAACTTGATTTCTCTTTCTGTCATTTCGTAGCTGATGACCTTAAAAAAGTTGTTTAGCTTCTCTGGGGCTCAGAGTCTTATTTTTTTTAAACTAAATGTATCATATACACAAGAGTATGTCCTATGTACAGATTCAAAATTAGTGTAGTATATGTGGTACCTACCACCCAGGTTTGGAGTGGAACAATTTCAAAACCTTTTAAAACCCACTTTCCTCTTGCCTTTTACATCCCCTTCCTCACTCTACCCCATAGCGAAACTAATATGAATTTTAATTAATGAGTCCATGCTTTCCTTCACAAGTTATCATCTCTGTCTGTTTTACAATGTATTGTTCAGCTTTACGTGTTTTGAGTTTACATACATGTGTTATCTGTGATGCACTTTTTTCACTCATTCTCATGTTTCTGAGATTCACCCATGTCAAAGCACACAGATGTGTTGATTAGTTTTCACCACAGCATCGTATTCTGTTAAGAATATGCTGCAATTTGTATCTTTCCTCTTGTTGATGAACATTTGGGCTCTTTCCAGTTTGGGGCTATTATGATCAGCGAATACTGCTGGGAATATGCTATGGTTGTCTTCTGGTGCATGTGTGGGCATTTCTCTAGGGCACATGGCATTCCATGTTTGGCATTACTCTATAGTACCAGCTGTCTCCACAATGATTGTACCAGAAACACTCCTTTAAGTAGCAGATAAAAGTTCCTATTGTTCTCCATCCTTTTTAACACTTGATATAATCTTCATTTCTAAAAGGAAGAAGTTACACTAGGTGAGCTTCCAAAGTCCCTTTTGGCTATGTTGCTGCTGCTGCTGAGTCACTTCAGTCGTGTCCGACTCTGTGCGACCCCATAGACGGCAGCCCACCAGGCTCCCCCGTCCCTGGGTTTCTCCAGGCAAGAACACTGGAGTGGGTTGCCATTCAGCTATAGTCATTGTATAATTCTCAACCTAAGGACCCGGTTTCTGGCTTTATGCATGTGCTTTTCTGATGTGTTGCACACAGGTGGTCCTGTAAATGCCACAGCCTGACTCTGAGAGCCCCGTTCAGGGTCCCCGGGTGCAGCTGAAGCCCTTCCTCACTGGGCTTCCACCAACAGTGGGGGATGGATCCGGCGGCTCCACATCCTCCCCACCACTTGGGGTTTTGTTCACTTCAACCAAAAGCTGATATTGGGGCTGAGAACATACCAGATGCTCAGTTAATACTTCCTGAATTGCCTTCCTGCCAAGTGGATTGGGAGGGATGGATATTTTCCCTGAGCACTAATTTTAAGAACAAGACGTGGAAGTGTCAGAATCGTGTGTGTGCTAGCTAAGCAGAGCACATGGCGCTGGGAACAGTGGTGGGGTTTACGAGTGTCTCAGGCTTCTCGATCATTTAAAGACTCCAAGTGAATTGAAGTTAATAGTCTCCACTGACCAACTGTTCAGAGTCGGGCCTTGTTCTTTGACTCTGTAACTTGTCCAGTTGGAGAGCAGGGAGTATCTGGAAGATGAATTGAAGAGAACAGAGGCAGTGCCGTGTGGACAGGAGCAGAATGCCCACAGAGAACCCCTTCCCCTTCCAAGGCTTGACTATTTTGCCTGGGGGAGGATGGGTGCTGGTTTAAATGGTATTAGATGCACTCAGTGTCCTGGCAGCTATATAACCAACCAGCGGCCCACCCACCCAGCCACCCACGGAATAAAAGAATGTGGCTGGTTGGGCAGTTGCATGGGCCACCCCAGCCCACAGTCCTGTAATTACCCATCTAGTCTGTGCCTGTCAGCTCCAGGGGCAGGCGGGTGCCTGTGCCCTGGGCCTCATCTTGGTCCCCAGGCCCAGGCTGGGCTCCATGGCAGGGCCCTGCCCATCCTCAGCCACCCCCACCCCCAGCTCTCCCTGAATGTCTCTCTCTACACCAACCTTTGACCCTTTTGAGTCTAACATATTATATAATAGCTGATAATCATAATAAACCAAAAGGTTACTATAACTTTATGCGTTCCAGGCACTGGGTTAAATGTCTTGCATGCATCTTCTCGTGTGTGCGTCTCGATAATCCTATGAGGTAGGTAATATTGTTATCCCCACTATACAGATGAGGAAACTGAGTTCCAGGAAGTTAAGGGGCCAAATTTCTTGCCCCAAACCATCAAAACTTCCAAGTCAGAGCTAGAACTTAAATTCAGGTCTTTCTAAGACCCGAAGTGTGGTCATTCTTCCCCTGCCCACCGTCTTTCCTGCACAGGGTCCTGTCTCCCCAAGCCCGAGGGAGCTCAGACTCCTCTGTCTCCTCCCCTTCCCTCCCCTTCCTGTCTGAAGAGGCCTGGAAAGAGGCAGCAGGCAGTGCCAGCGGAGGGTGAGTGGGGCAGTTCCAGGCTGGCCAGGGTGATGCTGGAAAACACCTTCGGGGCAGAGTTCTTTGTTCCAAAAGACTCTGAATTTCCAGACTTCTGCCAGAGGCGGGAAGTTACTTCTGCCCAGCCTCTCTGGCAAGCGCGCCAACTTCTTGGGTGCCCTGTTAAGAAGTGGGGGATGGGCTGCCTCAGGTAAAATTCCATTGTAATGATCGCCACCTGAGATCTGAATGGCTTTGTTGAAATGGAATTGTGTTAACCTGGGTGTAGGGAAGAACTCCTAAATGAGAAACTGGAGGTGAAATGGAGTTAATTTCCCCCTCAGTGTCTCAGTAAGGCTCTGGGAGGGCGTGGAGCCTAGACAGAGAAGAGTCAGATGCATTCCTGCTCTCCTTTGAAAGCCACGCTCCCCAGTAGTAGGGCAGGGCTGGGAGGGGAAGAGGCTGTGACTGTTCAGTTGTCCATTCCCTGCATTGTGCTGTGAACCCATGTCCGAGGTATCATCACGACACCTAAGATACCTAACTCATCACAGATATGCTCAATAGTTTATTGGGTGGAAATGTGTTTGTAGGTAGACTGGGTCCCTTAAGCTAAAAAGGACAGTTGAAGGACAATTGCTTCATGTGACTAAAACATGAGATGAATCTTTCCAATTATTGAACAGTTTGCATAACAACAAACACTACCACTTACTGAGAAGGAGCCAGGCACCAGGTGCTGTGCTGAGCACTTTACACACATCGTCTCATTTAATCCTCACAGACAAATGAGGTAGGCATTGTTATTTTTCTCATTGGATAGGTGAGGGAACAGAAGCTTAGAGAGCCCAGGTCATTGGCTCTGGTCACTCCGCTGGCAAGGAGGGAAGGCAGGGTTTGTACCCAGGCAGGCTGCCTGGGCTTCCCTGGTAGCTTAGCTGGTAAAGAATCTGCCTGCAATGCAGGAGACTGGGGTTTGACCCCTGGGTCTGGAAGATACCCTGGAGAAGGGATTGGCTACCCTTTCCAGTATTCTTGTCTGGAGAACTCCATGGACAGAGGAACTTGGGATACAGTCCATAGTGTCGCAAAGAGTTGGACACAACTGAGAGACTAACCAGAGAAGGCAATGGCACCCCACTCCAGTACTCTTGCCTGGAGGGTCCCATGGACGGAGGAGCCTGGTGGGCCACAGTCCATGGGGTCGCTAAAAGTTGGACACGACTGAGCAACTTCACTTTCACTTTTCACTTTCATGCATTGGAGAAGGAAATGGCAACCCACTCCAGTGTTCTTGTCTGGAGAATCCCAGGGGCGGCGGAGCCTGGTGGGCTGCCGTCTATGGGGTCACACAGCGTTGGACACAACTGAAGCGACTTAGCAGCAGCAGACAGACTAACACACAGGCTGCCTCCCAGAACCTCTTTGCTCAACTGTCTCCCTGACCATAGAGATCAGCTGTCACTGGAGGCTGGTTCCAGGGATCAGGGCCAGGTGGGTAACGGCGAGTGCAAACCCTGGTGGGATGGAGTGGAGGGTGCAAGCCTGTTCTAGAGAGGCAACACCACTTCAGGCCAGCAGGTCGCCTGGAATTGCAGAACAGTGTTTTTTTAATAGGAAGCTGGACACCCAGATATTTTTCAAAAGTGAAATCTCTCTTTTTAAACATTGACAAGTGACTTAAAAATGTATACTCACTGGTGGTGATAGGGAGGGCGGTGACAAACTGAACTCATTCACGGTCGGGTTTAGCTTCCTGTGTATCCTCTGGTAGTTTCTTTTAACAGATGACTGTTACCTGGAGGGGGACTAGGAAAGCCCTAATGTGCACAGAAGTCATTACTAATGCCATGAGTGATCCCTCTCCGTGGGTTCAGTCCCATTGCATGATACTTCACAAGGCAGAGTGCTTCTTCCTGGACAGTAATAATGAAATCTTCCTATCTGATAGGCCTTGAATGAATCCTCCCCTTTCCTCCTTATCTTTCTCCCTCTCTCCTTCCTTTTCCCCTCCTTCCTCCCTTACTCTGTCTTCCCAGTCAGATATTTTTCCTATAGATATTAGAAGAAAAGTTCAGTGTAGAGAAAACAAAAATTTCCTTTTGTTAATGGTCAAAGAAAAGATCTTGAGGCCAAAAAAAAAAAAAGGTGGCATTTTGGGGTTGGGCTTGGCAGTCAATGAATGATGCTTCTCGAGCCTGGTCTGAAACCCTACCAGCACTGCAGGCTCTCCCGCGCTGTGAGGATGCCTTGCTGCTTGCTCTCTTGTGACCTCATGGAGAAGGGCTCATTCTCCACGTGTTACACTTCAGAGTGCGTTCCCAGCCTTCCCCTGTGCCCCTGAATGTAGGCTTCCTCCCCCTCTTAAACACCTGGGAGAAGAATTGTAAATAGCCAATGCTGGTATGGAATATAATGGTTTTTGTAACATATGTTTGAGTCTTAGCTGATACAGCACGCCTGTAAGACAGGTGAACAGATATAGAACCCCCTTTCTGAGGCTTGGTAAAGTAGCAGTGTTTGATATTTTTCCTTCCATTCCATAAGAGAGCAGTGGCCACGAAGGCCTGCAACGAGGAGTGCAGGAGCCCCTGGCACCCCCAGGCCTTCCCTTACCTGCCGCTCTCGCTTCTCACCTGATATCCATAGGTCAGGGTGTGCGGTAGGTGGGACAGCCAGTAAGTCCAGAGCCCCTGACTTAATAAGGTCTCCACCTCCCTGAAACTCCCGCCCCATGGCATGGGCATGGGGAAGGCCCTAAACCAATGGATCGTCGGAGGCCGGCCTCTTCTCCCTGCCTCCCCCCACTGCCTGTTACCTTGAGCCATTGTTCCCCAAGCTGGGCAGAAAATAGCTCACTCAAGAGAATTATTTTTGTCTCTGTTAAACTTCAATCCTGGGCTCCTGATGAGCCTGGCTGCAGAATTGTTTTTCAGGCCAGGGGGAGTTCTGGGAAAAGTGAGGGGTCAGGGAATAAACGGGAAGCAGTGGTTGTAGGGGTGCCACCTCTCCCCCAAAGGACCATGATGACCACAAGCACTGGCCTTCTTCCCTAGGACGCTGCCCACTGGGCAGCCTGACTAGTAGCCAACAGTGTGCAGCCTGCCCAGCCAGCTGGATGCTGTTTCACTCATGGCTCCTTTCACCGAGTGCAGGTCCTGAGAGGGTCCAGGGCTGTTTGCCTCTGCCCAGAGTGTTGAGTGAAGGTGCTGGAAACTCTGTTACATGGTGTGGAGGTCCAGGTGGGCAGCTGGGGGGCTGCAGACAGCTGACTGCCAAGGAGGGAAAGAGGTTTTTGCATTGGAGACCTGGGCTCAGCTCCTCCCGTGCCCTGAGGCAGCACCAAATGGCACAGTTCAGTTCGGTCGCTCAGTCGTGTCCAACTCTTTGCGACTCCATGGACTGCAGTACGCCAGGCCTCCCTGTCCACCACTAACTCCTGGAGTTTACTCAAACTCATGTCCATTGAGTCAGTGATGCCATCTAACCATCTCATCCGCTGTCGTCCCCTTCTCCTCCTGCCTTCAATCTTTCCCAGCATCAGGGTCTTTTCAAATGAATCAGTTCTTCACATCAGGTGACCAAAATATTGGAGTTTCAGCTTCAGCATCAGTCTTTCCAATGAATATTCAGGACTGATTTCCTTTAGGATGGATGGGTCGGGTCTCCTTGCTGTCCAAAGGGACTCTGAAGAGTCTCTTCAACACCACAGTTCAAAAACATCAGTTCTTCAGTACTCAGCTTTCTTGATAGTCTAACTCACATCCATACATGACCACTGGAAAAACCATAGCTTTGACTAGACGGATCTTTGTTGGCAAAGTAATGTCTCTGCTTTTTAATATGCTGTCTAGGTTGGTCATAACTTCTCTTCCAAGGAGCAAGGGTCTTTTAATTTCATGGCTGCAGTTACCATCTGCACTGATTTTGGAGCCCCAAAAATAAAGTCTGACACTGTTTCCACTGTTTCCCCATCTACTTGCCGTGAAGTAATGGGACTGGATGCCATGATCTTAGTTTTTTGAATGTTGAGCTTTAAGCCAACTTTTTCACTCTCCTCTTTCACTTTCATTAGAGTCTTTTTAGTTCTTCACTTTCTGCCATAAGTGTGGTGTCATCTGCATATCTGAGGTTATTAATATTTCTTCCAGCAATCTTGATTCCAGCTTGTGCCTTCATCCAGTCCAGCATTTCTCATGATGTACTCTGCATATAAGTTAAATAAGCAGGGTGACAATATACAGCCTTGACATACTCCTTTCCCGACGTGGAACCAGTCTGTTGTTCCATGTCCAGTTCTAACTGTTGCTTCTTGACCTGCATACAGATTTCTCAGGAGGCAGGTCAGGTGGTCTGGTATTCCCATCTCTTTCAGAATTTTCCAGTTTGTTGTGATCCACACAGTCAAAGGCTTTAGCATAGTCAATGAAGCAGAAAATGTTCTTCTGGAACTCTCTTGCTTTTTCAATGATCCAACGGATGTTGGCAATTTGATCTCTGGTTCCTCTGCTTTTTCTAAATCCAGCTTGAACATCTGGAATTTCACGGTTCACATACTGTTGAAGCCTGGCTTGGAGAATTTTGAGTAATACTTTGCTAGCTAGTAGTAATATTTTGCTAGTGTGAGATGAGTGCAATTGTGTGGTAGTGTGAGCATTCTTTGGCATTTCCTTTCTTTGGGATTGGAATGAAAACAGACCTTTTCCAGTCCTGTGGCCACTGCTGAGTTTTCCAAATTTGCTGGCATATTGAGTGCAGCACTTTCACAGCATCATCTTTTAGGATTTGAAATCGCTCAACTGGAATTCCATCACCTCCACTAGCTTTGTTCATAGTGATGCTTCCTAAGGCCCACTTGACTTTGCATTCCAGCATGTCTGGCTCTAGGTGAGTGATCACACCATTGTGATTATCTGGGCAGCACTGAATGGCACTCTGTGCAGCAAATCAGTTCCATCTTTGCCCCAGGTACCAAAGAAAAACAAGGAAGAGGAAGATGGCCAAGGGGTGGGGTTGGGGGAGAGAGTTTTAGTTTGGAGAGAGTTCAAGGGTTAGGACAAAGGCTGCTATTTCCTACCACTTTGTGGCCCCAGGGAAGAATCCTCCAGTGGTTTGGCCTGAAACAGCAAAGCAAGAAGGTTATCTTCAGTGATAGCTCTAAGGGCTATCAGCAGTGAGCATGGACTTCTGGACTTGGGGTACGGGCTGGCAGGTGCAGGGGACTTCCTGCACGTGTCCATGATGCAAGTTGTTTGTGACTGTCGTGTGTGTGTGTGGCTGATGCCCTTAGAGGGATTCCTGGGAACAAGGAAGTGACCCTGTGGACCGGGAGACAGGAGTGAGCCGAGCCGGCTGGTGGACACAGGTCTGGGGACCGGTCGGCTGTGTGGTAAGGCAGCTCTCCCTGTGCCTGGCAACCTTACCTGGCTGCCCTAGCCAGATTGACGCATTAAATAAGGATTGGCTGGTGATATGCCGCTGAGTTGTTCACAGCTTCCGTCTGCCCTTGTTGAACCTTTTCTTCTCTCTTTCGGCTTTCTCTCACATTTTCTTATTTAACTGGGGTGGATTTTCCAGAATTCTCCCCTCCACCTTTCCTTTCCCACACAATTACTGATGGCCTTCTTCCCAGGGCAAAGAGTCAGTGCAGAGAGGCCCACTGCCCAGCTGACCCAGGGGTCCATTCTCCATGAACCATAGAGTAGGAGGCCCGTTTTTACTTCCTTCACAAAACTCAAGGTTGATTCAGGTTGGAACAGGAATCTGAATGGAGTCTGAAAGTCTTGGGTTGCAAAATACCACTGCAACAATTTAAAATTCCTGGTATTTGAGAGTCAGCGGATTTACTAGAAGAAGTACTCAGTAGTGGAAAGAATGGAATTTACTTCCGACTGAAATGAGTGTGGTTGGTTGGTTTCTTTCTTGCTGGTGCCCCCCACCCACCCACCCAGCCAGCCATATAGAGCTAGTTTCTCTGCCTCCAGCATGCTCTTTCCCTTTTGCCTCAAAGACTTTGCTCATTCAGTATCACCTGCCTGATACTCTCTACCCTCTCACCACTATCTTGTTAGAAATATGGTCCTTCCTGTCTCAGTTGGGAGACAGAGAAATGACATCCTTGGAAGAGCTTCTCTGCCTCTCCAAGACCAGGCCAGGTGCTCCCGCCCCTGCTCCCATCACACCTGTGCTTACCTGCATTGCAGCCCAGCTCCGAGTCGAAGATTCCTGTCCTTTTCTCCCTGTAAACAGTAAGCTTCACGAGGTTGAGCCTCTGTGCGGCTTAACATGGTGTCTCCGACTCCTTGCGTAGGGCTTGCCGTATAGCCAGTGCTTAAAACCAGGCAAGGGTCACCATCAGAGCTAAGGCATCAGAGCCCAGAACCAGTGGCCACTACAGTGAAAGGCCAAGAAGAAATGCCGTGGCCTGGTCCTCCAGGAGAGTCCCCAAGAAGAAGTCTACACAGCAGGATGGCTGGAATTCTGACCAGACTGAAACTCTGGAAAAGCTCTCCAGAGGACATCATTCTACATGGGAACTGAGGAGCAAGTTGGGGGTGACTAGGCCTGCCCTTGAAAGTAAATGGAAACCTCCCAGCTTAGCCTCTTCCTGAGAAGCCTCAGGAATACAGGAGGAGTGTTCACCTCCTCACGAATAATGCTGAAGACAGACAAGATGTCTTTGGGTAAATGAGGCTTCCCTGGTGGCTCAGATGGTAAAGAATCCACCTGCCAGTGCGGGAGACCCAGGTTTGACTCCCTAGTGGGAAAGATCTGAAGAAGGGACTGGCTACCCACTCCAGTATTCTTGCCTGGAGAATTCCATGGACAGAGGAACCTGGCAGGCTACAGTCCATGGGGTTGCAAAGAAGCAGACACAACTGAGCAATTAACACACACAAACAGGGGACTCGACATGGGACTTGTAGAGAGTTACCCAGCCCTGCCTATCTCAGAGAACCTGGGGACCCTCGTAGATTTCTGACACAGGCCTCTGAATCTATCCTGGGATCCATGAATGGCTTTCCAGGGCTGCCAAGAGTGGGGGGCAGTCAGCAGTCCAGGTCCACTAAATCAGAGCCAGCCCAGTGCCTAGGTTTGGGGCCGTGACAGAGCCACCGGCCTCTGCAGCCTTCTGCTGCCTGCAGAGGGGCAGGAGCGGGCGAGGAAATGCCACCGCCCGGAGAACACACAGGGGATGCCATGGTATGCTGAGCCAGCGTCCCACCGTGGAGAGAACAGATGCTCGATAAGCCCTGGACGATGAAGGAGCTAGGAGAGAGACTTGGGGTGAGAGAGGAAAAGGACCAGCGATGAGCAGAAGTGATTAGTAATTGGTGGCACCCTGGTAGCCATGGTGTCATCTTCCCTGTGGAGGAAAAGTCCAAATGTGTAGCTCAGCTTCTCTGCTTGTTGGGGAGAGAAGAGAGCAACCTATTCTCCCCATCCTTAGCAGCCAGATTTTTGGGAGCCACAGCCAATGGGTGGGGTGGTCAGTTTTTTCCCAGTTAAGAAATGTGGCTTTCTGGGCAATGTTTGTTTGGGGTGGGGCTTTTGGGATCGAGAGCAGACTTCCTGACCTCTCTGGGTCCTGAACTCTTCGTGACTGTACTAACGGTAACTGCTGTAATAATGAGAGCAAACGTAAAACTCTGGTGCCCTGGGCACCATGCTGAGTGCTGCATGGAGAACTTGGTCCCCGTGACCGCCTGAGACCTGGGGGCGCTCATGTCTCTATCTGTAGATTAGGACACGGGGAAGGGCTCTGGGGGAAGCGGGACGGTAGTCAGAGAGCCAAGGTGTCAGGCTGGCCAAGTGATTGTGGAGCTGAGCAAGGGCTGTGATACCAAGGATCCGGAATATCTTGCTTGGAGCTGGCAGGACCTGGGGCTTGGGTACTACCTTTCCTGCAGTGCAGGAAGAGGCTGAGTGACACAGAGATTGCATTGATCCCAGAAGAAAAGCAAGGAAGACTACTCGCTTCCCCTGTGGCGGTCTCAGTTTTCTTCTACTAGGAAACCAGAGACTCTGGGCTGCAGCCACGCACGGGCTGGTTCCCTATGCTTCACTAGTCACCGTCACTGCCCACACTTTCCGGTAGTTACCTGGAGAGGAATAATCAACCCAGAGTTCTTGTTGACAAAGCTGAGGGCTGAGTTTCCACTGGAAAAAAAGCAGCTTGCAGGAATAATTGTTGATAAGAAGTGGAAATATATCTAAGTAAACTATGAATCTCCTATTCCACTGCCTAGAACCTCGTGGACTCCTGCCTCTGGGTTCTGCTCAGCTCCAGGAAGCTGCCAGTTCTCCCAAGAATGACAGGACAGTCTGCCGAGAAACCGTCTTGGTGAATGTCCAGTAGAGTGGGAGCCTGTGGCGTGGTTTCTGTGCAGTGACCCACTACCTCTTGACACTGTAGGGGTCAGGCAGCCCATGACCTTTATCAGGTTCTCGAGAGGGAGGTATAGCCCCCAAAAAGTTAATTAAGAAGCACTTTCAGAAGAAAAGTTATTCCTGAAACCGCTGGGTCATCAGCCACTTAATTTACCGTGCTTCAGTCAGCCATTAAACAGTTTGATCCACCGCAGCCTTGATCCTAGAGCCACAGGGCTGGGGGTCAGCCTCCCCTGGAAATAGCTAAGCCTGAGACGGAGGTGGCAGAAAAGCTTGGAAGAGGTTATATAGCTACGCACACTCTTCCGTAGGCCCTTTTCTTAGGCTGGAAGCTTCTTTCCAGGTGAAGGCCAAGGAGGCAGACACTGTCTGCCCTGACCACCTTATTCACTGCCCTGGTGGGAATCATGACCGTACCTGGGATGTGTATGAAGCCTAAATCAAAATGAAATGTAGCCAGGCTAGCTTCCTCTGCTTCTCCCCTGAAACCTCACTTGCATCATAAACATTGCAGAGCTTTTCTATTTTTTATGACAATTTTCCAGCAGGTGAGGAATGGGTTACTTTTTCTACTGTGTGTGGTGGCATCATATGATGGCCCTGTCGACCTCTCTCAAGAGACCGTGTGGGAATGGCCTGATAGATTCATCTTAGATGGCTGTGAAGAGCTGGTCTAGGACCAGTAGTTGAAAACTACTGGGGCTCTTTCATCTGTGCATAATGAAACACTTTCTAAGCATAGAGCCATCCAAAGAGAATGGGTTGGCCTGGGAGATAGTTCTCCAATAGAAAAGATATTTAAATACAGGCTAGAATATTATAGAAGGGATCTAAAATGGTTGGACTAGGTGATGTTAAGTTTCCTTTCAATCTTGAGATATTCTGAAATGACTGGTATCCATTGGGTTTTACTTTGGACATTGTAGTCTGCAGAAAATAATTTCCAGATGCTCTCACCGTGTGTGTGTAGGAACTGAGGAGATGGTGGGGGAAGAAAGCGTTAGGCCAAGTTCTAACTCTGCAGTGCACCTTCCTCTCCCCTTGCTCTCATGTCCACTCTGTTCCTCTCAGCTTCTTCTGGAAGGCAATGCTGAGATTGTTCTGGAAAAACAATGTGGGTATATGTTGGGGATGGGAGAGAAGGAAGGAAGGGCATGACCCCAACTGGCCATGAGACTAAGCTCAGCCTAAATTATACTAGAATAAAGAGATGACAAGTGAAAAATCGGGTAGGTCACACAGCGTTCAGCACTCTATGGGCAGAGTTGCAAGGATGATGAAATAAAAGCAGCAAGAAAAGGGTGTGCACGCATAAGCCCATGTGCAATTGTGGCTGGCGTGTGCACAGACTCACCCCCTCCAGAGACAGCCCGATGTGTGGTTGACTCCGTGTGTGCCAATTTTAGGAAGAGGAGGAATTTTCTCCCCCTCTGCTGGGAAATCACATAGCTTTCCATTTCTTTCCAGAAGGAGAGGAAGCTTTGAGCTAATGTTCACAGTTAGAAAGCCCATTCTGAACAGTCCATTCCCGGCTCAGCTAAGCGGGGAGCCCGCTCTTGGGCTCCCAGCCGCCACAGGACCCTTGCAAGGGGCCACATCCCTCCTGTTCTTCCTGGGCCTCAGCATCTGAGGGTGAAGGGGCCTCACCTGTTCCTGGGAGGGTTAGGGAGAGAACTCAGTGAGGGAATTTCATTCCTGACTGATCTTAAGGCCTCATCATGGTGGGAATTTGGCCTGGGAGTTGCACACTTTCAGACCTGGAAAAGACCTTTGAGGTCAGACCTCTGTCCACTGCCTGGCCCTCCCAGAGTCACAGCTCTGCCGCCCTCAGGAGTCCAGGGAGGTCCAATGACGGCAGCAGAGTTAAACCTGGCCCAGCAGCAATTTGATCCTTGTCTCATGAGGGCTCTGCTCCAGATACCCTGCAGCGCCAACCCCAGGAGACTGTCCTAAGCGAAACTCTGCCTGGGGGCGTCCATTCAGCAGAAGCCACTAGAAGATGGGGTGCCTGCTGTGTGAGTTGCCAGGCAGACGTGTGGGAGAGGTGGTGGTTGTGGCTTCGATGACTGGAAGGAAACATGTTATCTCCTCATTTCTTGCTAAGGCAGGGTCAGACCTGGGGTCAGACTCAGGCAGGGGTTTTGATGTGGGATGCAGAGCCTGGAGGAGTGGAAGCCAGGGACTTTCTGCAGAGCTGAACCACTCCCCCTCTGCTTATCTGAGGCTCAGTGCTAGGGGCATGGGTATTTCTAAGGCAGGGGCAGGAGGGGGTGGCTTTGGGGACAGTCCCAGCAAAGGCAGTGGGATGTTCTCATACTCAGAACATGAATTGGGGTGGGGGTTGTATGATGTGGCAAAGGGGGTAATATTAAGTTGTTTTTTTCCACTTGTTCTTTTTTCACCCTGTGTCTTTGCCCCACTTTCCATGAACTTGGACCTACAGGACCATCTTTCCTATAAGGACCACCCAGTAGTGCAAAGTTGCCTGGGGAGGAGAGCTCCACCTTTTGATGAGGGTTTTCCTGGATGAAAGGGGTTGCCAGGATGAAGAGAGATCTTGGCTGATTTGGGAGCCTTGGGAAGAAAAGAGCCACAACATTCTTCCGTGGTGACCTGGGGATGGTCCTGTCCGTTCCTCCCTGACTTTGTGGAGGTGAGGGGAGTCCAGGGCTTAGGGGGAGGAAACTACTGAGCTATGTCCCTTAGGAAAGGTGGCAGAGTGGAGATGCGGGGCTCAGCTGCCTCGGTTCAAATCTGGGCTCCAAAGATAATCATCTTCTCTGTGCCTCAGTTTCTCCATGCCCAGAGGTTGTTGTGAGGATTAAGTGAGTGAGTGCACAGGAGGAATCTGGAGCAGGGCGGGGGTGAGTACTAGCGCCCCTGCCAGTGGTTATCACTGGGCTGGAAGAGTGGGGAGGAGAAGAGGACCGCCCTTATCGGCCATTGCAGGCAGCCCATCCTTGCCTGGTCCCTAGCTTCACTGCTGGCCTGGCCGTGGGACCCTGGGCAAGTATCAAAGTGCCCTACCTGGAGTTTGGTTTCGCCATCCGTAAAATGGGACTGCTCCGCATCTTGCAGGATGGTTAGGAGGTTACATGAGATCCCAGGTGGGAAGCTTAGCAGTGTGGCACATGGTAGATACGCACACACTTTCTCTGTAAGTTCAGCGATGGCGAGCCACTTGCATCTCAGATCTGACTTCTGAGTGTCTTAAGGGCTGAGGGCAGTGGTCCTTTCCATACCCAATTGGCCCTCACCTCAGACTTCCTGTGGAGCAAGCCAGGAGTCTGGGAGATTGCCAAGGCCGTGGGGTAGGATCCTGAAGAGCCTTGTTGGCTGGGGGCCTTGGGCAACACAAGCAGAGGAAGCAGAGGAGAGCCTGGGGCGGCGGCAACATCTCGGTGCCCTGCAGGCATCCCTCCTCCACCCACGGTCCTTGGGAGGGGGTCAGCCACGTCCACGCTATCTCAGTAGGGTCCCTGACACTCTCCTCGCATGTTCCTTGGGGGCACATGGGTTAGGGGCTGGCAGTCCTAGGACTGAGCCCAGGTCTGGATGCTCCTTGGGCTCTCCCTGCCCCTGCCTAGTCGGACTACTAGGAGGCAGAGAAATGAAAGCTGAGGGTCTGAACCTTCCCCATGGCGGGGCGGAGGGCTCAGGGTCAGACATCTGGGTATCTATTATCTCCCAAGCTACTTCCTATTGGTGTCAGCGAAGGGGGGAAGTGTGTGTGTGTGTGTGTGTGTGTGTGTGTGTGTGTGTCTGGGTAGACAAGTAGCGCTGGGTGTGGGTTAAAGTGGGAAGGGTGAAATTCGACCAGCCCCGGATTGGTGGCCCATCACACCACTAAGACCCAGAGTCTGGACACCAGAGTCAGCCCACCTTCAGCCTTCGCCAAGGCCGGGGGTGTTGAGCATGTCTGGGAAAGGGCTAAAAGTGGCAGAAAACATCCTGTTTGAAAGCCGTGCGCTGCTGTTTTTAACCCCTGCAGCTCCTGCTCCACCTACACCCGGGTTCCACAGACCGTACACTCCAGACACCTGTCTCTGAAGCCATCCCAAGAGGCCAGGGCAGACTGCACTGCCCCCAGCGCCCAGGCGCCGGTCTCCTTCCCGCCCTCCAGAGCCTGCAAGGCCACCCTCTGGCCCTACTACCCCTCCAAGCATCCCTAAAACCTGGGGTGGAGCTGCGGGAGCAGTCGAGCTCCCGGCACCCTCTGCAGCAAGGAGGCTGCTTCCATCTGCCCTCCCGCTGGACGCTGCTCATGCCCCCCCCCAAGAGAGGGTGGTTCCCGGCTGCCAGCTGGGCCCCTGCCCCTTCAGCCCTGCCAGTGATGACACGTCTGGCCTGCCACGTCTGCCCCCAACAGATCACTTCTGTCCAGTTTTCAGTCCCCGTTCTGAGGACCAAAGTCCCTGGAAAGAGGCTCACATCCTCCCTGACGGGCCCTCTAGAGCTCCAGTGGTGAGATCAACACAGGGCTGTACATAAAGCATTTATTTCCCCTTTTTCATTTCAGAGTCCTTTTGGTTGGAAGTATCTGCGAGCCCTCACAGAAGGGCACCCCTTGGCCTGACTTCCCTGTCCCCCTGCTCCTACAGGTGGGTGTTTCCTCCTCAGCCACAACCTCTGGGCTTTTTGTTTTCGAGGGGTGAGGCGGGCAGGGATGTTGGATGAGGGCAAATAGGAAGGCAGTGGCGAGAGGGGGGAAGAGATACTCCCTGCCTTGGCAGATGTGGGTGGGTGCATCCTGCGTCAGCCGAGTCCACAGCAGCCCGAAGCTGAGACCCAGAGCTGGGCCCAGGTCGGGGTCGGGGCTCAGAGGGAGGGGCTCGCAGACACCCCTGCCAGGACCCCAGGGGGCCATCCGCAAGGCGGTATTTCCAGCCCAGCTCCCATCTCCTTTGTCTCTCCTGCTCTCCGCAGTCTCTGCCCTTCACTCTTAGCACTACCAGCTCTCAGGCCATAGATGCCTGGACCTCCTCTCCACCTCTGGACTCTAGTCCTAGGTCCTGGCTTCTTGGTAGCAGCATGTAACCCTAGGTAGGGCTGAGTTGTCTCTTAGTTCACCTGAAATTGTCCTGCTCACTGTGGGCCTCTGGCTGCTGGGTCCAGCCTTCGGTTGGGCCTAACCCAGTGCCTGGGGCCCCACTCTGGGGGCCGGCAGCCTTCCTGGCATCCCCCTGTTACAGGAAGGCACAGTTGCGGTGCCGTGTTGACACATTCTGCCAACTCTCTTGCGTTATCACATCTTCCGTGAGCCCAGATGATGCTGAATACTTGTTAGACTGATTTGACCAATTTCCCTCCACCCCCACATTTAATTTGTCTTTTTTCCACCAAATCCACCAGATGTTGGCCTCTGAATGACACAGAGTCTGTAGCAACATCACCATGACGAGGAGCTGCAACATCTCAGCTGACCTAGGGTTAAGCCACAGGCATCCTAGATAGTTTCTCCTCCTGGGGCCTCTGGGGTCCCTGCCCACTCTTTGGATGTGTATGTCATGCTCCAGAAGCCTGGAGTCAGCATAGACTTCCTAAGGGCTGTGGGGACAAGGCTGACAAACTAAAGGCACCCTCTCTTTTATTTTTGTTTTAACAATTAGGCAATGTTTTATTTATACAGATGAGCATATAAAACAGATAATAGTATTTTAGTAGCAGCAGTAGTAATGGGGCTTCCCAGGTGGCTCAGTGGTAAAGAATCCACCTGCCAGTGCAGGAAGCATGGGTTCAATTCTTGGATCTGGAAAATCCCCTGGAGAAGGAAATGGCAACCCACTCCAGTTTTCTTAACTGGGAAATCCCACAAACAGGGAGCCTGGTGGGCTACAGTCTTTGGAGTTGCAAAGAGTCAGGCAAGACTTAGTGACTCAACACACATACACACACACACACACACACACACACACACCATAATACCTACCACTCAAAGAAATTGAATATGGCTAGTATGTAATGCCTCTGCAAGTTCTCCCCAATCTCACTCCATCAGAAGTTTCTGTTAATCATTCCTTCTTTTTTTTTAAAAGTGTTTCTCTCTCTGTCTCTGTGCATGTTCGTATATAAAAACATTATAGCTTATCAAGTATCAACCTTGCTATGATTGGGCTGGGCAACAGGGTCACTGTTATTAAAGTTCCCAGGAAAAGAAAAGCTGAAAGAAAAAGCTGGAGGCTCTGCTAGGTCTGTCTGTGATCAGGGACCCTCTACCCCTTCAGGACTGATAGTACCTGTCCTTATCTGTCCCACTTCCTTCCTTTAGCTTAAAATTCTTCATGGATTATTTTGTCCAATATTAAGTCTTTGTTTTGTACATTTGGTAACTGTAATTGCTGCTGCTGCTGCTGCTAAGTCGCTTCAGTCGTGTCCAACTCTGTGCGACCCCATAGACGTCAGCTCACCAGGCTCCCCCGTCCCTGGGATTCTCCAGGCAAGAACACTGGAGTGGGTTGCCATTTCCTTCTCCAACGCATGTAAGTGAAAAGAGAAAGTGAAGCTGCTCAGTCGTGTCTGACTCTTAGTTGCTAGAGAACCTCAATGTTTGGACTTCTCTGGACCTCGTCTCTAACTACTAATAATAGTAGTACTTGCAAGGCGCTTCCCTGGAGGTCCAGTGGTTGGAACTCCATGCTTCTACGGCAGGGGGCACAGGTTTGATCCTTGGTCAGGGAACTGGGATGCCGCAAGCCTAATAACAACAACGATAATAACAACAATAATAATAATAGTACTTGCCTCATTGGAGTGAGTTGAAGATGGACTGAAAAAAGACCCTACTGGCCTTTGATGTACCTTGGCTCAGGTCAAGGGCCTAGTCATTGGAAAGAAGCTGGGAGCCCCCAGGGGCCCCCGGAAGCTACCTCTCTCAGTGGGATGACGTGGTCCTGTGGTGTGGGAGGGGGTAGGGTGCTTACGCCCTCGCCACTGACTTTCTCATTTGATTTCCTTCTGCCCTGAGGCCAAGGCACTTAAACCTGTAGTGACCCTTGTGAGGACTCAGATAAAACCGGGAGCCCCGTCTGAAACCTTTCACCAGGCAGGAGGGACCCCAGACATAGCCCTGAGCTAGCAGCCGGTAGGATTGCAGGCAACAGGTGAAGCTGAGGTCCCGGCTTGCCCAAGGGAAGACTTGTCAGCTGCTTCCTGAGAAGACTCTCCCAGAGCTATTATATTTTGTCCCCTCGGTCTCTTTCCCCTCCTTTTTCAACTGTGAAATCTCTCTCTAGATGATAATGCCTATTCCTGGTATACGACTCAAATTACTCAGAAGGACGTTCAGAACAATGTGTTGAATTTACATTGAAGGGAGAAGGGGGAGGGGGTAGGCTTTGATGACCTTGATACCAGGACAGCAAGGACACCAGCTGTCCGTCCTGAGCCGTGGGGCTGCTTGGAGCTGGCATGACAGGGTCTGCTGTGGGCAAGTAATCTGTCCTCTTCCCTTCGCCCTCAAGGATAGAGGGGCTGAGGGTGTCCCTCTGTGTACAAGGCTGTTGGAGGCTCCCTTCCCTTTTGGAGGGGACCCGGACAAAGAGGCCTCTGACCTGTAGCAGGTCCACTACTGAGGTGCAGCTGAGGCCAGTGGTGCGCGTATCATTCCCAAGAACCTTCCTGACACGCAGTGAGGTAAACTCTTTCTTCAGATGAGGACAGTGGGACGCAGAGAGGCGGGACCCCTCACGCAAAGGAGCCCGGCCCATAAGGCACCAGACGCGGCCTCTGGTCCTCCGCGCTTTGACGCCAGGCCACGCCATAAGCATCGCCACAGCGCCCCCTGCAGACGTGCTCCAGCCTGTCTGGGGAGACCCGCTTGTGCTTGTGGCCGGCAGCCTCAGGAGGGTGAGCTGGTGGCACCCGGAACCGCGAAGCGAGGGCGCCAAGGATCCCACTGAGGCCTGGGCCCTGGGGACAGCTCGACTTTGCTGAGCTCCTGGCAGAAGGGCTACCAGCAGCCTCATCCCCGCCTGCTGTTCTTGCAGCCATGGAGGCGACTGCAGCCAGCACTTCCTTACCTGACCCCGGCGACTTTGACCGGAACGTGCCCCGGATCTGCGGGGTGTGCGGGGACCGAGCCACCGGCTTCCATTTCAACGCTATGACCTGCGAAGGCTGCAAAGGCTTCTTCAGGTGAGTCCCCTGCAAGAGCGAGGAGTAGGGGCTGAGGAACAGGGTTTCCCACAAAGAGACCCTGCGTGTTCTGTCTCCTTCCTCGCCAGGCCCAAAAACACTCCCGTTCTCAACAGCCCCCCGCCCCCGGGCCAACAGGGTCGGTTTCTTCCTCCTCTGCCCTCAGCTCCAGCTTGTCCTCTGGCCCAACTGCTTCCTGGGTGGAAACAGTTCATGTGAACCCCCATCCTTCCATCACCCTAGACATACAGCCCCCTGCACCCACCCATGTCCTTCCAGAGTGAACCTCCTACCATTGATGATCAGAGCTTCCTAGTCCAAGAGACCGGCATGGCCTCCAGGAGGCCCAAGAACTTGGCCTCAGAGCACACACCCCCGCCCTCTCCCCTCCTGCCACCATCCAAATCAAACCATCCCCTGGAACAAGGGAAATGACATCCCTAGTTGGACCTCCATACTTGATCTGTGCACCACGACTTACTTATCAAAGTTAGAAAGCTAACCTCAGAGTGTGCAGGAAAGCACATGCATTCTGGTTCGGTCAAGGCTAGTTTTTCTGTGAGCAACCTCTTCTCTTTTCATGTAGGCCCAGCATTACCAGTGCAAACTGTGTGGGAAAGTCCTGGAAAAGCTGGACAAAGGCTATTCCCATCTGAAGCCAGGGAGGGAGGAGAGAGAAGTAAGGAATGGCAGAGTGGGATTCAAAACCAGGAGAACTTAGCATTTTGCATATTTTCGAGAGAGAAACAGAATGGAGCCTGGAAGAAAGCGGCCAAAAATAAGCTTCTATATAATAGTCTTGCTGAGGGTGAGCAAAGCTGATGGCAGGGCTTTCCATCAAAGAGAGGAAAGAGCGAATCAAGACCAGAACAAGGAATCCATTTCCCTGAACTGGCACTGAGGGCAGCGTGAATCAGAGGCCTCAGGACTTGTGTGGTGGTCCCCCAACAACTCAGGGACCCCTGGGCTCTATAAAGACAGGCTCCTAACTCACCTGCCCTCTGCGGCAGAAACTGGCAGGCCTGGAGTTTGATTGCCTTGAGCCACCGTGCTGAGGCCCCTTCGAGTCTGAGCTGACTGACGGCCACTACTCCCTCCTGCAAGGTCTGGCGTTACGGTCAGCAAGCTGCTTTTATCTTGCTTCCCTGTCCTCCATCTACCTTATAACTTTACTGCCTCTGCCTTGATGACAGCCCAGGCTGCACTTTTTGAAGAGCCAACATCTCTGTCATTGTCTGGCTTGAATTCTGTTTTATAAATATGCACAGGTGATCCTCATAGTTTGCGGAGTCCACATCTGCAAATCTGACGACCTGGTAAACTTTACTTGTCATCCCCAGATCAATACTTGCAGCACTGGTGCTTCTGGACATGTGCAGAGTGGAGAAAAATTCCGTCTCTCATTGCACACATTCCCAGCCAAGGCTGAGCCAGACATTCTGCCTTCTGTTTCAACTCTCACACTGTGAACAAGTGTCCTGCTCTTGGTCTATTTAGTGCCATTCTTTTTGCATCTTTGTACCGTTTGATAGTGATTTCACTGTGTAAGGTGGCACTCAAGCATGGTGCTGAAATTCTTTCAGGTTCTCCTAAGCTGGAACGTGCCTTACAGAGAAAAGACATGTTAGACAAGCTTTGTTTAGTCTGGGCTGTAGAGCTGTTGGCTATGAGTTCAATGTTAATGAGTCAACAACATGTATTAAATAAGGTGCGTTTAAATAGATGCCACACATGAAACGAAGTTATTTACTGATGGATTGATGAAAGCATTGTGACCAGAGTCTCACAGGAACCTAATCCAAATTCTCCTAGGAGCAATGATTCAATATTTGCTGATTCAGCATTCATGGTGGCTTTATGAATGTTAACTACCACAAAGAACAAGAATAGATAGTACATAATTTCTCCTCCTCTCTCCCCTCCACATACTTCTCCTTTGCTTCATCCATATACTGTTTGATAATCTTCCACTTTAGTCTATTTCAAATAGCTGTTTGAGAATTCCATTGTCAGTTGTATCTGTCTGCAGAATCCTCATCCTGGGTAGGAAGGCCTCTGTCAGAAGGAGATCCTTCTCTGTGTTGGGTACTGCATCCTTGAGAACACAGATAGCACAAGTCCTTGCTCTCCAGAAGCTCTCTCAGCCCTGCAAGAGCAGTTCTCAAGGAAAAAGCATTACCTTAGGGTTGAGCCCCTGACTATATTCTAACCCCTGGGATATAAGCCCATTTGACCATTTAGTGTTTGACTGACTTCTAAATCAAACTAAATTGCTCTAGAAGTGAGTTGTGATCATTTCAGCAAGTCTAAGACTCATAAACCAAAGTGTGATTATGGGGGTTGGTTGGTTCTATTGACCTATGGTCAAGAATTAGAGACTATTGCCAGCCAGTTACTCCTGTAAGCCATTTCATACTGTTTCTATTCCCTGCTCCTCTGGAATACATGCAATCCATAGAGAAAGATGCTATTTCCAGTGAGAATGAAAGGTTGGCATGGACAGGCTTCCAGATGGTTATATGTCTTGGTAGTATGTTAACCTAATATTTTAAAAGGCAAAGACATCACTTTGCCAACAAAAATCCGTATAGTCAAGGCTATGGTCTTTTGAGTGGTCATGTATGGTTTTGAGAGCTGGACCATAAAGAAGGCAGAGCTCCAAGGAAGTGATGCTTTCAAACTGTGTTGCTGGAGAAGACTCTGAATACTCATTGGAAGGAGTGATATTGAAGCTCCAATATTTTGGCAACCTGATGCAAAAAGCCAACTCATTGGAAAAGACCCTTATGCTGGGAAAGATTGGAGGCAGAAGGAGAAGAGGGTGACAGAGGATGAGATGGCTGGATGGCATCACCTATGGCAATGGGCATGAACTTGGGCAAACTCTGGGAAATGGTGAGGGACAGAGAGGCCTGGTGTGCTGTAGTCCATGGAGTTGCAAAGAGTAGGACACACCTAGGTGTGTGAACAATGTTAACAAACAAATTATAAGCAAGAGCCACAGGGGGAGAATATGCAGATCTACTATAAAGCAGAAGTACATAGATAGATAGATAAAGATATAGAGAGAGAGTAAGTGGTGATCTGTGGGTAAATCTCTGGTCATGAATGGCTTTGTCCAGATTCTAATATAAGGGAGGTTGTAAAGGATGAGAAGAAAATCAAAAAGACCCCTTTGATGAAGAGAATGAAGAATATGGTGAAGTTTAAAATCCTTGCCTGGAAGGCAAGCCTGAGAAACAGATCGCATTTGCCTCTCTGTTGTTGCCTGCCTCCTCATCAGGACACCATGAAGCTGATATGTGCAGTAAGCGCCAAGCTGACAAAAGCGATGTGGAGCAATGCCTCCTTATTTGTGAGCCCCAAGGTGCTCAGGGACCTCATGAACGGTGGGTTTGGGGAAGTGTAGGCTGGTGAGGATCCAGGAACATGAGGAATGTTCTGGCTCTCAGGAAGTTCACCCAAACGATATTTGCAGGAGCTGTGATGTGAAGGGAGGCAGAGAAATGGGGCAGGTGTCCAGCTACTCAAGGTGCTTAAAGGCAGTAGAGTAAATCGAGTGGCGAGGAGTGGCCACTCAGGGTGTTCCTTGGGCACGAGTGAATCAGTCACCAAGAGGTCAGTGTTGCTAGAGAGAACTTTGTCCAGGTCAGCTTGGCAGCTGCTCAAGGATGTGAATGGAAGAGAATGAGGTGGGGGTGGGGGGGTGTCATGTTCAGAGCAGCCAAGACTGATGTTTGGAAGTTTGGGTGGAGAAGCCGGATATTTGGAGAGAGGACTCCACTGGAGGTGTCAAGAAAGGCAGCTCCCTGGACATGAGGAAGGTCGTACATTTCTTTCTGGTCAGTTTTATTTCTTTAGGAACCCAGCTCTCCTCGGGGCTCACTGGTGTGAATTCCCTCTTGGCTCACCTTGGGACTCCTCTCCATGTCCCGGCAATAGAGGGGCCCGTGGAGAGGATGGGCAGAGGTCACCCCCGCTTCCAAACTGCCCATCTCGGGTCCTGCTTCTGTCCTTCTCTGTCCTACATGAGTCCTTCAAACAGCACCTACTTCCTGCCTGTGGACTCTGGGGGGAGCAGACTTTTGACACCTGCTTCAGCTAGAGTTGAGATATGGTAGATTCATGTTAAAGACCATATTACATAAGAATCCCAGAGGCTTTGGAATCCAACCCATCTTGATTCTAATGTCAGTTTTCACACATTTTAGCTGTATGACATTAAACAAATTATTTCACTTTCCATTGCCTTTTTGTACCACCTGTAAAATTGGGAGGATACCTATCCCACTAGGCTGTTGAGAGCCTCAGAGAGAATATATGAAGTGCTGGAAGAGAAGGCTCCTGATAAATGGGATTTTTGTCACTGTTCCTTTGCAGTTTCTGAGAACAGATAGTCCTCTCCTATCCTCTTTTATGGGACCTGGAACATATGCAACTGTGATGTGTCAGCAAGGGTCTCTGGCAAAAGGTCCCCAAACAGGAGTTAGATATGAGAAAGCAAGGGCTTGTCCAGGGAGCTCTAGAGACCCTCATGTCAGTCAAGAACTCTGTGGGACCTGATTGGCACTCAGAGAAACTGGACATTGGTCGCTGGAAGTCACAGAGGGCTGTGGGTCTAGACATCAGAAGCAACAACACATGAAGCGATGGTATGTTTTGAGCCTCTCTACCTACGGAGCCCCACACCAGCCGTGCTGAGAGTCGGTGGAGACATGCTGACTGCTTCCAGGGTCCCAGATTCTTATGGGAAGGTCACTGCTGTCTTCAGCCACCCGTCAGCACTCCCTCCCACTGCCCCTGCCTGCCAGTTCCTCTCCCTTCCCTTTATTTAGTGCTTAAGCACCAAAGGTGCAGTAAAGGTCCTGCTTCCTTTACTTAACCCCTACAACACCCTCTCTGTAGGGTTGTGTCCATTTTACAGATGTGTAAACTAAGACATGGGGAGACTAAGTGACTTGCCCAAGGTTGTGCATTAGAATTTAAGCCCAAACAGATCCACATACTAAAGCCTGTGTTTCATTTAAATTTTTTACATAGTTATAAAGGGTGGTGTTTATTTGTTGCTGTGTTTGGTCCTATGAATAACTCCTGCGAATTTTTTTTTTTTTTTTTTTTTTTAGATGTAGACAGTTCAAAAGGGGACATAAGTGAAAAATAAATCTTCCCAATCCATTTCTCAGGTCCCTACATGAGACTGGTCTACCCATTTCCAGGATGAACTCCCGGAAATGGCTTTACTGCATGAATAAAGGCTCCATGCATTTTACATACTGGTAGACACAGGCAGATCTTGTTTTATTGTGTTTTGCTTTATTGCACTTTACAAATGTTGTGTTTTTTACAAATTGAAGGCTTGTGGCAATTCTGCATTGTCAGGTGATAATTAATAGTTTTTAGTGAGAAAGTATTTTTTAATGAAGGTGTGTACATTGTTTTCATAGATGGAGTACAACTGCACACTTAACAGAGCACAGTACAGCGTAAACATAACTTTCACATGCACTGGGAAACCAGACATTTGTGGGACTCACTTTATCGCTATATTGGCTTTATCACGGTGGTCTGGAACAAAACTGCCATGTGGCAATATATACCTGTCTTGCTGAACAGCTCTCCAAAAAAGAGGCCTGTGCTCTTACCCACATGCCTCAACCTTCCTTTCCTTAAAGTTGGCTTTTCTTTTTTAACTCACCTGCTGAGAAGCCCTGGTGGTCACCACACGCAGTGAGCCCCTTAGGTCTCACTATCAGACCACACAGACCTTTGATATCAGGCGCTCTAGCAGGCGCCCGCATCTAGACCCGGCTCTGGAATTTCTCTGACACTGGAGCTGCAGTAGAGACAAAGCTGAGAGCTAGCACTTGGCCCCGGTCTTGGGTATTGCAAGGTGTGTCTCTGCTGGCAGGGATCACCTACTCAAGAAGGACCCTCCGGAAAAATAAAAATAAAAAAGAAGGACCCTCCCGTCCCAGGCCTGAGACCCTGGCTCAGGCGCCTGATGCTTTTGTGAGCTGCCTGTCTCGTGTTTTGATGAATTGGTCTCTGGCAGAAGAATCGGTCAATGTCCTCCCTCACCCCGGCTTTCTAGAAACTGCATCTATATTTAGCCTGGTTGCACCACCACTACCCCCCTTTCCTGAGCTGGGGTGTAATTGCCAACCACCCAGAGGATGAGGCTGAGAGCGCTGCTGAGGAAATGGGCTCCCATGGAAACCTGAGGCTCTTGTTCTCAAAACCAAACCAACTCACAGGCAATTAGCTTTGGGAGGAAGGCAGGGCGGGGTCTGGATCTTGAGGACAAAGCGCAGAGCCAGAGCCAGCCAGTCTGGCTGCCCTGAGTCCTCATGGCAGATGCCAGATGACAGCCACGTGTGTGCAAGAGCCCTTAGAAGGCAGCAGAACGGAACGAGCTAGGCCTCGGAGCCCAGGGAAACGGTCCTGGCAAACAGCCCACATACCTCAAGGGCTGGCTGTAGGACCGGGGCTCCGGGAAGGGCCTGGGTCTGCCGTTGGAGTTGGTGAGGGAGGTTTCTGCCCCCAACCCCTGCCCCGGACGCTGAACCCCACAGCCCAGAGCGTGATGATGTTCTTCACGAGGCACAGCCTCTGTCTCCCTAGCCACTCTCCAGCTCCTTGCCTCTGATTCTGTCTGTAGAGGAGCTGAGGGAGGGCTGGTTACTGCATGTTTTCATAATAATAATTTTAGAGCTCCATGCATTCATAGGCTCCTTTCTGCTTTGCTCAAACAATGTGGAGACATAGTTCAAGGCTGGTGGATTCCAGGACAAGGAAGGGGTGGCAAAGGGTGAGAAGCCCAGGCTGCATTAGTACCCTGGCCTGAGCCCTGCTGTGAGGTCCTGTGCTTGGCCACATCTTTCTCCCTCCCTTCCTCTCCCCCCTCCACCTCCTCCTGTCTCCCCACTTCTCTCTCCTCATCATGGTCTTAGTCCTCTTCCTCCTTCTCTTTCTGTCTCAGTTCTCTTGGGCTTTGAACTCCGAGTACACGGTTGAAAGCAAGGAGATGGGCCCCCACCCCCAGCATCTTTTAACCCAGCTGGAGTCCTATCCCAGCCTCTTCGGAGTCCACTCCTGTTGTTAGGCAAAGTCGAGCTGAGCGCTGAGCGCTGAGCGGTAGCCTCCAGCTTTCCCAGGTGAGGCTTCAGCTTTGCAGCCTGAGAAAGATGAAGGAGAAAGGATGATGTTTCAAACTCTCTTTCCAAGCAAATTTGCAGTTGAGGGAAGTGCCCACCAAGGAGGGTCAGAGGTGGGGCCCGCAGAGCTTGAGAAAGGAGAGGCCTCAACAGGACACTGGGCCCTCCTCCCTCTGGGGCCTTGAGAAGCTCTTGGCCCCCAGTGGAGGGCTGTGAGGGGCTTCGGCTCACATGTCTAGAGGTACCATGATGCGTGTTCTTTTTGGTGCCCATGGCTCTCGAAAAAGAACAGGGTGACTGTGAGTCAGACAAAACAGTGGGTGGGAGGACAGGGAAGCCTCTCAGCTAGCCACCCCAGGCAAAATGCCCAGCTGTTACAAAAAGGGAAATGAGAGTTTGCTCTAATTAGAAACTTCTGGTCCTTAAGTAGGTTTAGAGAATCATGGGCATTCTGGGGCCTGAGTATTTATGCTAACAGGTGGCACCTCAGGAACCACCAGGTGAGAAAGAGAGAAAGGAGTGAAGGGGGATCTGGTCCTGGAACACGCAGATGTGTCTCATTTCAGGCTGACTGAGGTGCTTTCATGCTCTTTTGTCCCTCTGGGAAGCTGCGGTAAATGTATGCAGGCACAAGGAGAAAGGCTTTCTCTTTCCATAGGCAAGATCTTGAGGGTGCAGTCTTTCCCTGGGGGGTCACTGCAGGGGCTGGCTGGGGGTAAACCACCAAATAGCCAACACCCCCACCTCCCCGTGTTGCCCAGTGTGCTGGTGGCCCCTTGGGTGTGAGGGCTGTGATGGGAGGGTACCAGGGGCTGAGGTCCAAAGTCAACAGCAGCTATTTCCCAGGTGACTGCATGTCCTTTGCCTTGAGCTGTTCTCAAGGGCCAGCTGCCTGGAACCTTCTGCCTGTGGGCTCAGCTTCATCAAGCTCCTTGAATTTCTGGGGATTAAACAGTATCCAAGAAGCTAAGAACTCACATTCCCAAGGCCTTCCCTGGTGGCTCAGATGGTGAAGAATCAGCCTGTAATGCGGGAGACCCAGGTTCCATCTCTGGGCTGGGAAGATCCCCTGGAGAAGGGACTGGCTACCCACTCCAGTATTCTTGGGCTTCCCTGGTGACTCAGACAGTGGAGAATCAGTCTGCAATGTGGAAGACTCAGGTTCTATCCGTGGGTCAGGAAGAGTCCCCAGAAAAGGGAATGGCTACCCACTCCAATATTCTTATCTGAAGAATCCCACGGACAGAGAAGCCTGGTGGGCTACAGTTCCATGGGGTCACAAAGTGTTAGACACGACTGAGCGACTAACACTTTCACACTCCTAAGACCCCAACTTGGGGCTCTTTATTCTTTGCTAAATTGCTTAGCTATAAGAGGAACCTCTAGGAAGATGGCCTCTATGCAGCCTCATAAAAGTCCCATGTGCTGTAGCTGGCAGCAGGGGAGAAAGGCAGAATTAGGAAAATGAACCTTTGGGCTTGCACACACACACACACACACACACACACACACACACAGCTAAAGGCAGTGAAAGCTGCTCTGCAGATTTCAATATTTACAAAAAAATTTTTGTTAGGTTAATTCACTCATATTTCCTGTGTAATAAAAAAGAGAAGGAGGAGTGAGGACTTTAAAGGTAAATAAAAGCAAGGATGGGGGAAGAATCAGCAGTGAACAGGAGGAGGGCATGTTGGCACATATGGCAAGTCAGAGGGTTGAGCAGGGGTGGCCACTGAGAGGGGTCAGGGGCTTGTCTGGGCGCCCATTCTCCCTGGAGTCTTAAGCCAGGGGCCTGGTCAGCAGGTCTCACGGTCACAGCCTCTCTCACGCAGGCAGGGCTGAGGGGCTGGGAGGTGGGTGACCCAGCGGAGGGTCCCTGCTCTTTCTCGGCAGGCGGAGCATGAAGCGGAAGGCGCTGTTCACCTGTCCCTTCAACGGAGACTGCCGCATCACCAAGGACAACCGCCGCCACTGCCAGGCCTGCCGGCTCAAGCGCTGTATAGACATCGGCATGATGAAGGAATGTGAGTTTCTGCGGCGAGGCCGAGGAGGGGCGGGGCGGGGGCGGGGTCAGGGGAAGGCGGCGCCTTTGGGGCGTGTGGCCGGAGAGATCCGCTTGCTTTTCCTCTGTAGCTGCCGTGATTTGGGGCCCCGAGTCGCGGCGTGAGCGAGACCCGCAGCCTGAGGCAGGGTGGCTGGAACTCCAAGGTCCAGGGGGCCCTGCGAGCCTCTCTGGGATCTGTGTGTGTGTCCCAGAGCCTGGGAAGGGCCTCTCCGGTGCGAGGCCTGTGAGGAGGGACATACAGGGCACTACCTTCATGAGTCCCCACCCTCAGGTTAATCTTCCTCTGAGACCTCATCGCTGTTCTCACAGCAACCTTTTCTCAAGACCTTCAGGGAAAGGATGAGGCTCAAGCACCCCAGGGTTCTTTGGGCTTTGGGGAAGAGGGCTGCTGTGGGTGGGAAGAGGCAGGAGTGATGGGGAGAAGACATATTCGGACCCTGGTTGTCGTGGGGGTTCTGCCCCACCCTAGCCTTCCAGTCAGTCTGGCCCAGTAAGCAAATTTGAGGGCTGGTACCCAGAGCTAGGGCTTCCCAGGTGGCGCTAGTGCTAAAGACCCCACCTGCCAATGCTGGTAGATGTAAGAGATGTGGGTTCAATCCCTGGGTTGGGATGATCCCCTGGAGGAGAGCACAGCAACCCACTCCAGTGTTCTTGCCTGGAGAATCCCAGGGACCGGGGAGCCTGGTGGGCTGCTGTCTATGGGGTGGCACAGAGTCGGACACGACTGGAGCGACTTAGCAGCAGCAGCGGCAGCAGGAGCAGGAGCAGGACTAGGTGGATAGATCCTGCAAGGGGAAGCATCAAACTCTAGCAGGACCCTCTAAATCCAGATGAAGAAGAAGGAGCAATCTTCTAGGACTTCCTGTCTAGCTCTGGGGTTGCAGGAGAGGACCAGTGGGGCAGGTTGACGTATTCTGATTCACTGTTAAAAACAACTCCTGGAGTTTGCATCTGAGCTCCAGTGTGAGTTACTTGGTGACCAGAGACGCCACTGAATCCAGTGGACCTGGGTAAGCGCTGGCCAGGCCCTCCCTGGACTGGAAGCAAGGGCACTGGGCTGCCCTGGGCATGGATACCCTCTGCACACTCTGCCCTGCCCTGTCCCTTGGCTCACCCTGTCTGTGCCCTGTACCCTGATCTGTTCCAAGATCTGTGATTGTGTGGGTGTCCTGCTGAGCTGTGGGCTGAGGAGGCTCAAGAGAGGCACTCAGATGCATCCAGACCTGGAGGTCATGTTGGCTATGGGGCCCATTCTGGGTGTGTGTAAGTGGGTGCGGGGGAGGGGGGAGGCCAGGTACAGGGGAGATGCGTCTCGAACAAGGGAAAAGCCACAGGACAGGGCTGAGGGGATGGGAAATTTCTTCCTTGGTGAGAAAAAAATTATTTGTTTTGGGGAAAACAAAAGCCTCCTCAGGCTTTGACAGGCTCCCTTCTGGTGGGCCACGGCCCCTCTCCTGATCCCAGCTCCCCAGTCAACATTGGCAGTGCTGGAAGAAGTTTCCAAGCCACCGTTCCTCCTCTCCCCAACAGGAGCAGGCAGGCCTGGGCAGGCGAATCACTCCTTGCCCGGTCCCCTGCCCCACCCCTCTCCTGTTTATCCTGGAGCCGTGGAGGCTCAAGGCCCGGGTGCCTCATGGGGCTTCTCACATGCCGGTTCCACGCAGCCCGCTCTGTTCAGGGTGCTGGGCTGGACACAGGATGCAGAATGTGAAGCCCCCGCCCACTCCGAGCACACAGCCCCCACAGGGCAGACAGCCATGATTCTAAGGCCCCAGCCAGCCAAGACTGGCCCAGACTTATTCCTGGGATCCAGTAAGGCTCTGCCACAGGAGTTCTGGTCAGGGCCAGCCTCAGTGATGTCCCAGAGGTGCCTTTCCTGGTATCTTGGGAGAAAAGAGATGTTCATCAGCTTAGAACAGAAAGCATACTTAGAAATCGTCTGAAACCCAGAAAAGCAAAAGCACCAGGGTTGGGGTCAGAAAGCAAGTTGGGACTAGAACCCAACTTCGTGTCCCCTCTTAGATCCATCCTGGTCCCCGTGGAGAGCACTGCGTCCACCATGATGAGCAGGCCTCGAATGCTCCAGGGTGCCCCGGCCCCAGGAATGCCACATGGTAGGGGGTCCAGCAACCCAGAAATGGAAGCTCACCCCCAGCCTCCAATCAGCTTTGTGCCTCAGCCACCCCCACCTCAGCTTCAGTCCCTGTGACAGAGCCCCGTGCTCCCTCGCTGCTGGAGGCAGGGCAGCCTGGTACCCACCCCTCTCGCCATTCTAATGCAAGGAGCTGTGCTGAGCTCAGGATGGGCTAGTAGCACTCAGCTCTTGGGGTCTGTGCCCCAGAGCTCCAGGTAAGATGGAAATGTTGGGGCAACACTGAACTTATTCTTTCCACTGCCCCAAAAGGTTCCTGCCTCTATTTAGCCAAACTTTGGGAGTCCTGTCAATACGTCTGGCCTGGAACTCTCCAGCTCCAATCGATCCCTAGGGGATCTGCTTATTGACCATCCAGGCTGGCTGTCATCGCCAAAGCCTAGCCTCCTGGAGACAACTGAGTGTCAACATGAGTAAAACCACAGCACACCGCAGGGCTCCCTTTGAAGGAAGCTGGAAACCCAGGCTTCTTTATGGTGGGGATGAGCAGATGGCTTGTCCCTACAGGAGTCATGGGAAGGGGGCGGGGATGCATGTGGGAACAAGCATTTGTTGGCCACTTACTATATGAGTGTCAGGTACTAGCACCTTCTTCTTAAAATTTGACAACAACCCCTGAATATGTAAATACTTCTGTTTTTATTTTTATTTTTTGTAATAGATGAGCAATCTCAGAGACATTAAAATATCATGCCTCCGAAGCTAACAATCTAGGTCTGTGTGCTTCCAAAGGCCAGGCCTGTGGGCTCCACCCCAGCATAATCCATTCCACTCTCCCTGACCCTCTTCAGTGGGCCAGAGCTCCTCCACTCGGCATTTCCAGGCCTGGGGCCCTAAGGGATGGACTGAAGAGAATTTGTTCTCACTAAAGACTCTGTCTCTTCAAGTCCAGGTTGACTTGATTTCCTCGGAGCCCAAGACATTTCATCGCTGAGTTCTGGCCTCTTGTAGACCTGGCCTGCACATGTGAACTTGTTTAATATTTTTATACATGGACATCTTTTCTGCCCGTCATGAGCACAGCCTCTGATAGTAGGGGCTCCATAAATATGTGTTGAATGATTGAATATTAGCTCCCCATTGTGCTTCTCTGTATCTCTGCATCTCCTACTGATTTACAGATCAAGAAACTGAAATGCTTTTAAGATGCCTGTGCTTTCAGATCTTGACTCCCTAACTCAATCATAGACTTCATGGAATAGGGAACATCTTGCACGGGGTTAACTTCAGCAAAGCCCTTTACCCAGTCAGCAAGGAACTGAGAAGCTACTAAGCAGCTATATGGATTTCACAAAGTCCATGTACACAGCTCATGCCCTTTATTCATTAACAAACCCATCAACGGGCTTTTAACTTCAAAATGTGCCTCCTAGTGAAAAATAAATTTGTACTGTTTGAGCTGAAAAAACATATAAAACAAACAACGAAAAAGTGTTCTCCTACATGACAGTAATGGTATTTTTAGTAGCAATTTATTGAGAAAATGGTTTTTTAAGCATTCTATGAAATTAACAACTCCTTTAAGCCAATGAACTATTTTATAAGTCACAACAATATCTGCATATGTGAGAGGCTTATAGCTTATCTAGTCCCCTGCCAATGTTGCCTGCAGGGAGGTCCGTGGATTGGCAGCCTTCATCTGAAACCAGCAGATCTTAGTGCTTCTTCCTCTGGTACTGTAAACAGGGTGATGGTTGCTATTTGCTAGAAATGACGGAGAGGAGAAATGCCGTAAGGTTAACCTCGAATCTCTTAACATTATCCTTTTAACGTGAATCACTTACAAGCCTTACTACTTTATTTAATCATTATTTTCGCACACTCTTCGGATGGATCAGAACACCTCATGTGTCTTGACTCCACAGTTGAAGACCAGAGTCTGGCTGAGCATTCATAGCCGATTACAGTCATAGGCAGTGTGCAGGAGTGGTTAGGACTTGGACTCTAGAACCAGACTGCTCAGACCCGACTCCAGCTCCACCACTTGTCTGTTTGCTCTGTGACTTTGAGCAAGCTTGATAGCCTCTCTGGTTCTCAGGTTCCCTCACCTGTAAAATGAGGGCAACAGCATCTGCCTTAAGGGTTATTATAAGGACCAAATAATGTGAGTTAGTATGCAAGAAGTACTTGGAATAGTGCTTGGTACATTAAAAAAAAACTTTATTTTTATTAACAATGTATTTATTGACGGCATTTTTTATGACATATCACTTGATCACTAGAGTTTCTGGCTCCCAGCAGATTAGAAGTAGCTGTTAGGGAGGATAAAGGTACACTCCTGTAAGAAGAGACATCACATAGCTTAAGACAGCGGGATAGACTGGTTGGAAGAGTAACACAGGAACTCAAAATCATGGCAGACTGAGTCACACAGTGCAGAAAAACAGACCCATATGGCTCTGAGACCATAACCTTGTTCCTGCAAAGTCCAGTAATTATTCAGAACGATGCCTCTGAAACATCAAGCAAAGGTTACGTGATGTTGCAGGTGCTCCGTTACAAGCGGTTCTGTCTTGAAAATACTTGTCACAAGTATTTGAAAATGTAAACTTTGCTCAGCGATCTGGTGGACTGGCAGGTGGAGCGTGCCATCCTGAAACTGTAGGGGACGGCATCATTGGCACGTCCAGAGCCAGGAGGATGACCAGCACACAGTAGGTACAGTCAGTGCTGATATGTTGGGTTTCCAGTGCATTAGACTACTGAGGATGCCCCACTGGGCAAGCCTTGGCACGGGAGATATAGGCATTGTAAGATGCAGCCCCCATCCTTAGATACCCTGCAGTTCCAGTGAAGAAGACTTTGAACGTAGGCTCTCTCTATTGCAAGTATTTATTGGAACCTATAACCATAAATGTGACAGAGTGAAAAAAGATCGGTGCCAATGTGTGTGGGGAAAACTGCTCCTTGCCGATCAGGGCAATACAGAAGCCTTTGTGGCACAAGAGGTGTGAGCTGGTGCTGGGGAACTGATAAAACTGCATGGCTACTGGGGAGAGAAGGCCCAGCTGGACAGGCGTGTGGCACACGGGAAATGCCATGGCAGTAGAAGCAGGTCATGTTCACAGGCCAGCAATCCCAGTGCAGCCAGACCAGCTGCTGCGTCAAGACCCCGGCAATGAGGTTGGAAAGTTAGGAAGAAGGGAAATCATGAAGAATCTTGGCTTCAGGTGGGGCATGGTAGGCAGGAAGGATTCAGAAGTTTCTGAGCAGGACAGTGACGTCATAGAATCACAGGGGGTTATGGAGAGCCCCGTGGGGCTGAAAAGCACCTCTGTGGGCAGCCAGAGCCGTCCCCGCAAGCCCAGCCTCATCACGTCCTGCGCCTGCCCTTCAGGTGAACAGGAAGGACTCTGTCCCTAATCTTGGCCTCCCCTGCCTTGAATGGGGTGCTCCCTGCTCCTCCCCACTCCCGTCTGGCTGTATCTCTCGGGGTCTGAGCTGACACCCTCTGTGGGAGGAGGGCGGGCAGCTCTTTGGGTAGGTGAGTCAGTAACCTGGGCGTGGCCTCCGCCCCGTCTTCCTCTAGGTATGGTTTACCTCAGCTCTGGAGGGAACGCGCCATCTTCCGCCACCAGCTTCCCTTTCCTGCCCTGCCCACTCACACCCACCACAGGCCCTCCTTCTCCCACCCCCACTTCTCTCGTCCTACCCCCACCCGAGAGCCCAAGGCCCATGGGCCTTTCCTGAAGCCCAGAAGCTACCCACTCTGGCATTCTGGTTCTTTTTCCTGCTCTTGTGAAACGCTTGGTTCTATGGGCAGATGCCCTGGCAAGACTAGCACAGAGCAAGCAGCTACAGGCCAAGGGCCCCAGTGCCCACTCCTGCCGTCAGCGCTCTGCAAGCCCCGGCCGGGAGGTCTGTGTGCCCGGCCTGCTCCCGGCCCCACCCTCCCGGCAGTCACCCAGCACAGGGAGGCTTGGAGCCCCTGCAGTCAGACACCCTGGTTAGCCACTGGAGAGAGCTTCCCAGATAGAGCTGTGAGCTGCTATCCTCAGGAACTTCTGAAGGACTGGAAAACTTCATTGGGCAGAAATGTCAAGACTGGAAGGACTGAAGGAAGGCTTGTTTTGCAGGGAACCTAAGAGGCAAAGTCTTTCTACGTTGATCAGAGTAGATCACATGCCTGGAAAGTTACGTGGGGATGACCACATAGAGGGGTCTTCTTAGCATCTCCTAGCTTCTGACACTGGGACCCTGCACCCTCCCTCCCCCTGAGTGAGCATCTGCTCTGTGCTGGGCTGCATTCAGGTCTCAAAGCAGCTGGTCCTTTGAGGTAGGATCCCCACACCACATGCTTCCTAGAAGAAGGAACAAAAAAGGATCTTAGGAGAGATCCTATGGTCCAAACTCCTCATTTTAGAAATGAGCAACCAGAAGCCTGGAGAGTTCAATCCGTTCAGAGTTAGACATCTTGTTCTTGGGATTCCAGTCTCCTTAATGATGCCCAAGCATCCTGCCTCCCAAATCCTCTGTTTCCTCCTCTCTCATGCTCCTGCCTTTCCAACATACAGCACCCACTCTTCCCTCTGTATCATGGGCTTTGGGTCCCCGTGGCAGGATGGCCTGGTGAGCTCCAAGTGTCAGGGCACAGCCCCTCCCGTCTGGGGCCTTTACACCTGGAGGAGTGTTCCTTGGAGGCGCTGCAGGCCCCGTCCTCCTGACACCCCCCTCTGGCACCCCCACAGTCATCCTGACTGATGAGGAGGTGCAGCGGAAGCGGGAGATGATCCTCAAGCGGAAGGAGGAGGAGGCCTTGAAGGACAGCCTGCGGCCCAAGCTGTCCGAGGAGCAGCAGCGCATCATCGCCACCCTGCTGGATGCCCACCACAAGACCTATGACGACACCTACTCCGACTTCAGCCAGTTCCGGGTATGTGGGCCGGAGGGCGAGGGGACCTGGGCACAGCACCTGGGGAGAGCTGGGAGCTGCTCTGCCCTCTGACCCTGGGGAGGACTGCCCCTCCTATAAACAAAAGACCAGGGCTGGGGGAGGAAGGTGACCTCCAGTGTGGGCTTCTGACACTCCTCCTTTCCCTTCCAGCCTCCAGTTCGCAAGAGTGAGGATGAGGGGAACCATCCTTCGAGGTCGATACTCACACCCAGCTTCTCTGGAAACTCGTCCTCCTCCTGTTCGGATCACTATACCTCCTCTCCAGGTGAGGGGGACAGCGCACTCCCTCCCCAAGGGCCTAGAGCTTTCCCAGCCCACCTGCCTGCAGCCAGAAGGACAGCACTTACTACTGTGCACTGCCCAGAACAACCCCTTTTTAGAGAAGAGGTGTGACTTGCCCAAGGGCCCGTGCTGAGGACTCTGAGGAAGAGGCCAAGCTGTTGCCTGCAAAGCCTCTGTTCTTTCCTCTAAGCCAGGCTTCTACCCCGGGCTCCCTACCTGATTCCTTTCAGTGGTCCTTTGAGCCTGGGCCCTTGCTGCCGGGTGGGTTGTTCGTTTGTTGGTTTTTTTCCAACTTTATAAAAATATAAGATGGCACTAGTGGTAAAGAATCCACCTGCAAATGCAGGAGATGCAAGAGATGTGGGGTCGATCCCTGGGTCAGGAAGATCCCCTGGAGGAGGGCATGGCACCCCAATCCAGTATTTTTGCCTGGAGGATCCCCCTGGACAGAGGAGGAGCCTGGCGGGCTACAGTCCATGGAGTTGCAAAGAGTCAGACACAACTGAAGCGACTTAGCATGCACGCATGCAATTGACATACAGCATTGTATAAATTCAAGGTGTATAACGTAATGATTTGATATATGTATGTATTGGGAAATGATTGCCACAATAAGTTAGTTAACCTCATAGAGTTACAAAGAGTTTCCCCTCGCCTCCCCGTGATAACATTTAAGATGTACTCTCTTAGCAACTTTTAAATATAGCAAACGGTGTTGTTAACTAGTCACCAGAGCCTGAGCCTTTGGAAGGTGAAATTCAGTATTGGAAGCGCACCTTCCACTCAAGCCACCTTCCGATACTGTCCTGGAGGACCTGTCCCTTTCAACTCATCCTTGCTTTCTTACTGTCCTTCTCTACCATCCTCTGCATCTTCCTGCCTCATCCTCCCCCATCCTTGTCTTCATCCCTTTACCTCTCACCCAATCCAGCTGCCCTCTGCTGGATAGGAGGGCAGGGATGGAAAAGCTCCCTCCCCTCTGGGGAGCTGGAACCCTCAGACATGGTGCTTCCAGACTCACTGATGGATCTGTGCCCAGATCCAGGGGTCTCCGTGCCAACTAGACAGAGATAACAGGGGAACACGTCATGTGTCTACCCATCTGCTGTGACCGCTGCGCAGATAACTGATCCCTGAGCCCCTCACCTTGTAGTTAACTCCTCTCCTGTGTTAATTTTCTCTATCCACCTTCCTACTCCTTTTACTTTATGGTATAATCATTTTTATCAATGAAGTTCAATCTGTATGTTAACATTGGTTTGTACTTCAACTTTTTTCGGAGTATAATTGCTTTACAATGTTGTAAAGCAACTGCACAATGCTATACAGTTTCTGCTGTACAGCAGAGTAGATCAGCTATACATGTACATACATCCCCTCCCTCTGGGACCTCGCTCCCACCGAAGCCCATTCTACCCCTTTAGGCCATCAGAGAGCACTGAGATGAGCTCGCTGTGCCACACAGCAGGTTCCCACTAGCTATCTGTTTACACATGGTAGTGTATATGTGCTCATCCTAATCTCCCAGTTCCTCCCACCCTCTCCATACCTGCTCTCTGTCCCCATTACCATTCTTTATGTCTGCATCTCTGTTCTTGCCTTGCAAATAGGTTCATCTTGTACTTCAACGTTTAATAACAGCCCTGGTGGCTCAGGTGGTAAAGCTTCTGCCTACAATGTGGGAGACCCGGGTTCAATCCCTGGGTTGGGAAGATCCTCTGGAGAAGGAAATGGCAACCCACTCCAGTACTCTTGCCTGGAAAATCCCATGGACAGAGGAGCCTGGTAGTCTACAGTCCTTGGGGTCACAAAGAGTCGGACATGACTGAGCGACTTCACTTTCACTTCACTTATATTATTTAGAAGTTTTGATTTCCCCTTACAGGTTGATTAATCTGAGGTGCTCACCTACCCCCATGGTATGTTTGGTATGTGTGTGTGTATGCTGAGTCATGTCCGACTCTTTGCAACCCTGTGGACTGTAGCCCACAAGGCTCCTCTGTCCAAGGGATTCTCCAGGCAAGAATACTGAAGTGGGTTGGCGTGCCCTCCTCCAGGGGATCTTCCTGATCCAGGGATCGAACCCACATCTCTCTGTGTTTCCTATACTGGCAGGCAGGTTACCCAGGCAGGGTACCTGCATTTACCACTAGCACCTATATTATATCATATTTTCATGCCATTCAGTACATACCTAGAATAGCATTTTTGAAGCTGCATAGTATTCTGGGGTATAATGTACAATAACACATCTAAACCCCCTATCATTGGATATCTAGATTTCCCCCCCAGCTCTTGATGAAGACAACAGCGTGCTTGTGGCTAAATTTTTGCACTCATTCTGAATTTTTCCTTATGCTGAATTCATGGACATAGGATTACTGGTCAGAGTGTACGTGACTGTAGGCTTTTGACCCTCGTGGTCAAATTGCGTTCTAGATTAGTTGCCCAAATGTGTGCCTCCTTTAGCACCCCAGCACTGCACAAGGATTGCCTAATCTCCTGCATCTTTACAAATACTGGTGTCAACCTTTAAACATATTTGCTTCTAGTTTAGAGGTGAAAAGTAGATGTTCTTCTTGGCTGTTCTTTGATCACTAGTGAGGCTAAACACTGTTTTCCACAAGTTTATTGGTTCCAAATTCATCTTTGACTCGAGATCATTAGGAATGACATGTAAATCACTCCTAGAGAAGTCTCATATCTCAGAATGTCTCTGCTCTTTGATTTTCCTGCTTCTTCACTCTGTTGAAGAAAGATGAGGGGAACCCCAGGGGGACCCCTGGGTGGAAGTGACTTTGGAGAGAGGCAGTCATGCTGAATTCCCAACTGGCACTGCTGCCAGAGAACAAGAGGGCTTCACAGGAGGAAGCCTGGCTCAAGTAATTCCTTTTCTTCCCTCTTCCTTCCCCAGACACAACAGAGCCAACCAGCTTCTCCAACCAGGGTCTGAGTGAAGAAGACTCCGATGACCCCTCTGTGACCCTGGACCTGTCCCAGCTCTCCATGCTGCCCCACCTGGCTGACCTGGTCAGTTACAGCATCCAAAAGGTCATTGGCTTTGCCAAGATGATCCCAGGGTTCAGGTAAGGAGCTTCTGGGACATCCAGGAGACAAAATCAGAATCCTATTCTGAGCCCAAAGAAATCTTGGAAATTCTCAACCTACTGCTTCCCAAAATACACCTTCAGGTCCTATCCCGGACCTCCTAAATCAGAATCTCTAGGCGAGGTCCAGAAATCTGTATTTAAGAAGTGCAGCCTCTCCAGCATTATGGGGCAGGCGAGCAATGGAAAGCCACGCATCCTTCACAGCGTCTGTGTGATAGAACAGACACTGCCCGGTGAAGCTCCGCACCAGGAATTCCGGTGTTGGAGCCAGTGTGTCAGAACTGGGTTGACAACTCTGAGTTTGCTGCTGTGTCCACTCCAGCTGCCTTGAATCTAATTCTTATATTATCTTTTTATTTTAAAAATATTTTATTTATTTATTTGGCTGAGCTGGGTCTTAGTTGTGGCACGTAGGATCTTTGAGCTTCATCGAGGCATGCGGACTCTTAGTTGCGACATATCGATCGAGCCCGGGCCCCCTGCATAGGGAGTGTGCGTGGAGTCAGCCGCTGGACCACCAGGGAAGTCCCTCACGTTAACCTTTTAAATTAAACCTACATTAATCCTTCACTCCCAATTCTGAAATCAGGATGAAGAGATAGAGCGGAGAAAGGGCTGAGTTTGTGAAGTAATTTAGAAATCCTAGAGGGACTTGCATCTATAACCTGGGCATCTTTCACCCAATTTACATATCACCCAAGGCCATTTCCTAATAGTACTGAGACATTTTTTGCCAAAGTAGGTAAGTATAAGGAGTTCAACTAAAGTAGAGCATGCTTCTCTTGCCTGGAAAATCCCATGGACGGAGGAGCCTGGTGGGCTGCAGACCATGGGGTCGCAAAGAGTCAGACACGACTGAGCAACTTCACTTTCACTTTTCACTTCCCTGCATTGGAGAAAGAAATGGCAACCCACTCCAGTGTTCTTGCCTGGAGAATCCCAGGGATGCGGGAGCCTGGTGGGCTGCCGTCTATGGGGTCACACAGAGTTGGACACGACTGAAGCGACTTAGCAGCAGCAGACCCAGCACTTCTCAGTTTGTTTCTATCCTGAGACAACTTGCTGTCTGTTACTTTATGCCTCACACCAACTCAAATACCCGGTATTTGCCAATGCTCTTTCCTGGAATTGATATGAAAATTGCAAAGAAGTGAAAACATCAAATGGTGTTTAGACATTCTTATCATTCATTCATATTGCACACCTTGGTCGCATTAAAAGGCGTAAAGGCCTCTCCAGCAGGCCAGGCGAACGGGTGTTGTCTGTGAGATTCACCCTCCAGAGCCCTTCCTTGGAGCCGATGACACATTCTGCTCAGTACAAGTTCCAACTCCCTCCTCCTCCCTTCATGTTACTGTTGGCAAACTGTACTTGTTCCAAAGTCTTGTTTTGTGTAAACAGCTAGAGAAAACAAACACTTTGGGTTGTTGATGGATACACTGTAGCAGGCAGCTCCCGGCTGAATTCCAGGAGCAGCAGACCTCCTCTGCACAGGGTTCCTCCTTTCTTGCCCAGTGGACCAGAGAGCACCCGGAGCCCTGTCCAGAGGCTAAGGTTTGGTGATTTTCAGTGGTGGCTGGGTGATTTTCCACCTGCGAAAATCATCCTAAAAAGAAAGTGACTCGTTTAACCAGACTACCCCAATGTACCCCCTCCACTATGTAACCCGAGCCCCAGTTTTTCTCTTAGCCCCCATCCCTTACTCTTACCCCACACACCCTCATACAAAACAGCATCACTAGCCCCTCAATTCCTCTCCCCAAGTAGAAGTCATGTCCGACTCTTTGCGACCCCATAGACTGTAGCCCACCAGGCTCCTCTGTCCGTGGGATTCTCCATGAAAGAATACTGGAGTTGCCATACCCTCCTCCAGGGGATCTTCCCAACCCGCTGATCAAACTTGCATCTTCTGCCTTGCAGGTAGATTCTTTACCACTAGCGCCACCTGGGAAGCCCTCCTCTCCACAAGGATAAGCTAAAATCTCCCCTTTACCTTCCCTTTCAAGTTTCACTCTCCAGAGTTCCCTAGTCTAGCCCTGCAATCTGACCGAAGTGAAGTATATACAAACAGGTACTGCAACCACCCAACTATTGAGGCCAAATGGATTAAATCAGTCCTAAACATGCTTGAGTTGACTTTTCTGGCTTCGGCATGGCTTGAGAAGTCACAAAGTGGAATGTTTTCCAACAAAACTGGAGCAGGCCTTAGCAAGGGCTCTGGGAGGGTCACTAATGTGGATGCTCCCTGGGACTGGATGGAGCAGATGCTGCACCAGGCCTGGACCAGAGCCCAGGCTCCCGGGACCCAGGCGGGGCTAGCCCATCTGCTCTCTGGTTCTGCCGGTTTCTGTAGTTAGAGGTTCTGTTCTTCCCAGAAGTGAAAGAACAGTGGCTGCGTCCCTGGTAGCTTTGATCTTGCTGCCTGGAGGCAGGGGTGGAAAGTGTGGGGAGGGCAGGATGAGACTTCTATGTGGATGAGTGGAGGCGAGAATACAGGATGAGACTCCAGGGCGGGTGTGGGGCCAAAGTGGGGCAGGACTGGATGTGAACTGCCCTGCGGTGTGACCTTGGCTCTGCTCCTGCCTCCCACCTCTTCTTCCTCAGCCTCTTAGTCTGCACCCCACAAATCTCCCTCCCTCAGCCCTGCAAGAGAAATACAGGGGAACGTGGCATCAGGAGCAGCAACTTAATGACCACGGGTGGTCTTAGATCTGAGAACCAAGGACCCCAGGTTTCACTGTCCAGAGGTGTGCATGAGGAACCAAACCCAGTCAAACCCAGAAGGTTACATGCCTTCAACCTCACCACTATTTTTACCCCTAGGGACTCCTTCCTGGGTCAAAGGCCTGGGGTCACAGTTCTTCCCTCCTCCTGTGCCTTTCCTCTGTATTCACTTATGCATCTGTCCAGAACTCAGCTTTCTTACATATACCGTGTGAGATCAAAGATGACTGGCCTCCAGAGGGTTGGTGTCTGATGGAAGAGATAAACATGTGAGCAGCCGCAGTGAACGCAGCTGAGGGAATACAAGCAGGGAGGGTCTGGACACTGCCTGGTGGGGATGAGAAAGACAAGCAGCACATACCCAGAGCATCTCACAGGTGCCCAGAAGCGGCCGTAGGGGTGAAAACTGATCTGGGTGTAAATATTAGTCAGGTCCAGAGAGAAGTCCAGAGCCAGAGCTGATGCAGGAACCCGGAGGACCTAGGTCTCCTCCTGACTTCCCCTTACTTCCACCGTTAACCCCACCCACCACCATTACCAGTTCTGGCTGCAAGCTGCGCTTAGAAAGTCCCTGTATTTCCAGGCTCTGGGTGGTAATTTGAGGTCATTCTAGATTTGCTTTCATAGAAGTAGTATGTCTTGATCACAGTAGGCAGTGGTCCTGCTGAAATCTCTGTAGCCAGGCACCCATGGGATGTTTGTTCACTTCCAGCCATCCATTCTGAGTGGGCCATTGAACAAAACGTTACGTACAAAGATGTCCCTCATGGAATTACTCATAACAGCAAAACTCGTTGTTGCTGTTGCTCAGCCGCTAAGTTGTGTCCGACTCTTTGCAACCCCATGGGCCGTAGCCCACCAGACTTCTCTGTCCATGGGATTTCCCAGGCGAGAATACGGGAATAGTTTGCCATTTCCTTCTCCAGGGGATCTTCCCAACCCAGGAATCAAACTCACATCTCTAGGCATTGGCAGGTGGATTCTTTACCACTAGCCACCAGGGAAGCCCCAAACAGCAAAACTTAGAAGTGACCAAAGTGCCCAAACATAGGTGGGTGGGAGACTGATTATATGGCCTATAATACATTGATGTAACATGATGCCACGTACTATGAAGTGACATAGAAAGTGGGCACAGGATTACTATGACCTGGTGCACGTTTGAAAAAGAGATATTTGCATGGAAAACAGATAGGAAGAAAATAAATCAAAACGTTCGTTGTGCTTATGAGCCATTTTTATTTGCCTTTGTATTTTGTCTGTATTTTCCCAAGATTTAATAATGAACATATTTTACTTGCATCATGAATTAAAACCCAAATGAGGGTGGTGTTAGTTTTCACTTTTTCAGTGTGGATTGAGGGGTGCCAAGGATAGTGAGACATTCAGACACTGTGGCATCAGGGTTGTATATTCCAGAGGTGAGGCAAGGGGAGGGGGACATGGTGGCTTTCCTTAAATGGTTAAAGGGATGTTCCATGGATTGGGCTCCATTGGTGGCTCAGTTAGTAAAGAAACGGCCTGCAACCCAGGAGACCCAGGTTTGATCTCTGGGTGGGGAAGAGCCCCTGGAGAAGTAAATGGCAACCCACTCAAGAATTCTTGCCTGGAAAATCCCATGGACAGAGGAACTGCCAGGCTACAGTCTGTGGCATCACAAAGAATCGGACACAGCTTATCAACTAAACCACCACCACGCCCATGGCTAATGCAGGTTCTGTCTTCCTTGAGAGGACAGAACTACAGGCCATGGATGAGTGTGTCATCTTGTGGGCTATTGCTCAACAGGAGAAGACGTTATTAGCCCAAGAGCCAAGCACCTCCTGACTGTGGCCAGAGGTTGGGAGCTCCGTGGCCCCGGGGGAATCCTGCAGTGGTTGTGTGAGAGCCATCTGTGAGAGATGCTGAGGAAGGAACTGGACCACAGTCTCTAGAAGGGGCCTTCCAGTCCTAACACTTTGTGATCTGCCTTCAGCCCAGGCCCTTTGGTGCCCATCTAATCATGCAAGCCTTTCCACACCTCCTCACCCATCACCTGTTGACACAGGACTCTTATCCATTAACATCTGTTTCCCACCTTTTTACATTCCAAAGTGCAGCCACTGGTGGTGACAGCCCCTCAACAGGATATCCAAGAGGAAGTACGCAATCAGAAAGAGAAAGGGAAGAAGAAGTGGAAGCAGTTTGATCTGTGGGCCTTGGTTCTTTCCTTGTCTTTGTTCAGATAAGCTCAGCTCGTGACTCAGAATAGTGGAACTAGTCATGAGCCTCTTGACTCAACAACACAGAGTTATTGACCCTTTCGTCAAGCTCAGGGCTCAGTGATCAGTGTGAGTGTGGGGCTGGCCTTCAAGCAGCTTATGATGAAGAGCCAAAGACAAGCATCTAAAGGACAGGAGTAACTGGAGCCTATTATACAGAGTGAAGTAAGTCAGAAAGAAAAACACCAATACAGTATACTAACGCATATATATGAATTTAGAAGGATGGTAACGATGACCCTATATGCAAGACAGAAAAAGAGACACAGATGAATAGCACAGACTTTTGGACTCTGTAGGAGAAGGCGAGGGTCGGATGATTTGAGACAATAGCACTGAAACATGTATATTATCATATATGAAACAGACTGCCAGTCCAGGTCTCAGGGTGCTCAGGGCTGGTGCACTGGGATGACCCTGAGGGATGGGATGGGGAGGGAGGTGGGAGAGAGGGTCAGGATGGGGAACACATGTACACCCGTGGCGGATTCATGTCAATGTATGGCGAAAACCACTACAATATTATAAAGTAATTAGCCTCCAATTAAAATAATTAATTAAAAAAATAAAAATAAAGGACAGGAGTGAAGGGGGAAAGGCAAAATAGGAGTACAAGCAATGTGCAGCAGGTCTTAAAGGAATGGCTCTAATTCAGTGAAGAGAATCAGAGGGTGGAGGGATCCAAGGGAGGCCTAACTGGACTCAGGACGAGAAGAAGATGCATTCTCTAAGCTGGAGCTGTCCTGTGTTCAAAGCCATGGCAGTGTGAGAATGCCTAGCGTCCAGACATGGGGTAGTTTTATGTTGTTAGAATGGAGGGTTGGTGGAGTCTGTGATGGGAAGCAGGGCTGGAAAGACATGTTGGAGCCAAGTTATAGAGTATGGGCTTGACCCTAGGGTGTTGGATGGTCACTGGGGATTTCTGAGCACAGGAATGACACTTTCCTGTAGCAACAGTAAGAAAGGTAAATGAGAGACTTGACTCCAGGATTCTAATAAGAGGCTACTGGAAAAGATGATGGAACTCTGAATCAAAACAGTCTGGAGAGAGTGGGGTCCAGAGATGTCCTGGAGACAGAGTTGACCTCACTACTGGAAGGACCAAAGAATAGGAACCATTGAGGATGGTGCTGGCTATGCTTTTGCAGACCTCCATATTCATGCCATGGCTTCTCAGGTGGTGCTAGTGGTAAAGAACCCACCTGCCAATGCAGGAGACATAGGAGTAGTGGGTTTGATCCCTGGGCCGGGAAGATCCCCTGGAGAAGGGAATGGCAACCCGCTCCAGTATTCTTGCCTGGAGAATCCCATGGACAGAGGAACCTGGCAGGCTACAGTCTATGAGGTCCCAAAGAGTAGGACACGACTGAAGCGTCTTAGCACACACATACTCATGCCATAGCCCTGGGGGCCTCCTCAGACTCCATCTTCCTGACCCTAGAAGAGCCGTGACTGCTTAGACTTGGGAGACCCTGGAAAGTCACTGGATTTTCCTTGTCTTAGTGGCTGAGCTACACCAGCTGGCATTTGGTCACACCTTTGAGTTGTTCTTCTTCAAGAAACAGTCTTGATCTTTCCACCCAGGCTGCAAGTTCCTCGGTGGAGGACCCAGAGCACATGCTGGTCACCTGGCAGGGTGTGCCTATCAAAGCATCACACGGCATGACATGAAGGTCTTGACAAGTAACTGACCTCCCCCTCTACCCTCCCTGGCAGAGACCTCACCGCTGAGGACCAGATCGTGCTGCTGAAGTCGAGTGCCATTGAGGTCATCATGCTGCGCTCCAACCAGTCCTTCACCCTGGACGACATGTCCTGGACCTGTGGCAGCCTGGACTACAAGTACCAAGTCAGCGACGTGACCAGAGGTGCGACTGGGTTCTGCCTCCACCTGCCTAAGCTCCACCCCTCCTGGGGTCATGTGCCCCACCAGGCACTTCAGAGGGAGGGAGGTAGCAACTGGGACAGAAGGGCGAGGGTCAGGCCAGAGGGTGGGTGGAGTGGGGTGGATGGCCCCTGCAGATGCCCACAGCAGCGGGCCGTTCTCTCTTGTAGCCGGACACAGCCTGGAGCTCATCGAGCCCCTCATCAAGTTCCAGGTGGGGCTGAAGAAGCTGAATTTGCACGAAGAGGAACACGTCCTGCTCATGGCCATCTGCATTGTCTCCCCAGGTACCTAGCAGCATGGCTGGGGGGCAGGCATGAAGGGTGAGCCCCGCTGAGGGCCAGCAGAGAAGTTCGTGGGGAGAAGTGAGCAAAAGGAGAGTCTGACTAGGAAAGACCCACTTTGCTGGGTTTGCCCAGGCCACGTGGTATGGGTTTGTTGAAGGTTTCCTCACTGCCCTTGAGCTAGTGAGACCATTGCTGGTTCATGGGTGGGATTCTGAAGAACCAGACTCAGGCTCTGCTCTTGGGTTACCTGGATTGACTCTGTTGACACTTGAGGTCCCCTGGGGACAGGGCACAAAACCCTGGGGCCTGATAGATGGCTCTACTGGCCAGATAGTTTAGCTGACAGATGCTGGAGGCAGAGTGCTGTGACCCTCAAGTTCTCCTACCTGTTTGGGGTGGGAAGAGGGAGAGAGGTCGAGGAGGAGATCTTGCAGTCCTGAGAATGCTGGGTGGCTGGTGAGGCTCCACCTAGATGGTGTTCAGGGAACAAGTCAGTGGCCTCTATAAAGGGATGCTTTCCTGGGCAGGCGCCCAAGGAGAGAACGTGGGCACCCCTCTCGCTGCCCAGCATTCACTCATTCACTCATCGACTCAACACGGATTGATCAGGCTTCTATCAAGCACCAGGCACTGTGCCTGGCACAGGGACTCAGCAGCAAACAGGACACAGATCCTCCCCATCAAGTGTAGGAGGAGACATTAAACACATGGAATTTAAGAACCAACTCCTTGTGTGATGAGAGTTTTAAAAATAAAGTAAATGATGCTACAGGGGGTAGAGCTGAAAATGGGAGCCTGATGTCATCTGGAGGTAACGGCTCATCAGGAATGACCTCAAGAAAAGTCCTTTATGCTGTTACCTGAAGGATCAGTAAGAGGCAGGCAAAAGTAAAGGAGATGAGTTCCTGGTAAAGGGAACACAGATGTGAGAGCCTGGGATCCAGAACCTGATGAAAGATGGACAATAGAGACAGGAGAGAGACGAGGTGGGGACAGGACCAGAGGACCCAGGTGGACATGAGACTTGATCCTCAAGGCAGTGGGAAGTGGCCAAGGGAGTAGGGAGGCCTGATGTCACAGATTCGCAGCCGTCCAGGAGTGACGGAGGAAGATGCTGAGGCTGGGGGTCTGTCTTCGGGCTGAGGGGTGGGAGCTGGGCAGTAAAGGACCTGACTCAGAGCTCCCCCCCGCCCCCCACCTCTTTGCCCACAGACCGCCCTGGAGTGCAGGACGCCGCGCTGGTCGAGGCCATCCAGGACCGCTTGTCCAACACGCTGCAGACCTACATACGCTGCCGCCACCCACCCCCAGGCAGCCACCTGCTCTATGCCAAGATGATCCAGAAGCTGGCGGACCTGCGCAGCCTGAACGAGGAGCACTCCAAGCAGTACCGCTGCCTCTCCTTCCAGCCCGAGTCCAGCATGAAGCTCACACCCCTCCTGCTCGAGGTGTTTGGCAACGAGATCTCCTGACTCTGGCGGCCTGTACTGGCACCTGGGAGGGGTGGCCTCTCCAGGGCTGGGCACCCAGGTCTGGGGCTGGTGGCTGCCCAGCAGCCCTTTCCATACCTGCTGGGGTTCATCTGCTCCTCTCCCGCCTCCCCTCCCTGGCTGGCCCATCCTCTCTCCTGCCCCGTCTAACGCCAAGTCCCCCTCACCTGCAGGCCACAGGCTGCCCCCCC
>SJYQ01024869.1:0-15697 GCA_006410935.1 Redunca redunca | reverse complement strand
TCTCTCTCTCTGACTCTTTGCAATCCCGCCAGAGTTCTCTGTCCATGGAATTCTCCTGGCAAAAATACTGGAGTGGGTAGCCATTCCCTTCTCCAGGGGATCTTCTCAACCCAGGAATCAAACCCAGGTTCCACACTGCAGGTGGATTCTTTACTGTCTGAGCCACCAGGGAAACCCCTTCCTTTTCTTTAAAGGGGATTATTTCCATCATGAGGACTACACCCAAACGACCGAATTTAGCCAAATGAGGATCCACCTCCAAATATCAAGACATTGGGCATTAGGGCTTGAACATAATGAATTCGGAAGAGAGGAGGAAGTTGCAAATATTCAGTCCATGACATCATTAATGTCTTTCCAAAGGCATGTTTTACTACTGATCAGCTGCTCAAAATTGGCATAACATATGACATTCATTTCCTCATTGGCTAAAACTTCACCTAATAAAGTTGGTTGGGAAGCATCTGTCATGTTGGAAGTCATGATTTATTTGTTTCCATGACTGGAAGATCTTCTGAAATGCTTCAGACAATGTTCCAGTGACAGCTGCTTGTAGAAGGAGCTGAATTCTATCCATATCTCCCAGGACTTGAGGCTTCACCTCCCTGAGACTTCAGAGATCAGGTAATAATCATTGATCTATTTGTAATTCTCCTTATTTTAGTGAAAAATGGAAAGTATTTTTAAGTACAGAACTTTAAATATTATTATATTTACATTGTTTATTTTATCATGTTAAGCAAGACACAGCAGGAGTAAAACATGACCACTCCAGATGGAGAAAAGTGGCCATAGAGTTTTCCAGGCATGTTGTGATGAGTTTTTCCTTTCAGAAAGCTGTAGCATTTACAAAGCAGACATTCCTATTTCTGAATCTTGATAAAACTTCTAGAAGAAAACATAGGTGATAAGATCCTTGATATTGGTTTTGGTGATAATTCTCTAAATTTTACACTGAAAATACAATCAAGAAAGAAAGAAAAAAAAAATAGCACTACATAAATCCAAAAAGCTCTGCACACACACACACACAAACTAATAAACTGAAAAGTCTGCTTACTGAATGGAAGGGCGTATTTTCAAATCATACATTTGTCCACTGTTTTTTTTAGGGGATTTGTACCAGGACCTATGGAGGATATCCAAACTGCTGATGATCAAGAGAGGTATTAGTCCACCTGACTGACTCATACTCACCTTTCTAGCCTTAAATACAGGTCTGCAATCGTGAGGATGGGAGGAGCATGTACTCTTAAATAATCCCAAAATTAATGTAACCCACTTTTTCCCTTCTCACTCAGCGAGGCTTTTCCTATTGAAGTAGCAGGAAAGTGAAGTGAAGTCGCTCAGTTGTGTCCGACTCTTTGCGACCCCATGAACTATAGCCTACCATGCTTCTCTGTCCATGGGATTTTCCAGGCAAGAGAAGTAGCAGGAAAACAAAACAAAAAACAACAACAACAAAAAAAAAACGGTGGGCCTTCAAAAACTCTTAGAAGCGTGCTCTACGTTCCATAAACAGGCATGTCATTTAGTACAGTGACTCCGGCCTATCATTTGACCCAACATTTCCCTGTAGATGGCCCTGCTCAAAAGAAAGAACATTCAGGCTCAAGGCTATAGGAATGAGATAATAAAGGGCTTTCTGAAACTCCTAAACAGTTTTCAAAACATCATCCAAATACTCTTTTTCAAACCTCTACACGCACAACTCCTCAATAAGTTCTCTCACATCTTTAAAAGTATCTGTCTTTAGTTTTTCCCAAGTATAGACTTCTGATAGATGGCTCAAGATTCAGAAATAGGAATGTCTGCTTTTTAAATGCTACAGCTTCCTGTAAGGACATTCAACTTTAAATCTAGTCTGGGCTTCATCAAAAGACTAGGTGAATAATTTTCACAACCAGTATACATATTTTTGCAAAGAAATAGGATTGCATGTCTAGTGTAAACATACAGGTGTAGAGCATTATTCAAACAGTTAAATCTATATGCTATTTATTTCTACCATTTATACAGTCCTGTTTAGCTATTTATATATCCTTTTACAACTCTAGGTAGATTTAAAGCTCGCGGTGGGCAATAACAATGCCCTTACCTAGTGTGTTCATGATAATGCTTCAAAGTACACCTGTGGCTGATTCATGTCAATGTATGGCAAAACCCACCACAATATTGTAAAGTAATTAGCTTCCTATTAAAAAAAATAAGTTACTATTATTTTTAGAAGTGAAAGTGTTGGTCAGTCAGTCATGTCTGACTCTTTGTGCCCCTATGGACTATAGCCTGCCAGGCTCCTCTATCCTGGCAAAAATACTGGAGTAGATAACCATTCCCTCCTCCAGACTATAGTGTATAAAACATTATAACACATGCAAATAAAATATGCAAAGCTTTTAAATTGAACGCATTTCTCCATAGTTTCCAGTAATGATTGCTCAAGAGAGGAAATAGAGAAGGTTAAGAGAGGAAATACCTTAATGTAACTTCTTCAGTCCTTTTCCTTCAGTCCTCTACTCCTCATCTATCAATCACAGGTACATCTGTAAGCTTATTAAATTATCTACACACATTCAGACAACATCCTGACACTGAAATTCATCTGCCTGGGAACATATCCTTGCAATCCAACTTTACCATTTTTCACACAGTACTTGGACTATTTCATATTTGTCACCTCAGTGTTTATGACTGAACATAAGTAATTATGATGTCTTATGACTAAATAAATAATCAAAATTACACTAACCCAGATCATTTTAAACTGGTAGTAATTTAAAGCAGTGAGCAGTATTTGATTACCTATTATTTGGTAAGGAAACAAATCATGTCTTTGGAAACAAGAATATTTTCCTGTGTTTTAGCTTTCACAACTAGCTTCAAAGGGTTTATACTGTATCTAATCCTCTTTTCCCAATTCCCACATTATCATATTTATCAATCTGAGTTTACTCTGTAAATGAACTCAACTTTTCCATATTTGGAAACCTTCGTAAGTGGCTTTGAAAGTTGTAAAATTTCAGAGGCAGAGGATAATCTTCAATGACTTCCAGTCTATCAGACACTTCATGTTTCTGGTTCTTCTGTTTCATCTATCTGTACCCTGGAGGAACGTATAACCCAAAGAAAGCTAATGTCCACTGTATTCAGGCAAATAAAAAAGTAGCTAATTTTACTACCTTGTGAATAAATGAAAATGTTTTTTTGTATTTTATTGCTATCTACACCACCAATCATCAGATAGGAGAAAAAATAAATCTCTTCATCAGTATCTATATTTATTAACTTCTGTTTATGTTTTTCCTTATTTTTGAAAAATAAAATATTACACATAATTATGTACTTTATTTCCAGATTAAAATAAGCACAGAGTAATCAGAACAAATAGAAGAGAGAAAATAAAGAAGGTTAAGTTTCTAGACTCTTTCGTTTACCTGCTCTTACAACTTATGCTATGATTCTCTGGGTTAGCAAACATAGTATTTTTCCTCACAAAAATCATATTCTTCCCAAAGAAAGCACTATTTCACATTAGGTTGGATGTTCAGGAAACTGGGAAATACATTAATATCTATAGATTATTTTAAGTGTAATTAAGAATTCAAGAAATTTTAAAACTCCACAGCAGTACAGTTGCTTTCTCCCACAGGGCCCTATGACAAATGTGTTCATTTGGGCAAGTGGTTGACTTGCATGGAGTGATAATGAGGGAGTCAATATTCCATGTTGACTCAATGCAGTAGGTGACAAATTACTTTTGTCACTACTCCCCAAATTGTTCCTTAAGGCCAGCCTCATAAATAGAAAGATTTAACATCTGCAGCTTTAGTAAGAACCGAGAAGTAGCAAGAGTCTACATGCATAGTCATAGTAGATTGTTTCCTCTAAACTCACTAGTGGAGCAAGTAAGAAAGACTGCTTCTAAACACTGATCTTGAGATCATATACTTTAACTGAGTCTCTCTCTCTCTCTTTTTTAATCTTCTTTAGTTCCTTATTTCAGTTTGATATAGTAATTTAATACAGGACAAAATTCTACTTTGAAACTGGTGCATATATAGTGCTTCACTAAATCCATTTGTCACTTTCCTTTCTTGGTTTCATTTTTTACAAGTGAAAAATAAGGAAGTTTGACCAAGTATTTCCAATAGCTTATTGAAAAGAATCACTAATTTATCCCAAATATTCATTGAAGATTTGTTATTCTAGTAGAGTATCACTCGGAGAAGGCAATGGCAACCCACTCCAGTACTATTGCCTGGAAAATCCCATGGACAGAGGAGCCTGGTAGGCTGCAGTCCATGAGGTCGCTAAGAGTTGGACACAACTGAGCGACTTCACTTTTTTCACTTTCATGCATTGGAGAAGAAAATGGCAACCCACTCCAGCATTCTTGCCTGGAGAATACCAGGGATGGGAGAGCCTGGTGGGCTGCAGTCTATGGGATCACACAGAGTCGGACACGACTGAAGCGACTTAGTAACAGCAGCAGCAGCAGAGTATCACTTAAAAAAATAATTGAAGGATAACTGGAGGATAAATATTCCCACTAATGGGCATATGCTCTTAGAAAACCATATTTCAAAAGAAATATGTACCTCAGTGTTCATTGCAGCACTACTTACAATAGCCATAGAAGCAAACTAGATATACGTTGACAGATGAATGGATAAAGAAGATATGGTATGTATATGAAATGGAGTATTAGTCATAAAATTGAATGAATTTGAGCTTATTGCATTGAAGTAAATTAACTTAGATTCTGTTATACAGAGTGAAGTAAGTCAGAAACAAAAACAAATATGTCTATTTTATATAAACAGAAAAATATTAAAACAAGTGTATATTTTCTGTATATATGTGGAATCTAAAGAAATGGCACGATGATCTTATTTTCAGGGAAGAAATAGAGACACAGATGTAGAAATGGACTTGTGGACACAGCAGGGGAAGGAGAGGATGGGACAAACAGAGAGAGGCATTGAATTATATACATTATCATGGGTAAAATAAATAGCTACTGAGAAGTTGCTATATAACACAGGGAGTTCAACTTGATACTCTGATGACATTGAGAAGTGGGATGGGTAGTAGGAAGGAGGTTCAAGAAGGAGGGACTACATGTATGTACACTTAGGGCTGATTCATGTCGTATGGCAGACACCAACACAACATTGTACAGCAGTGATTCCCCAATTATAAAAAAAAAAAAATCTAAAGAAACGAGTCACCAGTCTACGTCCGATGCAGGATGCAGGATGCAGGAAGCTTGGGGCTGGTGCATGGGGTGGACCGAGAGAGATGTTATGGGGTGGGAGGTGGGAGGGGATTCATGTTTGGGAACGCATGTACACTCGTGGTGAATTCATGTCAATGTATGGCAAAACCAATACAGTATTGTAAAGTANAGAAGCAAACTAGATATACGTTGACAGATGAATGGATAAAGAAGATATGGTATGTATATGAAATGGAGTATTAGTCATAAAATTGAATGAATTTGAGCTTATTGCATTGAAGTAAATTAACTTAGATTCTGTTATACAGAGTGAAGTAAGTCAGAAACAAAAACAAATATGTCTATTTTATATAAACAGAAAAATATTAAAACAAGTGTATATTTTCTGTATATATGTGGAATCTAAAGAAATGGCATGATGATCTTATTTTCAGGGAAGAAATAGAGACACAGATGTAGAAATGGACTTGTGGACACAGCAGGGGAAGGAGAGGATGGGACAAACAGAGAGAGGCATTGAATTATATACATTATCATGGGTAAAATAAATAGCTACTGAGAAGTTGCTATATAACACAGGGAGTTCAACTTGATACTCTGATGACATTGAGAAGTGGGATGGGTAGTAGGAAGGAGGTTCAAGAAGGAGGGACTACATGTATGTACACTTAGGGCTGATTCATGTCGTATGGCAGACACCAACACAACATTGTACAGCAGTGATTCCCCAATTATAAAAAAAAAAAAATCTAAAGAAACGAGTCACCAGTCTACGTCCGATGCAGGATGCAGGATGCAGGAAGCTTGGGGCTGGTGCATGGGGTGGACCGAGAGAGATGTTATGGGGTGGGAGGTGGGAGGGGATTCATGTTTGGGAACGCATGTACACTCGTGGTGAATTCATGTCAATGTATGGCAAAACCAATACAGTATTGTAAAGTAAACTAAAGTTAAAATAAAAATTAAAAAAAAAAAGATATCCACCCCCCAAAAAAAATAAAATAAAATAAAATACAAGTACCTTGATGGAAAAAAAAAAATAATAAAGTGGCAACAGATTCATAAAGATTCAGCAAAACATCAAAATTGAAGCACAGTGTGGAAAAAGGCGAGGGTGGGATGATCTGAGAGAACAGCATTGAAACATGTATATTATCATATGTGAAACAGATTGCCAGTCCAGCTTCGAGGAATGAGACAGGGTGCTCAGGGCTGGTGCACTGGGATGACCAAGAATGATGGGATGAGGAGGGAGGTGAGAGGGGGGTTCAGGATGAGAAAAACGTAAATCCATGGCTGATTCATGTCAATGTATGGCAAAAACCACTACAATATTGTAAAGTAATTAGCCTCCAATTAAAATAACTAAATTAAAAAAAAAAAAGAAAAAGCAATAGTTGAGTGCAACCAGAATGCCAGGAGAGGGCATGGACTTAACAGAGTGGCATGAGAGTTTTTAATACTGATTAAAGTAGTAAATACTTCAATCAGTATTCTTTAATACTGGTTAAAAAAAGTAAAAAAACCACATGGACCAAGAGTGAAAAATGGAAGACAAAAGAAGTTAATGTAAAAGATAACTATGCATGTCAATAAATCAGAACTCTTGATCAGGAGCATAATTGAGAAGAAAACATCATAGAGTGAAATTTTGGAACTAAATAACTACATTTTGATTAGTTCAATAAGAACGTCAAAGTCTTAGATGTATTTAGCTGAGAGAGGTGTGCTAAAATCAAGAGAAGTTCATTGGAAATGAGGTCAAGCTATACAGGATTTAGGTTTTTGAATAGTTTCTCATTCAGGTATTAAAACCATAAAGGATAATGTCAAGAGTTGAAGTGTAGACAGTTGGTAAAGCTAAGAAATATGATTGACAACTTCTCCCTTACACTCTAATGCATCTAGTTACTAAGACCTGTGATTCTACTGTTGGAGTCTCTTTTCAATCTGACCACTTAATTCCAGCATTGCCACTGCTACTTGTCTTATTTATATTGGGAAAAACCATATTGACTGCCATATCAGTAAACAAAGTATAGCGCAGTCATCAGCAGTTGCAGCCACAGCAAAGATGAGCTGGTGAGCCCTGAGGGAACTCAGAAAGGAAAAGAAGACCTTCCATCTACCACCCATTAGACTGTAGCCACTCCCCATGATGAGCCCTGAGAAAACTCAGGATGTGAAAACACAGAAAAGCACTAACTTGAGATATCTGGTTTTCTTTTATTAACAGTGGCATTTTGATATTCTGACTACCTTTTTTTTTTCTTTTTGGTCCAATACTTTTTTTAAATATAATTTTATTTATTTTAATTGGAGGTTAATTATTTTACAATATTGTATTCGTTTTGCCATACATCAACATGAATCTGCCACAGGTATACACGTGTCCCCCATCCTGAACCCCCTCCCTCTTCCCTTCCCCTTATCATCCCTCTGGGTCGTCTCAGTGCACCAGCCCCAAGCATCCAGTATCATGCATCAAACCTGGACTGGCGATTCATTTCATATATGATATTATACATGTTTCAATGCCATTCTCCCAAATCATCCCACCCTCTCCCTCTCCCACAGAGGCCAAAAGACTGTTCTATACATCTGTGTCTCTTTTGCTGTCTTGCATACAGGGTTATTGTTACCATCTTTCCCTGACTTTTGTTGCAAAACTCCTATATATTCTGGCTCCCCACTTCCCCTCCTCAGAACAGTTCTCTCAGGGTTTCTTGAGATGCTGCCTATAGGGTTTGAAATCCTAAGAATTTCCATGGAATAAAACATAAATCAACATTTAGGTAGTGTATATTTAATTTTGTCAACAAGATGAATTACTATAATATCTTTCTAATGGATTGCCTGCTTTACAAATGTATTTGTTTTAATAGTTTCATCTTACTATGGCATGTAAGGTTTCGGTAAAATCACAAAACTAATCTTACAATTTCTTTTCTGAAAAGTTTTCAGAGTTTTTCATTGAATTTAAGACAACATACATTCTCTTCTTCTTCTGGGACTCTTATAAAATCAAATTTCATGTATTAATGCATGCATGCAGAATCTAGAAAAATGGTATAGACAAATTTATTTGCAGAGCAGAAATAAAGACACAGATGAAAAGAACAAACATGTATATCAAGGGGGAAAGGGAGGGTGGGATGAAATGGGAGACTGAGATTCCTATGTATACATCATTGATACTATGTGTAAAATAGGTACCCTGAAGGAGGAAATGGCAACTCACTTCAGTATTATTGCCTGAAAAACCCCATGGGCAGAGGAGTCTGGAGGATATAATCCAAAAGGTCACAAAGAGTCAGACACAACTGAGTGACTGAGGACACACATAAAATACATAACTAATGAGAACCTGCTGAGTGGCATGGCTTCCCAGGTGCTCAGTGGTAAAGAATCTGCCTGCTAAGGCAGGAGATGTGTGTTCAGTCCCTGAGTTGGGAAGATCCCCTGGAGAATGAAATGGCAAGCCTCTCCAGCATTCTTGTCTGGAGAATTTCATGGACAGAGGAGCCTGGCAGGCTACAGTTCATGGGGTCACAGAGTTGGACACAACTTGAGGCACTGAGCATGCATGCACTATATATAGCACAGGGAACTGTATTCAGTGCTTTGTGGTGACCTAAATGGGAAGGAAATCCAAAATATAGGGTATGTATGTAAACATATAGCTGGTTTTCTTTGCTGTACAGCAGAAACTAACATACACTGTAAAGCAACTATATGACAAGAAAAGTTAATAAAAACAGGTTACATACAGAATCATTAGCTTGTCCTGTCAGTCCTATCTCTCTCAAGCATCTGATATCAATAATTGACTTATTTTAAGGTTAGATAAACTTTTTTTTTTCAGTTCCTGGAATGCCATAAATATACTTCTAGATCTTGATCTACACACTTTAAAAAATTTTAATTTATTTTAATTGGAGGCTAATTACTTTATAATATTGTAGTGGTATTTTTAATATCTTTGATATTTCCCACATTTTCCATTTTACATCTCTCATGGTGATTCCCAATGCTCTAGGTGTCCTCCTAATTGTCTCTTTGATTATCTGTTTTATTATCTTGCTCAAGATTGAAACCACTAACTACTTTGCAAATTCTATCTGCCTCACTGTTTGTACATTTTACTAATATGAAAAGCCCAACTCCATTCTTCCACGGGTTTCTTTAATCATTGTTTCATAGATACAAAATAGTGACAAGTCAAACCATCCTCAAATTCTTTCTTTACCTGGGATAAGATAGTTGCTGTTGTTCAGTGGCTAAGCTGTGTCTGAGTCTTTGCAACCCCATGGACTGCAGCACACCAGGCTTCCCTGTCCTTCACTAGCTACGGAGTGAAAGTTGATCAGTCATGTCTGACTCTTTGTGACCCCATGGACTGTCCATGGAATTCTCCAGGCCAAAATACTGGAGTGGGTAGCCTTTCCCTTCTCCGGGGATCTTCCCAACCCAAGAATTGAACCTAGGTCTCTCGCATTGCAGGCAGATTCTTTACCAGCTGAGCCACAGGGGAAACCCAAGAACACTGGAATGGGTAGCCTGTCCTTTCTCCAGAGGATCTTCCTGATTAGCACCTGAAGTTTGCTCAAATTCATATCCATTGAGTCTGTAAGGCCATCCAACTACCTCATACTCTGTCATCCCTTCTCCTTCTGCCTTCACTCTTTCCCAGTATCAGGGTCTTTTCTAATGAGTCAGCTCTTTCCATGAGGTGACAAAAGCATTGGAACTTCAGCATCAGTTCTTCCAATGAATATCCAAAGTTGATTTCCTTTAGGATTGACTGACTTGATCTCCCTGCAGTCCAAGAGACTCTCAGGAGTCTTAGTTCAAAAGCATCAATGCTTCGGCAGTCAGCCTTCTTTAAGGTCCAACTCTCACATCCATACATGACTCCTGGGAAAAAACCCATAGCTTTGACTCTATGGACCTTAGTCCACAAAGTGGTGTGTCTGCATTTTTAATACACTGTATAGGTTTGTTGGGCTTCCCGGGTGACCCTCCTGCCAATTCAGGAGATGAAAGAGACATGAATTCAATCCCTGAGCTGGGAAGATCCCCTGGAGAAGGACATGACAACCCACTCCAGTATTCTTGCCTGGAGAATCCCATGGACAGAGGAGCCTGGTGGGCTATAGTCCATACAGTTGCAAAGAGTTGGACACAACTGAAGCAACTTAGCATGCATGCATGCATGCATTCCTCCTTCCCCTTGGTTCTTATGGTTTTCCTTCCAAGGAGCAAGTGTCCTTTAATTTCATGGCTGCTGTCACCATCCACAGTGATTTTGGAGCCCAAGAAAATAAAATCTGTCACTGTTTCCACTTTTTCCCTATCTATTTACCATGAAGTGATGGGACCAGATGCCATGCTTTTAGTTTAGTTTTTTTTTTAATGTTAAGTTTTAAACCAGCTGTTTTGTTCCTTTTTCACCTTCATCAAGAGTCTCTATTTCCTCTTCATTTTCTGCTATTAGAGTGTTACCCTCTGCATATCTGAGATTGTTGATATTTCTCCCAGCAATCTTGATTCCAGTTTATGAGCCATCCACCCTGGCATTTTGCATGATGCAATCTGCATAAAAGTTAAACAAGCAGGGGGACAATTTACAGCCTTAACATGAGATTAACATATAAAAAAGTGAGACTAAGCTGATGAAATTAGAGAAACAAGGCTCTCTGACAATCTTTTAGAGCTTTTTTACCACATATTTGCCATTGATAAAGTTATTCTATCCTATTCTACTTGAGAAATTCTTTCTGAAAGAAATTAGAACAAAAGTACATACTGATTTTATTAATTTCCTTTAGAGTATATTGTATACAGGATGCCACAGTCTCATATAATGGGATAAAAATCTCTAGATAAGCAGTAAAATAGAATGCTAGGTTTATTTTAACTCAAAGAATGGAAGATAAATAGGAATTTCTAGTGATCCTCTCGTTGGTTAACAAATAAATTTGTTTAGCAATGGAGAACTAGAGATATCAATATAAAGGTTATGTAAGCAGGTGGGAGGAGAAGTGGACAACAGAGAATGAAATGGTTGGCATCACTGACCCAGTGGACGTGAGTTTGAGTAAGCTCTGGGAGTTGGTGTTGGACAAGTAAGCCTGGTGTGATGCAGACCATGGGGTCACAAAGAGTTGGACACGACTAAGTGACTGAACCAAACTAAACTGAAGCACACCATTACATCATCATCTTTTAAAGGAAAGTGTTGCTTATAGATTTAGAGTATTCTGGGAATTCTTCTGGAATTAGTGAGGTACATTATCTTACTGCTTTCTCCAGTTTGCAGCCTGGAGCACAGATGTTATGGCTGGAGCTCTTGCAGTCACCTCAGATCAGAGGCACAAAGGTCACACTCCATTGAAAATGGCACACAGAGGTGACAGAATTTTGATTGGTTGAAGCCTTTGTGAAACTGCCTTAACTGTTCTGTTCATTTTACACCTACTGTTGTTCAGTCTCTCCATCGTGTCTGACTCTCTGCAACCCCATGGACTCTGGCACACTAGGCTTCCCTGTCTTTCACCATCGCTCTTGCTCAAACTCACATCCATTGAGTCAGTGATGCTGACTCAATGGACAGCATTACCATCTATATATGTATACCATGTATAACTGTATACATTTTATATTTACTCAGTTATTAACTGTAACTTGTCTCTCTTCTTGATTTCCCTCACCACCACTTTTGCATTTAGATGTAATCCAAAAACACACAACAGGATTTCTAAACTACNTTACCATCATATACATAATGTCTTTACTATAAAATTAGGTTGTTTGCCTGCAAGACTTAGAAACATTAGGAAAAACAACTCATTATTGAAATGGAGGGAATTTGAGTCTATTTCAGATTCAATGCATTGATGTAAATAATGCTAGAAAACACACTATTTGAATTTATTCTCTAATTTGTAGTTCATAAGAAAGTGGTTATTGCCAGGATGAATTCAAATCTTTAAATTCACAATAAACCTAGTTTGGGCCTTGCTGTCAATATACACTTTTATTGAGAATCTTTTTTGTGGGAAGTCTTACACCATGTGTTTAACTGTTACCAAAGTCAGAGGCATAGTTTACAATTTTAACAAGTTGACATTGATTTGGGTATTCAGTTGCTCAGTCATGTCCAACTCTTTGAAACCCCATGAACTGTAATCCACCAGGCTCCTGTATCCATGGGATTTTCCAGGCAAGAATACTGGAGTGGGTCATCATTTTCTGATTTAGGTAGGCAGAAGGAAACACATGGCAATATATCCTAATGAAATGTGAACTTCCAAGACAAGTATAAATCACATTTCTAAATTCTAAAAATCAAGACCAATAACATAATCAGAGGGCAAATGCATAGAGATATTATCTTATATTGGCTTGAGTATAATGGAGCACAGAAATAGAAAATAAGGGACTATAGCATTCCATTCTTTAAAGGATACTTCTAAAATACTATAATCTAATAGGGATTTATATTCTTGTTAACTCATAGGTAAAGATTAATTCAACTTTATTTCTTTGGCTCAAAAAATGAAAATTAACATGTAGTCTGCTGATATATAAAGTTCTGAATTGTATTTATTTAANATTAATTCAACTTTATTTCTTTGGCTCAAAAAATGAAAATTAACATGTAGTCTGCTGATATATAAAGTTCTGAATTGTATTTACTTAAGCTGTAATTTTTAACATAATTAAGGGAAAATTCTCTATTGGTTCCCAGAGGTATTTCTTTCATGAGCTCATGACTTGTGGCAGAATGGAATGTGCCATTAACAGTTTGATACAACTCAATAATGACCCCTCTGCATTTCTCAACTCTATCTAATAAATACAGGAATTGATTATTTTTAATCTACTTTATTGAAGTACAGTTGGTTTATCATATTCTGTTAATTCTGCAAGTTGATTCAATTATACATATATATACATATATTCTTTTGCATGTTCTTTTCCATTTTATGTTTTATCATGAAACATTGAATATACTTCCTTGTGCTATGTACAGTAGGACTAACAGGTGTAAACTATTATATATCAAATGGGTAACCAGCAAGGAAGTGATTCTTAAGACTAAGATTTTCGTGTATTTTGCCTCAATTTCTCAAAAAAATGAAATTAGCAATATATATCTTCCTGAAACTTCATCATTATTCCCTTTAAATTCTCCTGAATTTTGATACTTATTTTCATAAATCTTTTTTCTTAATAGTTTCATTTATTGCTACTTACATTATTGTTGTTTTTCAACTGTGTTTTCCCCGACTTTATCCTAAGCCCAGTCAACCTAGTGGTTTGGAGATAGCCAACACAAATGAGACTAAGCCTTCATGAACATTCTTCTTAAAAAATAAAGAAAATTTGTTATACCTCAATTATTGCCATGCTACTGGTATAGCACATTGATATCTGTCTTCATTTATATATATATATATTTGTGAATTTATTTATTTACCTATTTTATAAACACACAAACTTCATTGGTTACAGCCATTGATTACTTGTCTGTTGTAGGGTTTGTCAGATTTCTGAACTCTAAGCTTATTGTTTTTCCCTTTTCTTAGACTTAACTTTTTAGACGGAAGTTATTTTGTGTATCCCATATTTAATTTAGGAGTGAGAATTATGCTCCACCTTCTTAATTGCATAGTATCTACATAAATGACTTGGAATTTTGCACAAGAGATTTGTCTATTTTCTACCATTTATTTAACTATACTGGAGGAGGAAATAGCAACCCACTCCAGTAATGTTGTTTGGAGAATCCTATGGACAAAAGAGCCTCATGAGCTATAGTCTATGGGGTTGCAGATAGTTGGCCATTACTGAAGCAACTTAGCACATTTACCTATACAATCATTTAAAAATATGTATATATCAATTAGTATGGAGTAATTGTAATTTTTTAATACTTTTACTGATATTCTATTGACATTTTATATATTCTGTTGCTCTTTTGCTCCAGTTTTATCCACTGGGTACTTTCAGCTGACTTTGATCCCATGGGCCTATCTCTCAACATTGTGCAGTTTGTTGAGCACTTCCTTAGCTTTTGCCCCTATGAATTTGTTGAGCCCATCTTACATAATTCTTTGTGGTGTTGTTCTTCCTATTCAAGGCAGCCAAAACCTGCCTTATATCTTCTTGTTAAAGATAGTACTTGAGTAATATTCATATATTTATTGTCTTTCTTTGGTTCTATGTTGTTTTTTCATTTTTCTGTTTCACACTGACTTTAGCAGCAATGTGTTTTGATGTCTCAATTCCAGCACCTTAAAACTTTTGCTTTCTATAAGTGATGATTCCAAGGAAGGTGGTAGGGCCTATTTGCCTTTTCTAACACAGGGCCATCTTTCTTTCCACATTTATGACAACAAGATTATTTTTTTCCACATTGCATCCACAGTTCTCAAACGCATCTGTGAAGGCTATAAAAAGGATTGTATAAAGATTGTAAACTCTTATTTCAAATAGGGCTCCAGAAAAATCTATATTTTCATGATATTCCACTGTATGTTTTTAACAGCTTTTTAAAAATTCTAGTGGAGCTGTCCTTATTAATGTGTATTTGGCACATTTTTGTCCTGTGTTCTGCTTTTGGTGAGATACTTCATGTGTTCCATCCTTCATGCATGGCCCTGCTTACCCTTGGAATTTACATGTTTTGATTTCCCTAGTGCCTTCATTGGATTTGAGAAAATTTTAATTTTGTCAAAACTACATTGGAACTGACATTTTTCTCAGCTTTTTACATTTGAGTTGGGAGATGAAGTCCAGTCTTTTGACTGTTGTGTTCAATTCAATTCTAATTTATGCTTCCTTTATATGTGAATACATTTATATTATTTCAAAACTAAAATTACATAAGTATACATCAAAAATTTTTGATCCCATACTTGTTCATCCTGTCCTCATAAGTACTTATCTTTATTATTTCTTAATGTTTCTGGTACTTTCTTTCGCTAATATAAACACTTGTGGATATTTGTTTCCACACTTTGTATCAAAAAATTTCACATTGCCTTTTCATCCTTTTTTTTCCCACTAAAACTATAGATATTGAAACACTCTTACTGTAAATATTATATAACAGCTTCATGTTACTCCATTGTGTGAATAAAATGTGTTTAATCACTCATTCCCCTTATTCTGGGTATTTGGGATATTTCCAAATATTTACTATTACAGTTTGAGTAGGTATTTCAATGTCTTAGTTCATTTCAGCTCAGTCACTCAGTCGTGTCTGACTCCTTGTGACCCCATGGACTGCAGCATGCCAGGCCTCCCTGTCTATTACCAATTCCTGGAGCTTACTCAGACTCATGCCTATCAAGTCAGTGATGCCATCCACCATCTCATCCTCTGTTGCCCCGTTCCTCTCCCACCTTTAATCTTTCCTATCATCAGGGTCTTTTCCAGTGAGTCAGT
>SJYQ01024855.1:18789-35375 GCA_006410935.1 Redunca redunca | reverse complement strand
TAAATTTAGACTTCAAGAAAAAAGAAGAACAAATCTGGCCTAAAATTAAACAAAAGAGGCAAATAATAAAGATCAGAACAGAAATAAATGAAACAGACACCAGAAAAATAATAGAAAGCATAAAAAACTAAGAACTTTTTCTGTTAAAAAAATTGACCAATTTTTAGCTACAAAAAATAAAATTAAAAATAAGAAGGCATTATAACTTATACTTCAGTTCAGGTCAGTCGCTCAGTTGTGTCTGAGTCTTTGTGACCCCATGAACTGCAGCACACCAGGCCTCCCTGTCCATCACCAATTCCCAGAGCTTCAGTTCAGTTCAGTCACTCAGTTGTGTTCGACTGTTTGCGACCCCACGAATCGCAGCACGCCAGGTCTCCCTGTCCATCACCATCTCCCAGAGTTCACTCAAACTCATGTCCATTGAGTCAGTGATGCCATCCAGCCATCTCATCCCAGAGCTTACTCAAACTCATATACATAGATTCGGTGGTGCCATCCAACCATCTCATCCTCTGTCATCCCCTTCTCCCACCCTCAATTTTTCCCAGCATCAGAGTCTTTTCAAATGAGTCAGCTCTTTGCATCAGGTGGCCAAAGTATTGGAGTTTCAGCTTTAACATCAGTCCTTCCAATGAACACTCAGGACTGGTCTCCTTTAGAATGAACTGGATGGATCTCCTTGCAGTCCAAGGGACTCTCAAGAGTCTTCTCCAACACCACAGTTCAAAAGCATCAATTGTTTGGCACTCAGTTTTATTTATAGTCCAACTCTCACATCCATATATGACCACTGGAAAAACCATAGCCTTGACTAGATGGACCTTTGTTGACAAAGTAATGTCTCTGCTTTTTAATATGCTGTCTAGGTTGGTCATAACTTTCCTTCCAAGGAGTAAATATCTTTCAGTTTCACGGCTGCAATCACCATCTGCAGTGATTTTGGAGCCCCCCAAAGTAAAGTCTGACACTGTTTCCACTGTTTCCCCATCTATTTCCCATGAAGTGATGGGACCAGATGCCATGGTCTTAGTTTTATGAATGTTGAGCTTTAAGCCAACTTCTTCACTCTCCTCTTTCACTTTCACCAAGAGGCTTTTTAGTTCCTTTTCACTTTCTGCCATAAGGGCGGTGTCATCTGCATATCTGAGGTTATTGATATTTCTCCCAGCAATCTTCATTCCAGCTTGTGCTTCATCCAGCCCATCATTTTGCATGATGTACTCTGCATATAAGTTAAAGAAGCAGGGTGACAATATACAGCATTGACATACTCCTTTTCCTATTTGGAACCAGCTAGTTCCATGTCCAGTTCTAACTGTTGCTTCCTGACCTTCATACAGGTTTCTCAAGAGGCAGTTCAGGTGGTCTGGTATTCCCATCTCTTTCAGAATTTTTCACAGTTTATTGTGATCCACAGTCAAAGGCTTTGACATAGTCAATAAAGCAGAAATAGATGTTTTTCAAGGACTCTCTTGCTTTTTCGACAATCCAGCAGATGTTGGCAATTTGACCTCTGGTTCCTCTGCCTTTTGTAAAATCAGCTTGAACATCTGGAATTTCATTGTTCACATATTGCTGAAATCTGGCTTGGAGAATTTTCAGCGTTACTTTACTAGCATGTGAAATGAGTGCAATTGTGTGGTAGTTTGAGCGTTCTTTGACATTGCCTTTCTTTGGGATTGGAATGAAAACTGACCTTTTCCAGTCCTGTGGCCACTGCTGAGTTTTCCAAATTTGCTCCCATATTGAGTTAAGTCAGGCAAGTCTAGCATATTGATTCTTGCCCACAGTAGTAGGCAAGAATCCAGGTCTCCCATACTACAGGTGTATTCCCTACCAGCTGAGCCACAGGGAAGCCCAGGAATACTGGAGTAGGTAGCCTATCCCTTCTCCAACGGATCTTCCCAACCCAGGAATCAAACCAGTATCTCCTGCATTACAGGCAGATTCTTCACCAACTGAGCTATTAGGGAAGCCCAACTCATAACCCAGTAGTTTATGCTCTGCTAAAACAGGTTCTCCTGATGGCCTTGTTAAGAATAACAGAAAGTTCTAATTGATTTCAAAATGATTACAATTTTTTTCCTACTGCCAGTACCAGGGGATATTCACTCTGAGGACCTGATAGAACTTCTGGAGATAAAACTCATGAAAATATGCAGTTCCAGCTATGACAAGGCTGCTCTGGAGTTTTTATCTTTCAGATTTGCCCACACTGAGCCTCTAGCAAATTGTCAATTAGAGTTCAGGTTTTGCTACCTTGGTAATAATTCCCACAGAGGTCTCTATATGTGGATTTTGGCTCCAAAAAGTTATCATTTTCTGTATCCATCCATGTATCTCTGCAATTTTAATGGAAACAGTTTGTACTGTGACTTCATTGTCTTTAAGGAATCTAAGAAGTCTTGGTGTTTTATCAGTTTTCTCAGCCTCTTATTTGTTGCTAGTATTGAGTAGCATGAGCTCTTTACATGCTGGACAGGAAACCAGAACTATGTCTATTAGACTTTCATTCTTTAAAGACTTATGTCTAGTTAACAGGAAGATCATTTCCTGATATTTCAAGCAAAGAAATGGGGATGGGGAAGAAAGACCTGCCAGCAGGTTATAGGAATAAGCTCATGGGACTCTGGGCAGTAACAGTGAACTACAGAAACAGGAAGAAGAGAAGGGTGTAGGAGAAGGGAAAGGAAGTTATGAGGGGCACTTTGGGAAATGGAGACCCATGTGTGGTTGAGGATAAGGTGACTAGAATGAATTTAAGGAATAAATTCCCTAAATTGGATCCTAGGGGCTCTATATTCTTCTTGCTAAGATGGATGATTAAAAACTATTGGGTGGGATCTGGACAGAGGGAATGCTGATGTGTTTGTATGTATGTGTATAATTGTGCATGAGTATAGTGAAGCTGACGTATTAGACATGAGCCTGTGACAGGCAACAATACCTGAAATAAAAGAATGTTTGTATCTCTAGTGTCTAACACAGTTCCTGGCAAGAATGGCTGCTCAATAAGTATTTGTTGAATGAATGTATGAATAACTCTGCAGAGCTTAATCAAAACTTTTGGAAAAGAACCTATCATAAAAAGTTTAAAAAATCAACTTGGCAAAAGTAAAAAGTAACTCTCATCTTCTATCTGTGTAAGATTCTTTAATGAAAGTGTGAATATAAGCAGCCAATGATACTTGGGTTAAAACCGGAATCTTAACCTCTAGACTGTATAAGAATGCATTGTACTAACAGTCTTCTTTATTCTCAGGAACCAACTCTTAATTTCTTTTAGTTTCTCAATCTTTTTCAAATCTCTTTCTTCTACTCCCGTCCTCCTACCTCTATTCCTCCTCTTTCCTCTTCCTTCTCCTCTCTTCCTTCCCTCTTCTCATCTCCCCACTTGTCTTCTTTATCTCTTCTCCTTCCTTTCTTCAACTTTTCCTCATGGAACTTTAGAGAGGTAGTGAAAATAGCAAAAGTGTGATGGTTTGGAAGAGAAGGAACGAGAGACTAGCAACAGGAAGAAGATGACTTTCTATAAAAGAGTGGTTTAAGGGGATAATGTCGCTGGTAAAGCCTGGTGGTACTAGGGGTTGAAGGATATATTGAAAGCTACCTTTATATAACAAGGACATATTATTTAACATTGAGTGTTTTTTGAGAGGCAAGATGACTAATGAAGATTATTCCACCCATTCCAAACTCCTTTGGAGCTACAACTGTAGGAAAATCACTTAGGAGTCTATTGCAATTATCCAGACCAGATATTATATCAGCTGGAACAAAAAGAGCAGCAGTAAGAATAGGGAGGAACATGGAGACTGTAGAAAATAGGCTAATGAGAACTGAGGAAGTCTCAGCACATAACCCTGTGCAAAATCCTGTTCCAAGAGACTTGCCAAACCTCTAGGATGACCTCCAGTTCCCCATTGACCCCCTCCTACCTAGCCTGCCTGAGAAATCTCAACACAGCAAGGAGAATTTACTGTTTGTTCCAACCTTATGACAGGCCTCTGACCTACTTTCTTCAGAACATTTACTCAAAAGAGCTTACAGTTGTGAGTATGTATCCCCTACAGCACAGAAGTGTCTTTCTCAAGGACCTGAGATCCATTGCTTTGAAACATAAGGATGGATGAGGGAGATTAAGAGGTACAAAATTCCAGCTGCAAATACACGAGTCATGGGTATGAAATTTACAGTGTGAGGATGTAGTCAATAAATATGTAAAATCTTTGTATGATGACATACAAAGATTTGTATGGAATGCCCATGAAGATCATTTCAAAATGCATAGAAACAGTGAATCACTATGTTATGTAACAGGAACTAATATAGTATCGTAGGTCAATTGTGCTTTAAAAACAAACAAACTCAGAACAAAAGAGATAATATTTGGTTACCAGAGGTGAAGCAGGAGGCAGGAGCAGAAGGAATTGAATGGAGGCAGTCAAAATGTACAAACTTCCAGTTATATGACAAGTAAGTACTAAGGATGTAACGTACAACATACTAAATATACTAGTGCTGTCATACATGAAAACTGTTAAGGGAGTGAATTTTGAGTTCTCATCAAAAGAAAAGAAATTCTATTTCTTTAATTTGGTCTATATATGAGATGAGGGATTCTCATTAAACTTATTATGATAACCATTTCTTGAAGTATGTAAGTCAAATCATTATGCTGTACACCTTAAACTTATACAATTCTTTGTGTCAGTTACATCTCAGTAAAATTGGAAGAAAAATAATAAAATGACTTCCTGGTTTGGGATGTGAGGTCTTTCACCACCCAGGGAAAATTAGAACACGAGCTGGTTTGAGGGCAGGTGGTAGGAAGTAGGAAGGAGATTTAGCAAGTGATAGAGATAAAGATAAAATATCTCCATGAAGAATGAAGAGATTGAGCCAGAGCAGAAATGATGTGAATGTGTCTGGTGGTGAAAGTAAAGTCTGATGCTGTAAAGAACAATACTGCATAGGAACCTGGAATGTTAGATCCATGAATCAAGGTAAACTGGAAGAAACAGGAATGGCAAGAGTGAACATCAACATCTTAGGAATCAGTGAACGAAAATGGATGTGAATGGGTGAATTTAATTTAGATGGCCATTATATCTAGCATTGTGGGCAAGAATCCCTTAGAAGAAATGGAACAGCCCTTATAAGTAAACTGGTTGTCTGAAGGGACCTTACAAATAGCTGAGAAAAGAAGAGAAGTGAAAGGCAAAGGAGAAAAGGAAGGATATATCCATCTGAGTTCCAAAGAGTAGTAAAGAGAAGGAAAAAAGCCTTCTTAGGTGAACAATGCAAAGAAATAGAGGAGAACAATAGAATGAGAAAAACTAGAGATCTCTTCAAGAAAATTAGAGATAACAAGGGAATATTTTATGCAAAGATGGGCACAAAAAAAGGACAGAAACAGAATGGGTCTAATAGAAGCAGAAGATATTAAGAAGAGGTAGCAAGGATACACAGAAGAACTGTACAGAAAAAGTCTTAATGACCCAGATAACCACGATGGTATGATCACTCCCCAGAACCAGACATCCTGGAGTGTGAAGTCAAGTGGGTCTTAGGAAGCATTACTGCAAATAAAGCTAGTAGAGGTGATGAAATTCCAGCTGAGCTATTTCAAATCCTAAAAGATGGTGTTGCTAAAGTGCTGCACTCAATATGCCAGCAAATTTGGAAAAATCAGCAGTGGCCACAGGACTGGAAAATGTCAGTTTTCATTCCAATCCCAAAGACAAGCAATGCCAAAGAATGTTCAAATTACCACCCACCTTCACTCATCCCACACACTAGCAAAGTAATGCTCAAAATCCTTCAAGCTAGGTTTGAATAGTGCATGGACTGGGAACTTCCAGATGTACAAATGGGATTTTAAAAAGGCAGAGGAACCAGAGATCAAAGTGCCAGCATTTGCTGGATCACAGAAAAAGCCAGGGAATTCCAGAAGAACATCTACTTCTGCTAACTAACATTCTGACAATGTGGATCACAACAATCTGTGGAAAATTCTTCAAGAGATGGACTACCAGACCACCTTACCTGTCTCCTGAGAAACCTATATGCAGGACAAGAAGCAACAGTTAGAACCTTACGTGAAACAACGGACTGGTTAAAAATTGGGAAAGGAATATGTTAATGCTGTATCTTGTCTCCCTGCTTATTTAACTTATATGCAGTGACAGTCATTCAAAATGCCCAGCTAGATGAAGCTTAAGCTGGCATCAAGTTTTCCAGGAGAAATATCAATAACTTCAGATATGCAGATGACACCACCCTAATGGCAGAAATCAAAGAGGAACTAAAGAGCCTTTTAATGAAAATGAAAGAGGAGAGTGAAAAAATATTGGCTTAAAACTCAAGTTTCAAAAAACTAAGATCATGACATCTGGTCTCATCACTTCATGGCAAATAAATGGGGAAATAATGGAAACTGACAGACATTATTTTCTTCATCTTCCAGAATCACTGCAGATGGTGACTGCAGCCCTGAAATTAAAAGATGCTTGCTCTTTGAAGGAAAAGATATGACAATCCCAGACAGAATGTTAAAAAGTAGAAACATCACTTTGCTGACAAAGTTCTCTTTAGTCAAAGCTATGATATTTCTAGTTGTCATATATGGATGTGAGAGTTGGACCATAGAGAAGATTGAGCACCTAAGAATTGGTGCTGAGAAACATTGAGGGCAGGAGGAAAGGGGGCAACAGAGGATGAGATGGTTGGGTGGCATCACCGACTGAATGCACATGAGTTTGGGCAAACTTCAGGAGACAGTGAAGGACAGGGAAGCCTGGGTGCTGCAGCCCATGGAGGGGCGGGATTGTCCCAAAGAATTGGACATGACTGAGCAACTGAACAATGACAGAGCTAAAGAATCATGGTCAGAATAGAATGAATTTTTCTTGAGGCAAGTCATTTGTTGTAAGATGGAATCATATAGAAGGTTAAATGGAGACATCTGGGGGCAAAACAGTATCTTGTTTCTGTACAGTTTTCCTTCCCTTTGTTCTGTCTTACCTACTCTCCCTTCAGTCTTTCTTTCCTTCCTTTTTAAGGAATATATACATGTGGCTTATATATATTTATGTATACACACACATATATAGATATAATATATATTATATTACAGATATAATACATATATCTATATCTGTATGTGTTTAGTTGGTCAGCCCATGGATTGTAGCCCACCAGGCTCCTCTGTCCATGGGATTCTCCAGGGAAGAATACTTGAGTGGGCTGCCATGTCCTTCTCCAGGGGAATCTTCCTGATCCAGGAATCGAACTCCAGTCTCTTATGTCTCCTGCACATAAGAGGTAGCTTCTTTATCACTAGAGCCACCTGGGATATACCCCTATATAATTAATTCCCTTACTTTCAGAGAGCTATGTGTAAGTCCTAAATTTCCTGATGAACCCCTGATCCCAGCAATAATTACTTTTATTGAGCACTATGTGGAAGAAGCAGTTGTAAGCATTTTGGATGTATTAACTCATTAGTTCCAAGCTCAGTCACACACATGGGTTAATATCAGTAATAAAAACACAAATACGTAAAAAACAAGGAGAAAAAAATGTTTGGCTCTCATCACTGAAAAACATCAAGGGTGGCGTTACAGTTAAAGAAAAAAAAAAAAGCTAGCTTTGAGACACTAAAATTACAACTGGCTCCTTTAATTCTCCGCGGGAGGTGGGGCCAGGTGATCCACAAGGAAAGCCCCTTCAGGCTGGCAGCTCTCAACGGAGCTTGGGTTTTGTAAGAGCCCGGGCCACGTGACGGCAACGGGTGGCACTCTGTCTTTTTCCGCGCAGTCTCTATGGTATTCGTCTCAGCCCACTGGCCCCTAGGGAAGCGGCAGTCACGTGACAAGCTCCGGGTTTAAGGCAGGTGCCCACGTGATCCTGGCCTGCAGTAGGGTGGCTGCGGTGGTGTACCTGCGCTCCTGAAGGGCGGGCTATTAGGTCGTAGTCGCCGCTGCCTCCAGCGGACTCTCCGGAACAGTTAGGCTCGGGAAAAAGAAACCTCCTGAGGCATTCATCGCTTGGTGCCTACGGCACGGGTCTGCTCTTTCTGCCACCTCTTCCTTCCTCATCCCCACCTCTTTGCGAGTGAAGTCCCCTTTGGGTTTCAAGACCTTGGGTCCTGAGGCCCAAACTTGAGACGAACCTCCCGCTATCCCTCTTTCCTTCTCATCCTCCATCTCTTCCTTTGCATCACCGAATCACTTAGCCTTTGCGCTGGCCGGCTCGGCGGTGCCTTGAGGCCAAGTTCCAGTCGGTAAAGGTAACCGTGCGGAAAGCGGACCCCCAGTGGACAAAGGCGGAGGCGAGAATAGAGCAGGCCTAAGGACCGTACGCGACGAGAACAGGCGGCTGAGGGGGTGAAAAAGGGGAAAAAAAAAAAAAGAGAGAGAGTACTGCGGATTTAGAAGAGACTGGAAAAGACTTGTTGCACGATGGAAGAATCTGACTCTGAAAGAAAGATGGAGAAAGAGAATCTGGGGCCCAGAATGGATCCTCCTATAGGGGAACCGGAAGGATCGCTTGGGTAGGTGAAGGGTATTAACTGAAAACTGGAAGCGGAGGTGGTGGGGGGGCATAAACGTTCTAACTGAAGGGAGTATTGTGAATTAGAATACCCCACCTATGATAAATTGCTTCGGTTTGCCAGTAAGGTTGCTTTTGGTGATTGGATAAGCTATCAAGAGGCCTGGTTGTTGGGACAGGCGTGATATCACTCCGGGGAGTGAGGATTGTGTAAAGAGGCAATCTGGATTGTTTTGAATTGTCCATAAAGAAGATTTGACGTCATCATGTTGAGAATAAGAAGACTGACAAGAGAGCTGGTTTTTCCTGGGCAGAGATCAGTGGCTTGAGAATGCTTTCTGTGTCAATTTGTACTTGAATTTGAGAATTTATATACTTTTTGCCTGTGATGAGTGAGATATGACTTGTAAGGACAGCTGAAGGAATAAAGATTTATAAAAATATGCTGACTTTGAAAAAAGATATTCAAATATGACAATATTGTTTGATTTATTAAAACATTTGTAAATGTTGCTTTGATAAATTTTTAAGGTGATAAAAAACTGAATATTGAATTTTAATTCATTTATATTTCTAAATACATCTTCCTAGGAGCTATCTCCTCAGCAGGTAATTAGGGGAGAAGGGCGAATAAACACAGTTTTATAATTTAGGAAATTGATGGCCTCTACTTAATTAAGGTCTGCCACACAGCTGTACTTAGCTGTTGTGCTAAATATGCTCTTTTGCACCTCTGCATTAAAAAGAAATCTTTCATTCCAATTTCCAAGGCAGCTGGATCATGGAAACTCTGTCTTTTGGTTTATATCTGCAGGTGGGTGCTACCAAATACAGCCATGAAGAAAAAGGTAAGATGTGTTAGGTAATCAAAAACATGAAATAAAGGTAAGAAATTACTGTTTAGGAAATATAATTGTGGTTACATTTGCCATCTTTCCTTGACAGTTGTAGGAGCCTTCTATGTGTTCTCCCTGACTCTTGTCCCCTTCTTTGCTATCAGATTTAATTTTTTCTAACATAGAAATCTCCCATTCACATACTAAAGAACTTTTTATAACTTCCCAAAGCCCACTGAATACAATCCAATAGATTCATCTTATAGAATGCATTTGAAAAACCAATACAATATTGTAAAGTAATTAGCCTCCAAATAAACTAATTTATATTAAAAATAAATAAATTATATTCCTGACTAAATCATCTGCCACATCTTTAAATCCTATCATAGCCATGCAGAATCTGTTATTCTCAAAGTTTACAGATTAATTTGCATTTTGGGCAAATTATGCACATGCGCTACACATGTCTCTGCCTGCACATTTATGTTGAACCCAGCTCAGATATTACCACTATAAGGTTTCATGTGAGTTCTCCAAATGGAATTGTGCTCTTATGGCAATGTTCCCCACCTTGGGGTTTAGGAATAATCAATAAGGGCACAGCTCTGGAGCAAATTTCTGACTCTTTTAAGTTTTCAGCTTCCTCATTTATAAAATGGTGATAATAATGTTACCTATCTCATAAGATTGTTATTAAGCTTAAATGAGCAAATGCAAATAAAGCACTTAAATTAGTACTTAATACAGTTAACCTTGATAAGTCTTTCATAAGCTATTAAAATAAGATTTCTTAAATTAAAAATCAAAGACCATAAAAAAAGAATGAAATATTTCCATTGCAGCAATATGGATGGACCTAAAGAATATTATGCTCAAATAAAACAAAGACAAATGCTATGTGATGTCACTTATATATGGACTCTAAAAACGAATACAGATGAATCTATACACAAAATAGAGACAAAAACAGACGCAAACTACTGGTTACAAAGAAGAGAGGGACAATTTAGGGGTATGAGAGTAACAGATACAAACTACTATATACAAAATAGATAAGCAACAAATATTTATAGCATGGGGAATTATACCCAATATCTTATAATAACATATAGTGGAATATACTCTGTAAAAAATGAATCACTGTTCTGTATACCTGAACTATTGTAACTAATTATTTTGTCATAAATATTGTTTGTATGGATGCTAAGTTGCTTCAGTTATGTCCAGCTCTGTGAGACTCTATGGACTGCAGCTGGCCAGGCTCCTCTCTCCATGGTATTCTCCAGGAAAAAATACTGGAGTGGGTTGCCGTGCTCTCCTCCAGGGGATCTGACCAACCCAAGGATAAATATTGTATATTAATATTCAATTTCTTTTTCATAGTTCATCAGGCACTCTATCTATCAGATCTACTCCCTTAAAACTATTTCTCACTTCCACTGTATAATCATGAAGGATTTGATTTAGGTCATACCTGAGTGGTCTAGTGGTTTTCCCTACTTTCTTCAATTTAAGTCTGAATTTGGCAATAAGGAGTTCATGATCTGAGCCACAGTCAGCTCCCAGTCTTGTTTTTGCTGACTGTATAGAGCTTCTCCATCTTTGGCTGCAAAGAATATAATCAATCTGATTTCAGTGTTGACCATCTGGTGATGTCCATGTGTAGAGTCTTCTCTTGTGTTGTTGGAAGAAGGTGTTTGCTATGACCAGTGTGTTCTCTTGGCAAAACTCTATTAGCCTTTGCCCTGCCTCATTCCGTACTCCAAGGCCAAATTTGCCTGTTATTCCAGGTGTTTCTTGACTTCTTCCTTTTGCATTCCAGTCCGCTATAATGAAAAGGACATCTTTTTTGGGTGTTAATTCTAAAAGGTCTTGTAGGTCTTCATAGAACTATTCAACTTCAGCTTCTTCAGCATTACTGATTGGGGCATAGGCTTGGATCACTGTGATATTGAATGATTTGCCTTGGAAACGAACAGAGATCATTCTGTCATTTTTGAGATTGCACCCAAGTACTGCATTTCAGACTCTCTTGTTGACCATGATGGCTACTCCATTTCTTCTAAGGGATTCCTGCCCACAGTAGTAGATATAATGGTCATCTGAGTTAAATTCATCCATTCCAGTCAATTTTAGTTCGCTGATTGCTAGAATGTTGATGTTCACTCTTGCCATCTCCTGTTTGACTACTTCCATTTGCCTTGATTCATGGACCTGACATTCCATGTTCCTATGCAATATTGTTCTTTACAGCATCGGACCTTGCTTCTATCACCAGTCACATCAACAGAGGATGAGATGGCTGAAAGGCATCACCAACTTGATGGGCATGAGTTTGAGTAAACTCTGGGAGTTGGTGATGGACAGGGAGGCCTGGTGTGCTGTGATTCATGGGGTCACAAAGAGTTGGACATGACTGAGCGACTGAACTGAACTGAATATTCAATTAACAAAAAAAGAAATACACTTTATTTAGCCTTTATCTAATAATTCAGTTATATAACTTCAGTTTGCAGAGGAAATGTTGTTGATGAGCCTGTCTAAAGTTGCTATCAACAAGGATGCCTAGAAATACCAAAAAATTTGTAAATGATTAAGAGTAAAAATAAAACTTTTTTTTCTAACAACTTTAAATAATATCCTTAGTGACATTTCCTTAGTAAGATAAAGTTATATAGCTAAATAGTTAGATTAAGTTGAACTTGAGTGTAGTTTAATTTTTTAATATTCTCAATATATGTAATTATAATATTTTATAAGATATGTTACAATTGAAGATAAAATGTATACCCCTCATTTGAAAATCAAAGTAATTGGAACTATAGTTCATAAATTTTAAGTGAGAAAAAGGCTCTTAAAAATTACATCACCTAGTTTCTCTCTTAGTGCAAGTTTCTTTGTTAAATGCTGTCACTGACTAGAAGGTGTTTACCTTCACTGTTTCTATTGGACAATTCTCATTGCTAAAAATTTGCTTATTTTATATCTTTGTTTTGATAGCTTGCTCATTCTTTTGATGAACATATTTTAAATGACTGTTATATGTTAGGCACTGAAGACTCAAAGGGGATTCTCCCTGCCATGCAGGAGCTCAGAGTCTTGTGAGAGACACACCAAAACAAAAATTGAATAACTGCAATGCATTGTGTTCTTTGCAGTGTCATAAGAGTGTCATGGGAGAAAAGAGATGAAATATACCTAAGCCAGCCTAGAGTATTAGAATCAGAGAAATAATTATTTTTTAATTGATTTTAATTGGATGCTAATTACTTTACAATATTGTGGTGGTTTTTGCCATACATTCACATGAGTCAGCCATGGGTGTACAGGTGTTCCCCATCCTGAACCCCACTCCCACCTCCCTCCCCATCCCATCCCTCTGGGTCATTCCAGTGCACCAACCCTGAACACCCTGTCTCATGCATTGAACCTGGACTGGCGGTCTGTTTCACATATGATAATACACGTTTCAATGCTATTCTCTCAAATCATCCCACCCTTGCCTTCTCCCACAGAGTCCAAAAGTCTGTTCTTTACATCTGTGTCTCTTTTGCTGTCTCACATATAGAGTCATCATTACCATCTTTCTAAATTCCATATATATGCATTAATATACTGTATTGGTGTTCTATCTGACTTACTTCGCTCTATATAATAGGCTCCTGTTCCATCCACCTCATTAGAACTGATTCAAATGCATTATTTTTAATAGCTGAGTAATATTTCATTGTGTATATGTACCACAGCTTTCTTATCCATTCATCTGCTGATGGACATCTAGGTTGCTTACATGTCCTAGCTATTGTAAACAATGCTTCAGTGAACATTGAGGTACACGTGTCTCTTTCATTTCTGGTTTCCTCAGTGTGTATGCCCAGTAGTGGGATTGCTGGGTCGTATGGCATTTCTATTTCCAGTTTTTTAAGGAATCTCCACACTGTTCTCCATAGTGGCTGTACTAATTTGCATTCCCACCAACAGTGTAAGAGGGTTCCTTTTTCTCTACACCCTCTCCAGCATTTATTGTTTGTAGACTTTCTGATAGCAGCCATTCTGACCAGCCTGAGATGGTACCTCATTGTGGTTTTGATTTGCATTTCTCTGATAATGAGTGATATTGAACATCTTTTCATGTGTTTGTTAGCCATCTGTATGTCTTCTTTGGAGAAATGTCTGTTTAGTTCTTTGGCCCATTTTTTGATTGGGTCACTTATTTTTCTGGAATTGAGCTATAGGAGCTGCTTGTATATTTTTGAGATTAATTCTTTGTCAGTTGCTTCGTTTGCTATTATTTTCTCCCATTCTGAAGGCTGTCTTTTCACCTTGCTTATAGTTTCCTTCATTGTGCAAAAGCTTTTAAATTTAATTAGGTCCCATTTGTCTATTTTTGCTTTTATTTCCATTACTCTGGGAGGTGGGTCATAGAGGATCCCGCTGTGGTTTACATCAGAGAGTGTTTTGCCTATATTTCCTGGAATCAGAGAAATTCTTGAGATGATTGCTGAGCCAAGTCTTAAAGGATAAGTGGAACTTAGCTGAAGAAAGAAAAGGGAGTGTAAAGTTAATGGAAGAGAATTCAGCCTAAAAAATGACATAGAACTGGGCTCCCTGGAGACCTGACACATTCAAGGGAACTACAAGCAGTTCAGTTCATTGTGGCTGGACTCTACAAGTTTCAGGTTAGCAAGGTCAGAAGACAAAGGCAGAGGAATAGATAAGCCAGATCAAGGAGGGTCTTATATGTAGTTTAAGGACTTGATCCTGTAAGCAATGGGACACTTAGGAAAAGAAATAAAAGAGTAACTAGGACTTCCTAGGTGTCTCAGTGGTAAATCCACCTGCCAATGTAGGAGAAGTTGATTTGATCCCTAGGTTGGGAAGATACCCTGGAGAAGGAAATGGCAACCCACTCCAGTATTTTTGCCTGGAAAATCCCATGGCAGAGTATTCTGGTGAGCTACACTTCATGGGGTTGCAAACAGACACAACTGAGCGACTGAGCACACACACAGTGCAAAAGAGTAAATAATGGAACAAAATCATGAAGGTGAGTAAAAGGGATGAAATTAATGGCAGAAGTGGTAAGGTTGACTCTGAGTAGGAGGGTGAATTTTCATTTATATTGAAATACCCTGACAGATAGTGCAGTGCATAAAATATTAGATTATGAGAGTTTCCTGTTAAGTTGATTCCTTTCATCAGATTATTGAAGTTTCCTTTATTTCACTAATGTAATACTGAATATATGATAGTATATATTTATAACATGGTAAATTCACTGTGATTGTATCACCAAGAGAAATTGTGACTTATGACAGGTAAGTGACTGGTCTCTGGAATTCTAGGTACCTCCATGTTCACATTGGTCAGAGAACTAGTCAGTTACAAGTATCCACTTTAGGTTGTGTGTACTGTCACTTCAGTATAATACCAAGTTCAAGAGATAAATAGATCCCTTTCAATTTGATTTGGCCTTGATTGCTGACTTCTTTCTTTTCTTTTTTCCCATTTTGTCTTTAGGTGCTGTTGATGGGTAAAAGTGGGTCGGGTAAGACCAGCATGAGATCTATTATCTTTGCAAATTATATTGCAAGAGACACACGTCGTCTTGGTGCAACAAGTAAGATGTTTTATCTTATTGTAAAGTCATGTGATCTTAATCTGAATAACACACTTGGTTGCAGTAACTTGGTGATACAGAAACTGACAGATTTGTTTTTGAGCACTTTTCCTTTTTTTTTTTCATTCCTTCTCAGAAGGATGTGACCTAATTCTGGTTACTACTGCTGGCTCTCTTGGAGAAGTTCTTTCCTTTCTAGGTTGCTTACCAAATGGGATATCCTTGTCCAACTTCATTTTTATCCTGTTCTTTCTCAACATGCATAGGGGTCCTTTTGTTTGTTCATTTTTTATGTGGGGGAGGGTATTTGTTTTTAACTGTTATTATGTAAAAAAGAAATTAATTTATAGGTATTAACAAGCATAACATTAAAATCTATGATTTTTAAAAGCAGTAGTTAGTCGTAGTCTTATTAAAAGGTAAATTGCTGGGGTTGGGAGGCTGTCAGAGGAAGATTATCTGGATCGGTATTCTGCTATTTCTCTTCCTGGATATACATAGATGTTCTTGTTGGAATTCAAGCTTTGACTTGAGAAATGTTTCATTGTCCTTTATGGTTTGAATCTTAAATCTGATTTCTTAGTACAAGCTAGCTGGGCTGCCATGGATGCCCAGTGGACCTATGCTCCTGGGTGACCCTTTCTGTCTTTAGGCTATAATGCCATTTCATTTTGTAGCATCCATGCATTTTTGGATTCTTCCTTGGTCCTTGGCCTTTAGGTAACAAAACCATTGTGCTACCTGGCTTTCAATTTTTCCTGATCTGGGTTACTAGCATCTTGAGCACTTTTAGGGACAAGCTACCTACTACTTCAAAAAGTTATTTCATTCTGGTTTCAAGAACAACAAACATTTTAAAAACACTCCTATGTTCCAGATGCTGGGATACAAAGGAGAAAGAAACTTCTTTTCTGTTCTTAAAGTGCTTAGAGTATAGTATAGACTCTCATAATTGGGTAAGCTTTAATGATTAGAAAGTTATTTCTTAGTTAAAGCCCCAGATCTATTTCCCTTTATTTCTATTAGTTTGTACCCTTTCTGTTCTCTTGAGTCTCTGCAAATATTTTAGTATGATAAATGTCTCAATCTATCCTAGCCATCCCTTGCCTCCCAAATCTTACCTTCCTTAAGTTAAAAATCCCTGGTTCCTCCGTCTTTCTCTCATTTGACATCATTTTGAAGCATTTTTAAGGACTTATTTGAATATTTCTGTATTTTTTTAGAGCTGAGATTTAAATGAAAACATGGTCTAATCACAGGAGAGTATGACTAGTACATCTCTTGTCCTGGGTATCACACTGCTGTTGACACAGTCTAGCCCCTACTCTCCTTCTGTGGAGTGGCTTTCATTATACTGAGTCATACTAAAAAAAAATTCCTTTTCACATATATTTTTATTAAAACACAAATCCTCCTTCTGATTCTTGTGCAGAAAACATTTTGGACATATGAATAAATGTTTCTTGAATTATTCAGTTTTGATTGTTTTAGCCCATGAAATGTTAACTTTGAAATCTAGAACAAGTTACTATCTCACTGGGCCTCAGTTTCCTTATCCATAGAAAAGG
>SJYQ01024855.1:6707-18673 GCA_006410935.1 Redunca redunca | reverse complement strand
TCATCTAGTTTTCATCTAAGTCATTTGTCAACAATTTTGGTCAGAACAGGGTCCCATGGTCTATTATGCCTCAAGAGACTTCCTTCTAGAAAGTACCTATTCAGACTCCTCCCTGTTTTGATTGGTTATATTTTAATTTTTTTTCTATTCTTCCGAGTTTAATACTTGGACCTTAATCAAATGGTTTCAGTAGAACAGATGAAGGTAATGTTTAATTATATTGCTGTTCTATTTACTTCAGTTCTCATATGAACTTCATTTTAATAGATGAAGAAAATATGACCTTGAAGTTAAGCTCACTCAACTCATGAATGTTAGTGCTAGAATGTCAGTCTGTGCTCCTGCTTTATTCATTATGCTACAGCTGCAATTTCTGGCAGACTTCTCTTTGTGTTTTAAGTTCTGCACCTTTCATTGAAGTTGTTTTTTAGTCCAATTAATATTTTTGTCTTTACCTAATCAGAGTTGAATGACTACTTTGAGTCTGGTGAATAGTCTTATCACCCAAATTTCAGAGCTAGTCAATCTATTTAAAATAGTTTTGAAATAATCTAGCAGCTTCATTAAAAAGTTATAAACAGAATATTGCAAATTATATGAACCCTGTATGTTTAAACAGGCCATTTATTTAACAAATATTTTTCTGGAACTTCCTGTGCATGGGACAGGGCTCTTGGGGCTATCTCAAGTGGGACCTTTATTGATAATACTTTGTTAGTAATTACTGTATTTCTTAAAGTTCATAAAAGTGTACTTCAAAATATTATGTTGACCTTAATGCTTTAGTGTATTGTTAACTAGCTTGTCGTTTCTGGAAGAAAGGTCTGAGTTCTGCTAAACTTATGGACTAAATATAAAAATATGTATAGTATATGTTTTGCTTACTATTCCTTTTTATTCAATTGCTGATTTTCTTTAAAAGTAGTAAAAGAGTACATATTCTAAAATATTATATCACCTTGAATGTTTTAGTGTTTTACTAGTTTGTCATTGCTGAAAAAAGTCCAGCTTCATTTTATTAAACTTAGAGTGTACTATGTTTTGGAATTTGAAGTAAGGATACAGAATGGTGGTATTTATTTATTATGGGGCTATTAAAATGTTTGTTGGAATAGTAAACTTGTCAATAAAAATTGTGCTTATGAAGTATTTTAGTCTCAAACACTGTTGACAGCTCCAAGATTTTCTACCTTCTCAAAATTCTCTGATCTCTTGGCTTTTATTTAATGCTTTATTACCCTGGTTTTATTCCTTTATCTTTAATCATCCCTCCCTTTAAAAGAAAAAAATTTCTTCTTTCTGCCCCATAAGTGTATGTGTTTTCTCAAAGCTCTGTTCTTGGTTCTTTCCAGTTGCTCTTATGATAGCAAGACAGGAAGACTAGGGGAGCCAGAGGACCCTATAGGAGAACTGAGACTGAAGAGAGAGGCAGAAAGTGGGGGTTAGATCATAAAGTGCCCTGTATGCCAAGTCAGGTAGTTTAAACTGAAGTTGGAGGGAAACCCTTAGAGTGTTTCTAACAGAAAAGTAATATGGTCAGATTTCATTATTTTTAATTTTCAACTTTAATTACTAAAGTAATACTTGTGAAAAGTCCCTCATTCTCAGGCCTACTTCCTGTGGACAACCAGCAATAGTAATTTGAGGTTATCCTTCTGGCCTTATTTTTTGAATGTATGCAGTCATGCATAGAGACATGTTATTATTTTTCTTTTTAAAGAAGGATTGAATAAAATCTGCATTGTGGAGAGATATTATATCTGTAATATGGATGATATATTGGAGAGAGGCAAGGGAAGAAACAGATTGACAAATTAGGGAACTCTTTTTAGTAGACCAGGTAAGAGATGATGGGGGCTTAACTTGGTTTAGGGTTGTAGTAGTGAATATGTTGAGAAGCAAATGGATTTGGGATATATTTAAGAGGTAAAGTCATCAGGACTTGCTGGTATGTTTTGGGGGAATGAAGCAGGAAATAGTGAACTCAGGATAAAACTTAAGGTTTGGGCTTAGTCACCTGGTTAAAGTCACTGAATTAGGGAAGACTAAAAGAGGAATAGATTTTGTGGGAAGAATGGGGAGATGATGTTATATTTGGATATACTGAGTTTGGGATACTTGCAGTATATGCAAATGAAGATGTCCAATATATGATTCAGAAAAGGAAGAGAGAAATCTGTATTATAGATAAATAATTATGGATTATCAGTATCCAAATGTTAAAATAATATGAAGAGTAACATATAAAATAACATAGAGGAGTGGGTGGCCAAAGATGGAATCCGGAAGAACTCCAACATTTAAGGGACAGAAAGAAGAACAGGAACCTGTGAGAGAGGACCTGCTGGAGCAGTTATAGGTGTCCTATCAGAGGCCAAGAGAAGAGAATTTTTTGAGAAGAAAATAGTCAACAGTGTCATGTGCAGAAAGTAAGACAAGGACTGAAAAGTCCACTGGATTTGGTAATGGGGCCATTGATGAGAACAATTTTTATGATATGGAAGTAGAAACCAGATTTTTATCCCATGTGCTCCATATCTAAAGTCACTGAATCCTGTCACTCCTTTTGTTATTGTCTTTCCCTTTCTCAGTAGTACTTCTTTCCATTTTTTTTTTTAGTACTAGACCGTTTACATAGTCTTCAAATTAATAGCAGTTTGAGCACCTACTCTCTCGTAGACTCTGTTGGAAATACAAAGACATGTAAGATATGATTCCTTTTCCAAGGAGGGGGAGAAAGGGGGAAAAGGGAAATAGTTTGAGCAACTACTACATGCCAGGCACTTGATCTGTGATAATCCCTTTAATCCTGTGAGGTCAATAGTATGCCTCCCACCTTTTTTCCTAATAGAAGAGGAAACTGATACTCAGAGGTTAAGTGACTANTACCCAAGGTCACACAGAGAGGTAGAATGTGTATTTGAGCTAAGAGCTGTTTGATTCCAATGCCCGTATTTTTTAAGTAATGCTTTGGTGTTTATGATTTAGTTTATTAGAAGATTAAAATTCCACAAAGTTAGATAGCAGTCAGTTTAAGCAACAGCTTCAAGACAGAGAAGAAACACCACTGTGTGTTGATTAACTGTTACAGAAATTATAAAGATGATAATTGGCAGACTTTGAGAAATTTCCAGGAAAAGAATTTTCATTATTATTCCTTATGATTTTTTAGTGCCTGGCAGAGAGTAGATGCTTAATAAATGTTTAAATGAATTCAGAGGGTGCCATGATGGTAAGTGGGGGTGGCTAGGTAGGGTTTTTAGAGGAGGTGGGGTTTAAGCTGGGTCTTAGAAGATGAGTCTAACTTTGGAAGAAAGGTGGGGAAGATTTTCTAGGCAGATGGATAGAATAGACAAAGTATAGGGTGGGGAGGGACATGGAAGGCAGAGGTCGCAAACAGGCAGCTTGTATGCTGAATAAAGCCTGTAGATGTGTTTTGTTTGGCCTGTGCAATGTTTTAGAAAAATTGGAATTAGTTATCAGTATGTAAAAGTTTCCACAAAAACTCTGGATTTCCTGCTACTATTGAAAATTTAAAGATCTGGAAATCCTGAGCCCATGTTCCTGCATGGCAAATGAGCTAGAGCTAAGTGATTGCTGCCCATTCCATTGTCCCCTTCGGTGGATATTTACTCTCCATACATGATCAACCTCACACTTGTACGTTTACTGGCCTGGCTTCTATCAGCAAGTTTGCGACCCCTGATATAAGGTGTGTTGGAGGCTGGGGAAGTAGAGGGGTTTGGGAGGACTGTGAATAAACTGTGAATAAAATTGGACTGGAGCAAAAGGTTTTATTAATATGATTCATTGGGGAACATAAAGGTAGGTTGGAAGCCAAATTCTGAAGGACCTTGCATGCCCCTCTGTAGGCATGGAGGAGCCATTGAAAGTTTATAAACTGGGGAGTGACATGTTCAAAGTAGTGTTAAGAAGATGAACCTGGCAGAAGTCTATAGGATGAAGTAAAGTGAGTAAGGCTTCCTGAGACTGAGCTTGTGCATGTTCAGTCATGCCCAACTCTTTGCAACCCTATGGACTGTAGCCCACCAGGCGCCTCTGTCCTTGGGATTTTCTAGCAAGAATGCTGGAGTGGGTTGCCATTCCTCCTCCAGGGAATCTTCCTGACCCAGAAATTGAACCTTCATCTCCTGTGTTACTTGCAGTGCAGGCGGATTCTTTACTGTTTGAGCCATCAGGGAAGCCCCCAAGGCTTCCTGGTGGTAGGTAATTATGGAGCCACTGTAGCTGTATAGGCTTGAGAAGGTAAGAGCCTTCCCTAATATTAGTAGCAGATAGTGAAACAAAGAATGGAATTGGGAATAGCAATGAATTGAATGTGGACAGAGGAGTCAAAAATGACCCCCTCGAAATGGGAAAATGATAGGGTCACTAATCAAAATAAGAAAATCAGTAGAGGGAGTGAGTTTGGTTATGTTTTATGTTCGTTTGTATTTGGTTTTTGTTGTTCTTTTTAATTTTAAATTTTTTGTGGAATGTATTGATAGGTCAGAAAAGAGCTATTAAATGGTATACGTCTGTCTTACATGTTGAAATTTTAACAGTATTATAATTGGAGATTGTTTCTTCTCTAAGCACTAAAACTACTAAAGTATAATGACTTACATGAAAGCCATTTCTGTAGCTCAGGATAGTTTAGGTGCCTACCTTGCCACTAAACCACACTGCTAAGCTGAAAATCACCTTCTTGTTGTAGCTTTGAGCATTTCACTCCACTTTAGTCCTTCTAAATTCCATGGGTTAGTGCTTTATTTTGAATTTCATCTTGCATGCTACAATTATTAGATTTGTCGTATTTGTTTTCCAGTTGATGTAGAACATTCTCATGTTCGGTTTCTGGGAAACCTGGTATTGAACCTGTGGGACTGTGGTGGGTAAGTACCATCTGCTTAATTCTTCATGAGGTCAATGACAATAATCATGGCATCTAGTATAATCAGCACAGAGAATGTTATTGCTGCTGTTTAGTCACTAAATTGTGCCTGACTCTTTGCAACCCCATGGACACAGCGAATATACTAGAGTAACTATCATTTGTAATAGATACATTAGATAAAAATTACTTCAGAATTGGTACTTGATTGAATGAAGATATCTGACTTTTCTATTATTATGAAAATGCCCTCTATATTTGACATGTTTAAGCAGTATTCACACAAGCTATATCTAAGTATCTATGGTATGGGATCAATCATCCTTCTCTTTTTCAGATGAAGAAATTATGTTTCTGTCTCAAGCAGCCTAACACCAATGCTGAGCTCTTAGCTATCACACCATACCACCGCATTCTTTGATATTTTAATAATTATCTCCAGGCAATCTAAGCAGTTATTTGGATCTCAGTTCTCCAGCTGAGTTTCCCACTGTTGGAGGAATAGGAGATAGTTTTTCCTCTCATGTCCAACACACTTCCAGAATATCCCATCACAAATACACATTCACTGTGCATATGGAGCTCCCTGCCATATGGTGTCCTTTCTATTCTTGTATCTCTATGCTACAGTAGCAATATATAGTACACAATAATTAGGAGCCCTTTTACACTGTGGAATTAGATTGGGGTTTTTATCTCGGCTCTATTAGCTGTGTTATCTTGGATAGATCATTTAAACACTCTGAGCTACAGTTTTTTTGTCAGTATAATAGGAATAATGTGGTACCAACCCATAGAGTTTTGATGATTGAAATTACATATATATATATATATATATATATATATATATGCATATACACACACATTTCAGAGTGCCTCACAAAGTAAAGAAATGTTATAATTAGCTCAGTATCTCCTAGCTCCTAGTATAGAGCCAACTAGGGAATAGGTGCTCAATGAGTATTTAGTGAAACAATAACAAATCAGAAAATAACTTCATTATTGCTGACAGGTGGTTCACTTAACACATTAGTAGCTTTCTCCATGTAAATCCTTCTTCAGTATCATTGCTTTCAATTCTGTAATCTGTATTAAGAGATTAGTCCAAGTCCTTTGCTTTTAATTACTAACATATTATTGTCATTTTTACAGATAAGGCAGCTGAAGTCCAGTGAGATCATGAATCTCCCAAGGTCACATAGCAACTTGATAGCAGAGTGTAGGACTAGAAGCTATGCTCACGATTTTTTTGTAAAGGAACTGCTATTTATTGGCAGCATGCCATATGCCAGGTTTCATGCTAGATTCTTTCCTTTAGGAAAGAAAAAACATAGATTTTCAGAATAGCCTCCAGAAATTTAGAAAGTTAAATTTACCAGAAACCTCCACCCCAATTCAATGAGTATTCTTGTTTTCTAGAAATCTATTCAACATTCACTCAGCAGATGCCTCTTGAGCACCTTCTGTTTGTCACACAGTAAGAAAAGCATTGAAAGTTACACCACACTAGATTAACATACACAGTATTTGGTGGCTATGGCAAAAGCCTTCACAGTACATATCTTTTTTCTTTCCTTCTTTGTTTATATAGTTGTTTGATTTTTGTTTTTGTTTTTTTTTTAAGATTTAATTTTTATTGAGGTAACATTGGTTTTTACCATCATATGGATTTCATGTATACAACATTGTATTTCTGCTTCTGTATACCCTACAGCATGCTCACAACCCAAAATATAGTTTCTATTCATTCAGTTTACCCCTTTATCCTTTCCACCCACCTCCTGCCCCTTTCCTTCCAATAACCACTACTCTGTTTTCTATATCTATATGTTTGTTTTTTAGTTTGATCTGTAAATTTATTATTTTTTATATGATGAGTAAGATCATATGGTATTTGTCCATCTGACTTATTTCACTTAAAATATCCTTAAGATCCATCCATGTTGTTGCATATGTCAAGTTTTCATCTTTTTTATGGGTGAATAGTAGTCCACTGTATATAGATATGACATCTTTGTTATCCATTCATCTGTTGATCAACACTTAGGTGGTTTCCATATCTTATCTATTACAAATAATGCCACAGTGAACATAGGGGTGCATGTATCTTTTCAAGTTAGTGTTTTCATATTCTTTGAATAAATATCCAGAAGTGGGATAGCTGGTAGTTGTAGTCTTGATTTTTTGAGGACTCTCCATATTTCTTCCTTTATCATGAGAATCCACAATAAAGGACAGAAACAGTAAGGACCTAACAGAAGGAGAAGACATGAAGAAGAGGTGGCAAGAATACAAAGAAGTATAAAAGAAAGATCTTGAGAGCCCCTTGGAAAGCCAGGAGATCAAGCCAGTCATTCCTAAAGGGAATCAACCTGAATATTCATTGTAGAGACTGATGCTGAAGCTGAAGCTGCAATACTTTGGCCACCTGATACAAAGAGTCAATTCATTGAAAAGGACTTGATGCTGGGAAAGATGGTTAGATAGCATCACCAACTCAACGGACATGAATTTGAGCAAACTCCAGGAGATAGTGGAGGACAGAGGAGCTTCTTGTGCTACAGTCCATGGAATCTCAAAGAGTCTGACACAACTTGGCAACTGAACAACAGCAACAACTTATTTCTTCCATACTGGCTACACCAATTTACATTCCCACAAAGAGCTTATAAAGGTTCCCCTTTTTCCACTTGTTATTTATCCACTTGTTATTCCTGCCTTTTTGTTAATAGCCAATGTAACAGGCCTTAGATGATTATTGTGGTTTACATTTACATTTCCCTGGTAATCAGTGAATGACATTGAACATCTTTTCATGCTCCTGTTAACCATTTGCATACCTTTTGGAAAAATGTCTATTCAGCTGCTCTGCCCATTTTTAAATTAGATTGTTTTGTTGTTGTTGATGATGAGTTTCTATGAATTCTTTATATATTTTGGATGTTAGCACCTTATCAGATGTATGATTTGAATGTCTTTTCCCATTCAGTAGGTTATCTGTTCTGTTGTTGGTTTCTTTTGCTGTGGAGAAGCTTTTTAATTTGTTGTAGTTCCATTTGTTTATTTTTATTTCTGTCTCCCTTGCCTATGGAGACATATCTAGAAAGATATTGCTAAGACTAATGTCAGATACCATACTGCCTAAGTTTTCTTCTAGGAGTTTTATGGTTTTAAATACTGTGTTGAAGTCTNAAGTGGGATTGTTTACTTAATCTCTCTATCTCTATTAGTGTATAGAAACACAACAGGTTTGTGTATATTGATTTTGTATCCTTCAACTTTACTGTGTTTATTTATTTATTTTTTTGGTGGAGACTTTAGGATTTTATACAAAATCATGTCATCTACAAATCAGTTTTACTTCTTCCTTTCCAATTTGGATATCTTTTATTTCCTTTTCTTGCCTAATTGCTCTGGCTAGGATTTCCAATACTATGTTGATGGTGGGCATTCTTGTCTTGTTCCAGATTTTAGAGAAAAGCTTTCAATTTTTCACCAATGAGTATGATGTTAGCTGTGGGTTTATCATATACAGCCTTTATTATGTTGAGGTACATTCCTTTTATACCTACTTTATTGAGTTTTATCATAAATGTATGTTGAATTTTGTCAGATGCTTTCTCTACAGTTACTGAAGTAATCATATGGTTTTTATATTTTATTTTATTAATGTAGTATATCACATGGATTGATTTGCAGGTGTCGAAACATCCATGTATCCCTAGAGTAAATCCCACTGATTATGGTGCATGATCCTTTTAATGTATTATATTTGGTTTGCTGTTATTTTTTGACGATTTTTGCATCTATGTGCATCAGAGATACTGGCTTGTAATTTTCCTTTTGTGTGTGTTGGCTTTGTCTGATTTGGTATTAGGGTGATATTGGCTTCATAAAATGAGTTAGGAAGTATTCCCTTCTCTTCAATTTATTAGAGTAGTTTGAGAAGGGTAGTTATTAAATCTTCCTTGAATGTTTGGTGGAATTCATCTGAAGCCATCTTGTCCTGGGCTTTTGTTTTTTGGTAGTTTTTTAATTACTGTTTCAACCTCTGACCTAGTGGTCAGCCTGTTCAAATTGTCTATTTCTTCATGGTTCAGTCTTAGAAGGTTTTATGATTCTAAGATTTTGTCCATTTTTTCTAGGTTGCCCAATTTGTTGGAATATTCTCTTACAATCCTTTGTACTTCTGTGGTATCTTTTGTTATTCTCATCCTTTGTATTTTTATGGTATCTTTTGTTTCTGATTTTTAATATGGGTCTTACTNCCAGCTGATCTGTGTCTTTTCATATAAATTCAGTTCACTTACATTTTGGGTGATTATTGATGGATGAGGACTTAGTACTGCCATTTTATCTTTTGTTTTCTACTTGCTCTATATTTTTATTGTTTATTTTCCTTGTGTTTCTGTCTGCCATTTTTGCTTGGTAGTTTTCTGATATTTTCCTCTGTTTCCTCTTTTTGTATGTTTTGTGTCTCCATTTTAGAGTAATGTCTTGCAGTTACCATGAACTGTATATCAAATATCACATAGATAAATAGTCCTTGTCTGTTAATAGCATCTTATCTTCATTTAACTACATGGTTTTCCTCTTGTTTTGTGTTTTTGTTTTCTCACACTTCCCCTTTTTATATTGTGAGTTTGTTACCAAATTAAAGTAGCTATAGTTTGTTTTTTTTTTTTGCATTTTCTCCCCTTTTAACCTTTATGCTATAATAAAGCATTTTAAAACCTGTTCTGACAGTTGCAATTTTCTGATTCTGTCACCTTCTCATGCTCATGCTGAGTCGTGTGCAACTCTTTATAACCTTTTGGACTTGTAGCCCTCCAGGCTCCTCTGTCCATGAGATTTTTTAGGCAAAAATCCTGGAGTGAGTTGCCATTTCCTTTTTCAGGGGATCTTGCTGACCTGCAGATCACATCTATGTCTTCTGCATTGCAAGTGGATTCTTTACCACTGAGCCATTGAGGAAACGCATTTATCACTTTATTTATGCCAAGTTTTGTGTACTTTTGTTTTTTTGTTTCTGGTGTAAGAACTCTGTTCAGCATCTCTTGCAAGGCAGCTCTAGTGCTGCCTTAGCTCCCTTAGCTTTTGTAAACTCTGCTCCCTTCTCCTTCTGGGATGTCCACTATCCTGATGTTGCCCTACCTAAAAGAGTCAGATAGCTCTTATAGAATTCCCTCATTGTTTGCATCTTAAGTTTCTGTCTTCATACTTGCTAATTCTCTCTTTCATATGGTCTGCTTTATTTCCAGTGCTTTTTAATGCATTCTTCATCTCATTATGAGTTTTCAGCTCCAGAATTTTAGTTCTTTCTTAAAGTTTCAATCTTTTTGGTAAAGCATTTCTGTTTATTAGTTTTATTCCTAAGCTCATTGAAGTGCCTTTCTGAGTTTTTGTAGCTTGTTTTTTCATGATAGCTATTTTAAATTCTCTATCAGATCACATTATTCTTTGACTTTATGCTTGATTTCTGGAGAACTGCCATTTTCTTTTTGCGGTGTAATGTTACTGTAGTTCTTCCTGATGCTTCTTCTGACAGAGCATGTGATATGGAACAAGTTAGAAATTAGAGGTCTTTTCTTTTTCCATAGGTGGCACTATTAGTGTAATTTTTTGGTTTCTCTTACCTGAGCTATCTCTGTCAGAAGTGTGCCCCCTGCTCTTGTGCTCATTATCACTTCTTGTGTTTTCAGGTTCATTGGCACCTTGCTTCTGCCTGTTTAACTGGCAGAAGCTTCTTGGTGTACCTGGATGGTGGTTCTTCCCTTGTTTCCAGTATCTCTGAGTCATAGGCTCTGCCACTGCAGGGGGAAGGGGTAGGGGGAGCCAAGTTCATACCAGTACTTCTCCCCTATCTGGCTTTCTAAGGTTCATAGGCTCTGCTGCTACTGGGGAAGAACAGGGAGCTGGAGACTTAGGAGCCTCAGTGGCTGGAGACACAGGGCCCCAGCCCCCATTCCTGCTACTTGTGGTCATAGTTGTCACTGCAGCCAGGAGGCTGGAATTATGTGCACTGCCTACCCTGATGCTGCCAGGTTATATGGGTCTGTGGGCTTAGCTGCCCTGATTAGAGAGTCAGAATTGCAGGTAATGCTTTTACTGTTCCTTAGGTTCTGCCTCCTTTATCTATTCCAGTCCATCCATCTTTAGAGGTGCGGGTGTGTGGGATTCTCTAGCTTTGCTGAGTTGTGAATGTTTTACTGGTTGTAGATTAAAGGGGAGAGACAAAGGTAGGTTTTCATTCTACCATGTTGTTGATACTATTCCTTGATTTTTGTTGTTGTTGTTCAGGACAAAACACTACTGTTTTCTTCTAGTAGCTGGTAATTGAGAATTTCTTGGAAAGCTGCATATAGCCTAAGAAGCAAAGAGAAAAATCTACTAAAACATTAAATTGGAGCCATTTTCATATAGTTTAGAATGTTTGACTAGTTATTCATGTAAATATTCATTGAACAACTACTCTGTGGTAGTTGTTCTGTGCTAAGCTCTGTGCTAAAAGCTGGGAAACAATGTCAAATAGTAATGGCCATAGTTCTTGCTTTCATGGAGCCTGCTGTCTAGGGAATTGAATGCCATTAATCACTGCAGATAGTGATTGCAGCCATGAAATTAAAAGACACTTACTCCTTAGGACTTCCCTGGTGGCTCAGAGGTTAAAGCGTCTGCCTACAATGCAGGAGACCTGGGTTCGATCCCTGGGTTGGGAAAATCCCCTGGAGAAGGAAATGGCAACCCACTCTAGTATTCTTGCCTGGAGAATCCCATGGACAGAGGAGCCTGGTAGGCTACAGTCCATGGGGTCGCAAAGAGTCGGACACGACTGAGCGACCTCACCTCACCTCACCTCACCTTGGAAGAAAAGTTATGACCAACCTAGATAGCATATTCAAAAGCAGAGACATTACTTTGCCAACTAAGGTCCATCTAGTCAAGGCTATGGTTTTTCCTGTGGTCATGAATGGATGTGAGAGTTGGACTGTGAAGAAGGCTGAACGCCAAAGAATTGATGCTTTTGAACTGTGGTGTTGGAGAAGACTCTTGAGAGTCCCTTGGACTGCAA
>SJYQ01024851.1:0-21367 GCA_006410935.1 Redunca redunca | reverse complement strand
GCCTGCTGCCCCTGAAACGAAGGCAGCGACTTCTCAGTTCCAGCCCCTCTGATAAGGCAGGGAGCAGGAGACGGGGCTGGATCTCAGAGCTCTGTGACAAGGCCCCAGAGTGAGCGAACGGGGCCAGGCTTGAAGACCACACCCCGACCACAGCCCGGAGCTGCTGTCACTCCTGGTGGGGTGTGGGGCGCCGAGGGCCCCGCGGGGGCCACGGACTTTCCTGCTTCTCCTCCCACGGCCCAGCCACCGGCCTGGCCCCCGAGAGTCGGGTTCCTCCCCGTGCAGTTGAACAGTTGACCCACTGACCTTTGACTGAGGCAAAGACCTCCACCCCCACCCCTGACTTGTGGCAGGAACATCTGGTGAGTTCCAGCTCTGTTTCAGGTACATTAATTGTGAGGCCATGCTTTTGTTTTCTATGCATTTTTATGCAGTAGAAGTAAAAGACTATAAGATGTTCGAAGAGCAACCCAAATACCCCACATGGACCACAGGGGCAGCCCTGTTGGCCTGTGGGCAGCCCCGCTGCACTGCGGTGGAACAGCCCAGCTCAGTGCCGAGCTCCACGTGCTCACGCTGCACTCGCTTTGCGCTCATTGTCCAGTGTGTTTGAGGACAGCTGAGCTGGAGCCCCGTAAACCCCTCTGCCTGGTTAGGTGGTGATACCTCATCCTGACCGGCTGCCCTTGTGCATCTCCTGTCCTCCCCACCAGCAGAGCTGATGCCCCGCCTTGGCCCTACGACCAGAGCTGGGCTGAGTCCCAGCTCTGTGTGCCCCCACCCTCGCCCCCATCCTCTGAATGTGGTCAGACCTTGGCTTTTAAAATCCTGCCCTTGACCCCACTGCTTGACTCACCCTGGGATTCCTGCTCCAAAGAGAGTGCGGAGGGGGAGGTGGGCGCCTGCTAACTAGGGTACCTGAGAGCCTCCCTCCAGGCCTGAAACCACACTGACGGCTTCTCTGGGGCCAGAGCTCAGTGAGGCAGAGGGGACGGCAGGTGGCAACCTCGGGGTCTAGGCGTGGAGCCCAGCGGGGCTATTCTGCCCTGAAGGGTATGTGGGGGGGTGCTCCATGGGAGCCCTGCAGGTGGGAGGAGGAGGAGCCTCAGGAGGCGGGGCTTCTGATGGCACTGGCCAACAGAGGGAGAGCCCACAGCTGCTGAGCCCCCTCCAGACTCACATTCAGACTGTCTTCTGATTGTACACTTCAAGTAACATTCTCAGCTGGGATGTGTAATAAAGTGTCTTTCATTAATCACTTCCTTCGGTTTACCTCACTTTACTAGCGGTCCTTATACAAGTTTTGTTCACGTATTGTTTGGCCCGCTGCGCGGCAGGCAGGATCTGTTCCCCGACCAGGGGTCAAACCTGTGCCCCCTTCCCTGGAAGCACAGAGTCTTAACGACGGGACCACCAGGGAAGGCCCCAGTTTGTATGGAAATTTGCTTCTACCTTGGTTTGTACGAACTTACACACATTTAAGTACCTGTGTAGCTTTTTTGATTTTAGTAAGACTATGCCCAATTCATTAAGGCTTCAAACTCAGGCCACCAGAGTGAAGCATGAGTGGGATGTTAGGCAACATTTGGTTGGGGGGAATGTGATGTGAAAGCTGGGACCTTGTATCCCTCACATTTATGTGGGTGTGTTTATGTGTGTAGACATGGCTTTGTGCAGCTCTTTAGCAATGGCCATAAGAATTTCAGCATAAACACGCCTCCATCTATAGCTTTGCTTTCTAAAACTGCATCTTATTCCATGTGGGGACATCCTCATCATTTTCTGTGCCCTATATACCATTTCAGCTATGTACCATTTCATACCCTAGGATTTTCACTTAGTGCTCTAAACAGTGTTTACATCAGTCATTTCCATCAAGTGCGAATTGACTGTATCCATAGAAGGGAAGACTGTGTAGCCCTTAGACACAATGACGTCAGTCTGTATGTACTGATTGGAAAGATGTCTACCAAACATTACTGCGTTTAAAAATACACACACAGAGAGAGCCCCTAGTATGATCTCATTTAGTTAGAAATGATGTAGTATGTATAGAGATTATAAAAGGTTTAGTGTAGGAACAAATGGGGTGGAGGAGTGTGGCTTGCCGTCTCGGGGGCGTGGCTTGCCGTCTCGGGGGCGTGGCTTGCAGTCGGGGGGCGTGGCTCAGCAGTCCTAGTAGTACGTGTCTGCTTCAGAAGGGAGTTTCGCCCGCAGTTCCGGAGCTCTCTGTCTTAGATTTCTTAAATCATTCAGGTTTCATGGCAGAAACTCAAAAGCTTTCTACCTCCTGTCTCTGGTTGGTTTATAAGATGTGGGAGTGGGCCTTTTCTTGAAGACGGTACGTAAGGCCTTGCCCACAGCGCGGTCTCAGTCCACAGCCGCATGGAAAATGAATTCTCTGACACTCTTGACCCTTCTTCTGTGTTGATTTGTCCATGTATTTCTTTCTTTAAAATGTCTGCAGGTCCCTGGCATTTTGACTGTTCCTGCGGATAGCTACTTGCTCAGAAGTTCCGGAAGGGACCCTGTTCCCACCAGGTGATTTACATACCCAGGGGTGTCCCATGGCCTCTTGAGAGGCGGGGCCGTGGCCATCTAGGGGAGCATGTTCTCTGAATCGGAGGCCACAGAGAGACCAGGGCTCGCTGCCCTGTCCCCCGCGGGCTCTGAGGGCCCTGCTCTGGTCAGGCAGTCCCTCTTAGCCAGGCTTCGGGTCAGCTCACAGCGGCTCTCCAGAGCTGGGGGGCCTGACCAGCAGGCTGTCACCTGGTGCCCTGTCTGCTGTGGAGAAGAGGAGGGCAGGGCAGGCAGAGTGGGCGTGGCAGAGGCAAGGGTCTGCCCGGCTGGCGGGCAGGACGCTGCAGAGAGAGTGGGGGTGTATGCACGGGGCAGAGCAGAGCGCACCGCAGAGAGGCGCTCAGGCCCCGGGCAGGAAGGCTGCTGTGAGACGAAATAATTGAAACCCCTTTTGTTTTCTCTTTAGACATTAAAAACAATTTTTTTTAAACTTACTGGTTTTCCTTTTAAAACAAAAAAGAGTTTTTGCTGCATGTGGTTTTGTCCTTCTCTGGAAGTAGAGTCAGAAGTACAAAACTGTCAGGTAAGTTACCGCACCCCGAGCTGGCTCTTTGCTGCGCCGCCTGCTTCCCGCTCCAGCGTGGCTGACCACTGAGGACAGGGCGGGGCCAGAGCGCTCGCGGCCGCCGAGCGGCTCAGGCGGAGGGGGCGAGGCGCCTTAGCTGATGACCCCAGGGCAGGAGGACGGGGAGTCAGCTCTCACACTCAGCCTGAGAGGTCCTCTTAGCAGGGTGAGGGCAGACCCTAGAATAGAGACGCAGCGACGGGAGGGGGAAGGGAGTAGTGTGCTGGTTTCTCTGGAGACCCCTGGATCTCGGACGGGGCTGGCCAGAGCAGGAGGAGGTGCGGGGCTGGGTGCCTGCAGCATCTGAGCTCCACGGAACACCGGCAGGGCTGATGCTGACCCCTGACCTTCCCAGTGAGGGGAGAAGGGGCCCAGGCCCGTCAGCTCAGACGTTTAAGACTAAATCCGAGGTGCCTGGAGCACCAGCAGTCGGACCTCGGCTCAGGCACCAGAGGCGGGGATGCAGGCAGGAGCCCAGGGCTGCCCTCGGTGCACGCCGTGGGGAAGGCATGCCTGCTGCCTGCAGACGCAGCCGCAGGGCAGCCACGCGGCCGGCGCGCTGGGGCCGTGGCTAGTGTGCAGAGGGGCTGAGCTGCTGATTTCGGGGGCCGGTAGCTTGGTCAGCACGTGCTGCACATGCAGGGCACAGGCGCAGAGAAGTTGCCCAGAGCCCCTGAAGCCCGGGACCCGCGCCGGCACGCGTGTGTGCGGCTTTCCTGTGCTGTGCACTGAGGCCCGGAGGCCCGGCCGCGGAAGGCACATGGGCCCGTGGCCCCGGGTCTGCGGAGAAGGGGCGGACTGCAGGACGCGGGCTCCGAGGCCCAGGGTCGCAGAGGCAGTCAGGAGCAGAGCGCAGTCCTTCCGTGGCAGGCGTGCTGCTTGCGCCTCCTCGCATGTGTCTGTGTGTCGGGGGTGTGGTGCGGCGCCCCTCTGGGCCTGTCCTCCCGCCGGGCGGTCCTCAACCCCTGGGACATGTGTGTCTCCTTACGATCCGCAGGTCCCTGAGTACTGACTGCCCCCGCTGCCGCGTCTGCCCTGTTGGTGCATGTTGGGTTCCTCCAGTGAAACTTTTCCTTAGAGACATGCTGCCTCCCAAGTCCTTGTCCGCCACCAAACCCAAGAAGTCTTGGGCCCCAAAACTCTGTGAGCCAGACAGTGACTTGTCTGAGCCGGACTCCGTCCCAGGAGAAGGCGCCACTGACTCTGAGTTCTTTCATCAGAGGTTTCGGAACTTCCTCTACGTGGAGTTCCTCGGGCCTCGGAAGACCCTCCTCAAACTCCGAAACCTCTGCCTCGATTGGTTGCAGCCGGAGGTTCGCACCAAGGAGGAGATCATCGAGGTCTTGGTCCTGGAGCAGTACCTCAGCATCATCCCGGAAAAGGCCAAGCCTTGGGTGTACGCACACAAGCCGGAGACCTGCGAGAAGCTCGTGGCTCTGCTTGAAGATTTCGAGGAGATGTACGAGCCGGAAGGTGAGCCGAGCGGAGGCAGCGGGACCATGCTGGGCGCTGGGGCGGGCGGGGGCCGAGGGAAGGCGGCAACCCGGCCTTTCTGCCCGCAAGGAGCCGTAGCCCTCCCTGCCCCAGTGCTGACGGTCTAACCGGAGCCCGGGGAGGTGGAGAGGGGAGTGGTGGGCGCCCTTGGGGCTGAGCTAACGGGCAAGCGTGGCTGAGCCCCTGAGCCGTGTCTGGTGTCCCCTCAGACGACAACAGCAGCGACACCCACAGCGAAGGCGGCACGAGCCGGAGGGCCGCGGAGTCCCCACCGCCGCGCCCTGCCCTCCCCTGCTGCAGTGAGTAGCCACCCGCCGCCGCTGGGTCTGCGTGCAACCCTTCTCTGGGGCCCTGCTGCTGCTCGGGAATCAGGGTTCTCCAGAGAACCTTCTGGAGCAGCAGTGCTCCGGGGACGGTGCTTTGTCCATCTGTAGTCAAGTGGGGAGCACGTTAAGACGGGCTGGGGTTGGCCAGGCTGTGGAGGGTTGGCAGATGGCCCTCCTGAAGGCGGAGACCTCAGGAGCCGGGACACCGGGAGAGCCTGAAGCAGGAACAGGCCCCTCGAGGGCGGTGGCCTGACCAAGGCCAGGTCAGCCTGCACGAGGCCGCGGAAGTGGGCCCAGGCCCCGGAAGCGGTTCCAGGCCCCAGTGTCCGGGGCTTCTGCCCCTCGGTATGGGACCCAGCTCCCAGGGGAGAGCAGGCATAGCATTCAGGTGTGGAGGGGTGTGCAGAGCACACAGTCAGCTCCGCATGTCTGTGACTGCAGGTGACCGGGACCGGGACCGGGACTGGGACCAGGACTGGGAGCGAGACCGGGAGCGCGGCCGGGCGCGGGAGCGGGAGCGCCGCCGCGGCCGGAGCCGGGACATGGAGTCGCGGGACCGCTGGCCGTCCGTCCGGAGCCCCAGGAGCAGTACGTGTCCCCGCGACGCCCCCCTCACCCGCCTGCCCACCTCGCCACATCCATTCATGCCGCCTCTCCCTCCCCAGGGTTTCACCAGCGGGATCTCGCACTTCCTCTGGCGGAGAGAGCCAAGGAAAGAGAGCACAGACGCAGGGACTCCCTGCTGGATTTGGATGCCAGATCCGAGGTGCGCCCAGGTTTCCTCTCGTTCTGGGAGGGCCGTCTTCACTCCGTGTTGGAGGTGCCTTTCTTTCTCGGGAGGCTGAGTTGTCTGCCACCTGGAAGCCCACCAGGGTTGGGGAGAGAGCCCAGGGGTGGCCAGTGGCCGCAGTGACTGCTGCCTGCTTTCGGCTCGCCAGCGAGGTCAGCACTCATGGCCCCTGGTGGTCACCTGCCCCCCGCACAGAGTGGAGGGAGAGGGCACTCAGGTCCCGGAGCCGAGCAGAGCTGAGTCTGCAGCCTAGCTCTGCCACCTGCCAGCCCGCTAGCTGCACCAAGCCTCAGTTTCCTCATCTGTGAAATGGGTGTGATGATAGCCTCACCCAGGGCTGTTGTGAGGGATGCATGAGTCACACACAGATATGCAGTGCGCAGTGTGCAGCCTGGCACGCGGTGGGCATGCTGTCACTACCAGTCCCTGTGCCCTGAGGACGGGGGCACGGGCAAGGAGGGGCTCCAGAAAGAGGGTCACGCGTGAGGTGGCAGCGTGGAGGAGGGCGCCTGTGCAGCCTTGTGAGAAGGCAGCGTCTGAGAGACAGCAGGCGCAGCTCAGGGCCGCCTACTCATTGGGTCAGCTCAAGTCAGAGCAGCGATCCCCCTCCTGGGAACAGTGTAGTCCAGAACATAATGCACATTTATGTCACTCAGATTCGATCAACAGGAAGGTGTGAAAAGTGCCCCTTTCCTTTTGCCATTGCCTGTTGAGGTCTGTTAGCACCAGGGATGGTGCTCTGTGGCACCCTCGGCCCCCCGAATTCTTGACCTTGTCTGTTCTCTACCAGCCCCGAGCTAGGAGCTCCGGTTTCTTCTTGTCCCACCACAGACACACCTGTGCTCCCCACCCCCCGTGGTTTCTCCTGCACTGTGATAACCTGGGGAGGCCTTAGGAGGGGGTGCTGTCAGCCCTGAGTGCCACGCAGTGCCCGCTCCAGGGAGCTGCCCACCACGGAGGACGGGCTACCCCCAGAAAGGGAGCGTCTAGCTCTCGGCGGTCAGTCTGCTTCTGCAGCTTCTCGTCCTGGACTCCACAGCCCTGGCCTGGCAAGGGGTTCGTTTCTGAAGCTCTGCTTCATTCTGCCAGGGGTTTTGTTTCTGATTGCTGGACAGTGGCAACTGTATAAAGAAGGTTCTTTCTCTTAAACCCTAATGCCTGTGCCTGTTTGTTTTTCTCAGTAGGAGCTGCACCTAATTGTGTCCACGTCGTTTCTGTTTTCTCTGCTGCACTCACACATGGCTGTCGTGTCATATGCCACTTCCCAGAACTATAGCAAATTTAATATCAAAATATTTTACATAATAGTTTAGTAGTGGCAACAACTTATGTTTTATTTACATAATTTTTCTTTTGTTACTTTTTGGCTGGGCCACATGGCGTGTGGGGTCTCAGTTCCCTGACCAGGGACTGAACCCACCTGCCCGGCAGTGGAAGCCCAGGGTCTTAACTGCTGGCCCACCAGGGGAGTCCCGCCCAGTCTTCCTCCACACTTAGCCCCACGTGCAGCAGACCACGTGGCAGGACACGCACACATACTGTTAGCTCTTCCGTACTTCGCCCCAGGTCAGCGGCCCAGGTGACAGGACCCCCACAGCCTGGGGGGGCAGGTGGACACCCTCCTCTCCATTTCACAGATGAGGACGCTGAGGTTTGGGAGGACTTCCGTTCCCAGCTTGCTTGGTCGTGAAGGTGCTTGAGCGCCTCTGACCCTGGAGTTCCTGTGGCTGCACCGCTGGGGGCCCCTCCGGCTCCGTGCCCCTCCTGGGGCCTCAGCAGTGCTCGCAGCCCCGCCCACACCTGCGGGTCTTGCTCACGCCCCCCAGCCCACCCTGAGCCATCCCCCGCCATGCCCACTTAGCGCTGACTCTGCACCCCGCTTTGTTGTTTACTGTTCTCTGATTGTTTCTCTCCAACCAAATGATAAGCTGCATGAGGGCAAGGAATATGTGCCCTCCGTCTTTGGGAGCTTCCTCAGAGTGTAGCGCCAAGGTAGGTACGACGTAGGTCCCTAGTAGAGCCTGACCAGATCACTCGGAACCCCCGGCGCTGTGAGCACTTGCCGCACACTGTGTGCGTGTGTGTGTGGCTCCCGCGCCGCTGGCGCGGCCCTGGCCGCGGTCGCCTGGGCAGACCCCGCTGAGGGCACATCTGCGGTTGCAGGAGGCGGTGTTGTACCAGGACATGGTGGCCCTCACCGAGGATCGCAAGCCCCAGAACCCGATTCAGGACAACATGGAGAATTACCGGAAGCTGCTCTCACTGGGTGAGCACTCGAAGCGGGGCCAGAGCGGCTCCTGGCGGGGCGGGGAGTGGTCCTGTGGCCCGCTCTGGCGGGGCCGCGCCCACGTAGCTCTCACCCCAGCGTGCCGCCCTGCGCCTCCAGTCTGCTCTGAGGCAGGTCTGGGGTCCTGGGTGGCTTCCCCGGTGGACACGTGGTCAGGTCTGAGGTGGCAGTGGCCCCGCGAGGGGCCATGCCAGCAGTGACAGGTGGGGAAGTGGGCGGAGCCTGAGAGCCAGCAAAGACACCCTGGGCTTAGGGGTGCTCAAGGCCTCTGCGCAAGCTTGTCAGCAGAGTCCGGAGAATCAACCAAGATGAGCTGAGCAAGGGGCTGAGGAATGGACAGTGAGGAGAGGAGAGTGAGACACAGGCCGTCCAGGGCATGCTCGGCGCTCGAGAGAGAGCCCGTCATCCACGGTGACACGTCTCATGCTGTGTTCTTCCTGCGGACAGGAGTTCAGCTTGCCGAGGACGATGGCCACTCACACATGACCCAAGGCCACTCGGCAAGGTCAAAGAGAAGCGCCTACCCGAGCACCAGCAGAGGTGAGCGCGAGGCCCTGCTGCAGGAGCGGGCACTGGGCGTGCGCACAGACACGCCGTTGCGGGGGGGTGTGCACAGACACGGCGGTGTGCACACACCGACATGCGGCAGCGCGCACTGATGGGGTGTCATGTGCACACACGCAGCAGCACACAGTCACACAGGGCATGCACATGGATATGTGGTGGCGTGCAGTGACACGTGGGGGCACGTGGTCGGGGCACAGGGTACAGGCGTTCATCCCAGGGCCCAGGGAGTGCTCACATGGGGCTTCTTCCAGGTCTGAAGACGGCATCTGAGACCAAGAAGTCAGCCCACCGGCGGGGCATCTGCGAGGCCGAGTCCTCCCATGGGATTATCATGGAGAAGTTCATCAAGGATGTGGCCCGCAGTTCCAGGTCTGGGCGGGCGCGGGAGCCAAGTGAGCGGCCGCACCGGCTCTCCCGGAGGGCAGGCGGCGACTGGACGGAAGCATCATTCAGCAGGAGGGAGGCGGGAGCCTCAGAGAGGGGCCCAGAGGGGGGCGCCTTTGGGGGAGGAGGCTTCAGCTGTGGCTCAGACCTGGTTTCCAAAAAGCGTGCTCTGGAGAGAAAAAGGCGCTACCACTTCGATGTGGAAGGGCAGGGCCCAGTGCATGATCCCAGGGGCGGAGCGAGGAAACGGCCCTTTGAGTCCGGAGGCGAGGCCCGTAGGGCCGCCAAGGCGGCGGGCGCCAGCAGCCTGAGCGCTCCGCCCGTGGCCCTGTCTCAGCCGCTGGGCCTCGGGGCCATGCCCTACGTGTGCGACGAGTGCGGGAGGTCCTTCGCAGTCATCTCTGAGTTTGTGGAGCACCAGATCGTGCACACCCGGGAGAGCCTGTATGAGTATGGGGAGTCCTTCATCCACGGTGCGGCCGTCAGTGAGGCCCAGAGCAGGCCCGCGGGCGCCAGGTGCCCTGAGGGTGCGCAGGCCGCTGGCAGAGGTGCCAGCGGGGCCGAGCGTCGGCGGGGCCAGGCCCAAGAGCACGCCAGGGGCAGTGGGGACGAGGAGCAGGCCGAGCCCCTCCTGCCCAGCCCCACCTTCAGTGAGCTTCAGAAGATGTACGGCAAGGACAAGTTCTACGAGTGCAAGGTGTGCAAGGAGACCTTCTTGCACAGCTCGGCCCTGATCGAGCACCAGAAGGCCCACAGCCACGAGGACAGGGAGAGGGAGCGCAGCACGGGCGCCGTGAGGCGCACCCCCATGCTCGGCGAGCTGCAGAGGGCCTGCGGGAAGGAGAAGCGCTACGAGTGCAAGGTCTGTGGGGAGACCTTCCACCACAGCGCAGCCCTGCGGGAGCACCAGAAGACCCACGGCCGGGGGAGCCCGTCCGACGGCAGGGCCAGAGCCTTCGAGGAGACCTTCATTCCTGGCCAGTCCCTGAAGAGGCGCCAGAAAACCTACTCCAAAGAGAAGCTCTACGACTTCAGAGATGGCGGGGATGCCTTTGGGCGGAGCTCAGACTTCATGGAGCACCAGAAAATTCATTCTCGGAAGAGCTACTTCGACAGCCGGGGGTATGAGAAGCCGCTGCTCCACAGCATGCCTATGCCCAGCTCTCAGAAGAGTCACACAATCACCAGGCCACCCGAGGACGAGGATGAAGAGAAGCCGTTCACTGCCAGTAGCAACCCTGAAGACGGCCAGGAGGCCCGGGCCTACGAGAGGAGCACCTACGAGAGGGCCATCTTCCACAGCCTGGCCGCCTTCCGGCCTCCCCGCAGCCTCAGGGAGGATGGAGAGCCCTCCACATACCTCTCAGGCCTTCGTGACCCGCCGCAGAAGACCCCGGCCTGGGAGAGCCCTTACGCCGGAGGCAGGCACAGCTTCTTCAGGAGCTCAGTCTTCTACCGCGCGTCGCGCCCTGCCCCTCTGGACCACCTTGCTGGGGAAGGCCCCAGCGGGTGGAAGAGAGACGGCGAAGCCTCCAGCCCCAGCTCAGATGGCCACCAGCACCAGAAGGCGCGTGCCAAGAAGAAGAACATCGAGCGCAAGAATCACGACGCCTCCATGATCCACACCCTGCGTTATGGTGAGCCTCAAACGTTTCGCCCGAGAGAGAGATTTTACGAATGTCCAGAGTGTGGAGAGTTCTTTGTCCGTAGCTCTGAGCTGGCTGAACACCAGAAGATCCACAACAGGAAGAAGCTCTCTGGAAGTAAAAACTACCTACGGTCTGCCCTTCGCAGCCTCTCCTCCACTGACCCTCAGACCAGCTACCAAGGCCCGTCAGTGCAGATGAGTTATGCCCAGGAAGCAGCTCAGGCCAGCTGTGCTGAACAAGAACCAGCTCAGACCAGCTATGCCAAAGAACCAGCTCAGACCAGTTATACTGAGGCACCAGCTGAGGGTAGTACTGAGGAACCAGCTCAGACCAGTTGTATTGAAGAACCAGCTCAGACCAGTTGTATTCAAGAACCAGCTCAGACCAGTTGTATTCAAGAACCAGCTCAGACCAGTTGTATTCAAGAACCAGCTCAGACCAGTTGTATTGAAGAACCAGCTCAGACCAATTACACTGAGGCACCAGCTGAGGCTAGTTATACTGAGGAACCAGTTCAGACCAGTGGTATTGAGGAACCAGCTCAGACCAGTTATACTGACACAGAAGCTGAGACCAGTTACACCGAAGAACCGGCTCAGACCAATTACACCGAGGAAGCAGCTGAGGCCAGTTGTATTGAAGAACCAGCTCAGACCAGTTGTATTCAAGAACCAGCTCAGACCAGTTGTATTCAAGAACCAGCTCAGACCAGTTGTATTCAAGAACCAGCTCAGACCAGTTGTACTGAAGAACCAGCTCAGACCAGTTGTACTGAAGAACCAGCTCAGACCAGTTGTACTGAAGAACCAGCTCAGACCAGTTGTATTCAAGAACCAGCTCAGAGCAGTTACACTGACCCAGCAGCTGAGACCAGTAACGCCGAAGAACTGGCTGAGACCAATTACACCGAGGAATCAGCTGAGGCCAGTTATACTGAGGAACCAGCTCAGACCAGCTGTATTGAAGAAGCAGCTCAGACCAGTTACACTGACCCAGCAGCTGAGACCAGTTACACCGAAGACCCAGCTCAGACCAGTTATACCAAGGAACCAGCTGAGGCCAGTGATACAGAAGAACCGTCTCAGACCAATTACACCGAGGAATCAGCTGAGGCCAGTTATACTGAGGAACCAGCTCAGACCAGTTGTATTGAGGAACCAGATCAGACCAGTTGTATTGAGGAACCAGCTCAGACCAGTTGTATTGAAGAACCAGCTCAGACCACTTGTATTGAGAAACCGGCTCAGACCAGTTACACTGACCCAGCAGCTGAGACCAGTTACACCGAAGAGCCAGCTCAGACCAATTACACCGAGGAAGCAGCTGAAGCCAGTGATACTGAGGAACCAGCTCAGAACTGTTGTATTGAGGAACCAGCAGAGACCAGTTACACTGACCCAGCAGCTGAGACCAGTTATACTGAAGAACCAGCTGAGACCAGTTACACGAAAGAACCAGCTCAGACCAGTTACACGAAAGAACCGGCTCAGACCAGTTACACCGAAGAACCGGCTCAGACCAGTTACACCGAGGAACCAGCTCAGACCAGTTATGCAGAGGAACCGGCTCAGACCAGTTATGCAGAGGAACCGGCTCAGACCAGTTACACCAAGGAACCGGCTCAGACCAGTTATAGTGAGGAACCAGCTCAGACCAGTTATAGTGAGGAACCAGCTCAGACCAGTTATGCGGAGGAACCAGCTGAGGCCAGTTATGCCAAGGAACCAGCTCAGACCAGGTACGACGAACCAGATCAGACCAGTTATTCTGAGGAACCAGCCCAGACCAGTTATACTGAGGAACCAGCTGAGGCCAGTTATGCCGAGGAACCAGCTGAGGCCAGTTATGCCGAGGAACCATCTCAGACCAGGTACGACGAGGAACCATCTCAGACCAGTTATGCCGAGGAACCAGCTCAGACCAGTTATGCCGAGGAACCAGCTCAGACCAGTTATGCCGAGGAACCAGATCAGACCAGTTATGCCGAGGGACCAGATCAGACCAGTTATGCCGAGGGACCAGATCAGACCAGTTATGCCGAGGAACCAGCCCAGACCAGTTATTCTGAGGAACCAGCTCAGACCAGTTATGCCGAGGAACCAGCTCAGACCAGTTATGCCGAGGAACCAGATCAGACCAGATATGCTGAGGAACCAGATCAGACCAGTTATTCTGAGGAACCAGCCCAGACCAGTTATTCTGAGGAACCAGCTCAGACCAGTTATGCCGAGGAACCAGATCAGACCAGTTATTCTGAGGAACCAGCTCAGACCAGATATGCCGAGGAACCAGCTCAGACCAGATATGCTGAGGAGCCTGCTCAGACCAGATATGCTGAGGAGCCCCCAGCTGAGACTAGTTATGCTGAACTAGTAGCTCAGATTAGTTATGCTGAACTAGCAGCTCCGGCTAGTTATGCTGGACTAGCAGCTGAGGCCAGTTACTTTGAACCACCAGCTCAGACTAGTTACACTGAACCGGCTGAGACCAGTTATGCTGAAGCGGCAGCTCAGGTCAGTTTCGATGGCCCACCAGCCGAGGCTAGTTACGCTGAGCTAGCGGCTGAGATCAGTTACGCTGACCTGGCCACTGAGACAAGCTACGCGGAGCTGGTGGCTCAGGTCAGCTATGATGAGCCCCCAGCTGAGGCTAGTTACGCGGAGCTCGCGGCTGAGATCAGCTATGAGGAACCAGCAGATGAGACTAGTTACGTTGAGCTAACAGCTGAGACCAGTTACTCGGAACCACTAGCTCAGACCAGCTATGCTGAGCTAACAAGTGAGCCCAGTTACTGCGAGCAGCCAGTCCTCAATGCATGTAAGGAGTGTGGGGAGTGCTTTGCCACCATTGAAGACCTCGGCAGACATCAGAAAATCTACTCCCGAGAGAAATTCCATGACGGGAAGCTGTTTGGAGAGGCCGTGCTGCAGGACCTGGGCCTGGATGGGTCTCCGGAGGAAGAGCTGGAAGAGCAGGAGGAGCCCGAGGAGCCCGAAGACTCCATCTATGGCTGCAAGGACTGTGGGCTGGGCTTCGCCGACCGCGCGGACCTCCGGGACCACCAGAAGGTCCACGGCCGCGAGTACCTGGTGGACAGCCGTGAGTACACGCACCCCGCGGTGCACGGGCCGCCTGTCAGCGAGTACCAGAAAGACTGTCTCGGAGAGCAGCTCTACGAGTGCCCGGCCTGCGGGGAGTCGTTCGTGCACAGCTCGTTCCTCTTCGAGCACCAGAAGGTCCACGAGCAGGACCAGTTCTATGGCCACCGGCGGTACGAGCCCTTCATGCAGCCCCTGATTGCCAGCCCGCGGCGCCCGCAGGCCCCGCCGAAGAGCGCCCCCGCCGGGGCGGGCCCTCAGTGCCAGGTGTGCGGGCAAGACTTCATCCACGCCTCGGCCCTCAGCGAGCACGCCCGAGGCCACGCCGGCGAGGGCCTGCCAGACCAGGGCCAGGGGGGCACGGGCGCGGCGGGGCCCGGCCCGGCGCCCACGGAGCCGCAGCGAGACCCGGGCGAGGAGCCGCGCTACGAGTGTGAGGCCTGCGGCGAGTCCTTCCCCAGCCAGGCCGACCTCCAGGAGCACATGCGCGTGCACGAGAAGGGCGAGCCCTACGACTACGGGGCCGCCTTCGTGCACACGTCCTTCCTCACGGAGCCGCCCCGGAGGGACTGGCCGTTCTACGAGTGCAAGGACTGCGGCAAGTCCTTCATCCACAGCACCATCCTCACCAAGCACCAGAAGCTGCACCTGCAAGAGCAGGGCGCGGCCGCCGCGGCCCGGCAGGCGGAGGCCGCCGTGCTCGTGCCCCGGGAGGTCCTGCGCATCCAGGGCTCCCACGCGGAGGCGGCCGAGCCCGAGGCGGAGGCGGCCGAGCCCGACGCGGAGGCGGCCGAGCCCGAGGCGGAGGCGGCCGAGCCCCTCGGGGAGGCCGAGGGCCCGGAGTGGGAGGCCGCGGAGCCGAGCGGCGAGGCGGAGCAGCCCCACGCCGAGGCCGAGCAGCCCGACATGGACGCCGACGAGCCGGACGGCGCGGGCATCGAGGACCCGGAGGAGCGCGCCGAGGAGCCCGAGAGCGACGCCGACGAGCCGGACGGCGCGGGCATCGCAGACCCCGAGGAGGAGGGCGAGGAGCAGGAGGTCCAGGCGGAGGAGCCCTGCTGCGGCTGCGGCGAGGGCGGCGAGACCTTCGCCTCGGGCGCCGCCTACGCCGAGCACCTGACGGCGCCCGCCGGCCTCGGCGCCCTGGAGCCCGCCGGCCTCTGCGGCCCCGAGCGCCGGCCCGACGACGAGCTCTTCGCGTGCGACGCGTGCGGGCAGCTCTTCAGCGACCGCCTGTCCCTGGCCAGGCACCAGAACACCCACGCCGGCTGAGGCCCGGGCCCCGGGGCCCGACCCTCCTCGCCCACACCCACCGGACCCGCCGCGACCGCCCGGACTGCCCCCCCGCCCGACCCGCACTTCAGACCCCCGGCCCGGACACAGCCCCGCGCCAGCTGGGGCTCGGCGGGCCGGGGCCGCCACTGGGACCCGGCCCCCCTCACCCACGCACAGCGCGACCCACCGGCCTGGATTCAGACTCGGCCCCAAGGGGCCGACGCCTGCAGCCCCCGCGTCCAGCGCAGCAGCTGCCCGCGGGACAGCAGGGCGCTCTGGCCGCCCTCCGCTGGGGCCTCCGGGCTGCAGAGTGCGCCCGTCCGTGGCAGCCCGCGACCCCGGCGCCCCGCCCCCCGAGATGTGCAGGGAACTGGACTGGACGTGACACTCGCGGGCCGGTTCCCCGCAGACGCACCTCACCTGGAGCCCTGGCTTTGCTGTTTTCGTTTTTTTCGGAGGAGGAAGAGAGCAGCAAGTCAATATATTCGTAAGCATCTTAGAGCTTTAGAAAGACTTATCGTGCGCTGTTTGAACCTCATCCGTATCTTTCTGACTGACTGACTGTGTGGTTCCTTACTCTCGACATAGCCCCCTCGCGGTGTAGGCGTGAGAGGCAGAGCGTCTTGCCCGCTTCGCTGTGTGAAGGGAAGGCCTCTCTGCTCCCTTTGCAGGCGCCTCGTCTACACCGACGCCTCTGCAACCTCGTGCTGTGTGAGCCTTCACTGTGTGTGACCGGCCTTTTGTGACCTCGTCGGCTGGCTGCCACCTTGTATTCTTGCCGTGGGTCTCATGCAAAAAACGCTACAAGTTTTTGCTATTTTTCTAACCCACCTCGATGTCTCTTCGATAGTGAAGTTCACAAAAGCCCAAGCTGTTCCCTGTGAGTCCTACATCCTTGCCTTTAAAGAGTGGGTTGTGACCATCACTAGATCACGTGTGCCTAATGAAGGTTGAGAACCACAGGGGGAGAGGGGCTCTCCTGTTGTAAATACGGTTGAGGGCCTACGACTTCATTACTTCCCTTTGCTCGCTTCCTGCCTTAAGTGACAAGTAGCAACGTGGCCTGGCCCCTCCGTGCCGCCACATGGCAAGTTTGCACCCTGGGTGCCCAGGAGCTAGTACCTTAGAGCTTTCCAGCCTGAGACTTAATCCTCCTCTCCACCTGTCTGACCCTCAACCGACCCCATGTCTAACTTGCATTTAAAAAAAAAAAAAAAAAAGCTTTCTTTACAGCCAACTCGAGCTCGACGCGGACTCAGGTTCCCCGGCAGCCTTAATTTGCTTTGTTGCCATCTGTCCCCCTCTCAGGTCACGCCTTCCTGACAAGCACCCCCGGTGCCCTCAGAGCGGCTCCCGTCCCCGCCGCCCCGGTCTCCCCGAGCTGACCTCGCCGCTCTAGGGTCTCCTGCGTCCTGCCCTGTGCCCTCCCTTTGCTTCCCCGCCCCCTCTTCGCATAATGACTATTAAGAAATTTCTTGGCTTTGAGTTGGCTGGCAAAAAAATTTAAAAATTTTCTTTAAAACTTAAAAAAAAAGAGGATCTTGTATTTGCAGTGAGCAGAAGCTAAGAGCAGATTGGGAGAGCAGAGTGAGAAGACCTGCTCCAGAGCTGCGTCTGGACCCCCCCTCTCCTAGGTCCCTGCCACGAGGGCTAGGGAAAGCGTGTCAGAGCTGGAGGGAACGCCAAAGTCAGGGAGAGCCAAAGACGGGGGTCCTGACGCCTCACCAGACCTGCGAGGTCGGGGTCAGATGGAAGGAACATCGGAAGCAGTGACTGGAAGGCCCCGATGGGGGAGGTTGAATGAATGAGCAGGGTGTCCTGGCAGTTAGGAGAAGGGGCCGCTTGGTGGCCTGGTGTTGATGAGGGCAGCTGCACCACGAGACCCGGCATGGGAACGGGCGCCCCGGAGCCCCGAGGGGCCGCGAGCTGGGAGCCAGCCTGCAGGGCGTGGGGGTGAGCCTGGCGTTCATCCTATCGGTGGCACCAACTGGTAGAGTGTTGTCAGAGAGCCGCCTGCCCAGTGTCCGTGCCAACTGTCCTTTGGTCAGTGAGCGAGCAGGACAGCTGACAAATGCCAAAAATAGGAGCAAGGTGGAGGGAATGTGTCCGTGGACTCTGAATGCAGCTGTCTAGAAATGATAATCATGGAGAGTTATGTAGTGACGTGGAGATATATTTACGGAATACCAAGTGGAAGAAGCAGGACACAGAATTATATTTATACTACAATTATAGCTGTTAAAAATGTATGCTTATAGTCAAAAGCTGTGGTGGTGTTGCTGTTGTAGGCTTAGAGTTGAGCATTATTTTCTTAAATTCCTTGAATATTCTTTATGATAGTGTTACTCAAAAGTTTATAATCACGTTTCCATTGTGAACATAATTTGAGCTCATTATTCAGGCACTCAGAGAATACAGAAAAGTGGAGGGGAAAAAAGAATCCATATACCCACCATCCAAAGATGACAGATATAGTCCTCACTATATTGTTTATTCTTCTTTCTGTGCACAGGCTTATGACTGTGTCCCAAACGTGTACTCAGATTAAGTGTTACCTTTGTGGAATTATGGTTAAACACTTTCATCTTAATGTTTTCAGATGGCCCTTAAAATAGTTTCCCTGATAACAAAGTTTATTATGCTTGCTTCAATTAGCAAGCATAATACACACCCAGAGGAATAATTGGAAAATACAAACTAAATTAGAAAAGAACAAAAAAGTCGCCCATATTCCCAACACCCAACAACTACTGTTAACATCTTGATCTGTTTCCTCCATCTCGTATCGGTGCACAAGCTTGTGATTTATGACCGTGGTGAATATGTGTGCATAAAGTCTAAAATGAAAAGAAAATTACAGAAAATCAAAGTAGTATTGTCATTGTGGGATTATGGTTAACTATCTTGTCTCAAATTTCTTGAATGATCTTTGGTGTTTTGAGTATTAAATCTTATGTATGTTTTTCCATTAAAACTCTTAATACATACTCATGGCATACTTTGGGGGAGATTTAGTAAAGCAAAAGAAATTCACGCGTATTCCCGACACCCAACAATCATTGCTGTTAAACCTTGATCTGTGCACAGTCAGGCCTGGGGTGTCTGTGGTGAGAAGGCAGAGGGTTGAAGGGGAGAAGAAGCATGGGAAGCAGTGGAGAAGCGGTTGTGTGGTCTTTGCCGGCGTTAAGGCTGTGGGGTTCGCTTTCCTGGAAGGCCTGTCTTGTTGTGTTCCCATCACCGACCTTTTGTCACGGGTACTTGCATTGTAACTGCAGTGTCCGGCACTTGCAGAAGTGTGGGGGAGAGGCGTGCCCCTGTTGCCGTCACCCAAAGACCACCGTTAACATCTGGACGCGTTTGCTTGTTTCTGTGCACAGGTTTTTGGTTTGTTAGTGTGGTTGTGGTCGCTCTATCTGTAATCGTGTCACCAATAAAAATAAAGTTGAAAATAAGATAGCTCTCAGCCTCTTCTTTTGTCCATTTGAAGTGTTTGGGGTGTTTGTAGTGTCCCCTTAGGCCCTACAAATCTCGTCCCTTTTAAAATTGTGTATTTCAACAGCTCACCGATCTCTCAGGACTACACAAAGCCACATTTGTAACTGCACTAAAAATTAAAAGATACATCTCAATAGTGTTTTTAAACTTGACGTTAAGCGTTAGATAAGTTTCACTTACTTTGAGTCTGCATTTAAAATTTTAATCTCACCTAAATACAATACTCCCTGAAACACAAGAATGATCCCCATAGCATAAAAAAAAAAATGTTAGTGCTGTGATTTGGAGCCTCTGTACTCAGTCGTGTCTGGCTGTGACCGCAGGGTCTGTAGCCCACCGGGCTCCCGTGTCCATGGAGCTCTCCAGGCGAGACTGCTGGGCTGGGTTGCCATTTCCTCCTGCAGGGGGTCTTCCCGACCCGTCTCTGCACTGCAGGCAGGTTCTTTAGCGTCTGCGCCACCAGAAGACCGAGCACGTGGAGTGTGCGTCCCTAACTCCCCTGAGGCCGAATGGTGCTGTCTGGAGGGGCCTGGCCAGCTCTCGAGTCACAGCTTCACTAATCCTTCCAGGGGCGTCCACGATCGTCAGGCCAAGGGGTCAGTTCTCTTTTAAGGCTGGCTTCCTGCAGAGTTCGTCACTAACGGACGACCTGTAGGAAGGGAAAAGGTGAGGGTTGCTGGGGCTTGCCTGGCCAGCGCTTGCCCTCTCAGACAGTTTCCGGTGCCCCCGCCACACGCTTATTCCCCGAGCCAGGCCCCTCCCTGGCCTCAGCTGCACATACTCCTGGGTCCCCAGGGTCCCGTCAGACCCAGACCAGGGGCCGCTTACACCGGGGGACTGGCCGCCCAGCACCTGGGGCTCCTGGGGGCACTGCCACCTGTGGGGTCCCTAAGCACGCCTCTCCCGCGAGCTGACTGTCACGGTGCGGTGGCCCCGAGTCCTTTTCCCCTCCCTGGGAGCTGCCAAGTCTGCTGAGAAGGATCGGGTCCCGGCCTCTCCCCGTCCCAAGGTCAGCGCTGACCATGCCTCAGGGCCACCCCCGTTCATTCTCTAAGCACGCTGTCCCGGCAGGCTTCTGCTCCCTGGCTCTACTTGGCCGAAGTTGGTGATTTGTAGCCCCAGAGAGCCCTAACGGAGACAGAGTGGGCTGGACGTAAGAAACCCTGAGGGAAACCGGGATTCCCTGAAACACTCAGGATCAGGCCCTGGGACGGCGATGGGGACTGTGAAGGCTGAGACACGTGGCAGTAAGATCCCTGCATACCGCCCGGACGCCAGTCCTCTGGCTCCTCTGCTTGGGTGGGCGGGGCCGCAGCATAGGGGAGGGCTTGACAGCAGCTGAGCGCGAAGGCCGTCCAGGTGAAAGCCACAGGTGGGTTTCTGTTAATGCGCAAACCGGGACACTGCGGGTCTCTCTCTGACTGCGCTCGGCCACGTCCATAGCCCTGCCCTGTCTCCAGCGACAAAAGCTTAGGCAGCCCCGGGAGAAATGGGATCCTGGCAGTCAGAAAGCTGGTGTCTGGGAGACTTGGGAACACCGGGACCCCTCTGAAGCTCCAAGCCCTTGAAAACACTCCTCATCCACCACCTCCCTCTCACACAACGGGAAGCAGGGGGCGCTGCCCGTGGGGGCGGCAGCTGTCGAAATGCTCTCTGATGCCCTTCGGGATGGGCTGAACCCGCGTATTGCAAAGGAGGAAGCATACGCCCGACTCGGAGAACGAGCTTACGGGTGCAGAGGGAAAGCATGGAGGGGGTTGGGTAGGGGGCTTGTGCACACACGGCCAGCTTCAAAATGCAGAACCAGCAGGGACCCGTTAGAGCCCAGGGAGCTCTGCTCAGGGCTAAGCGGCAGCCTGCGTGGGAGGGGAGTCGGGGGAGAATGGCTACATGTGTGTGTATATGGCTGAGTCCCTGTGCTGGTCACCGGAACTACCACAGCTACACCCCAATACAAAGGAAGTTTAAAAGAAGAAGGATGGCCGGCGTAGACAGATCCCCGAACGGGCGCGGGGAGTTCTGACAGCCTCAAGGGTGTGCCGGCCCCGCAGAGGACCCACTGCAGGGGGAGGCTCCCGAACCGCAGCTGGAGACCGCCTGAGCCGCAGCAGAAACCCAGCGCAGCCAAAAAGCGAATTAACTGAAAATACACCAGTAGTCTGGTGTTCACTTTTAATATTAAAAAGCTTTATCTATTTAAGGTTTACAATATAATGTTTTGATTCTATATACATTGTATAGTAATTATCGCAATCAAAATAAGTAACATATCCATCACCTCACAGGGTTATCTTTTGGGGGGCGGGCAAGCAGAGAGATCTACTCTTTTGGCAAATTTCAAGTATATAATACAGTATTTATTAACTAAAGTCACCAAGCTGTACATTAGAACTCTAGAACTCACTCATCCAGCGTAACTAAAACTTTATACCTTTTGGGCAACACCCCTTCCTTGACCACACTTCCCAGACACTGGCAACGACGATTCTAAGAGCTTGACTTTCTTCAATTCCACATATAAGTGAGATCATGCCGTGTTTATCCCACATTGTTTTCCACAGTAGCTGTATCAACTTGTATTTCCTCCAAAAGTATGCGAGTTCTCTTTTCTCCACATCCTTAACATTAGTTACCTTTTGTCTTTTTTGATAATAACCATCCTAACAGGTTCAGTTCGGTTCAGTTGCTCAGTCGTGTCCAACTCTTTGTGACCCCATGAATCACAGCACGCCAGGCCTCCCTGTCCATCACCAACTCCCGGAGTTCACTCAGACTCACGTCCATCGAGTCCATGATGCCGTCCAGCCATCTCATCCTGGGTCGTCCCCTTCTCCTCCTGCCCCCAATCCCTCCCAGC
>SJYQ01024847.1:0-10567 GCA_006410935.1 Redunca redunca | reverse complement strand
CAACATTCTGTAAAGGTTTTTGTGTGAACAAAAGTTTTTCTTTCTCTAGGGAAAATATGTGGGAGTAGATTTTGGGTCCTCTGTTAAATGCGTTTTTAACTTTATAAGCAACTGCCAAACTATTTCCCAGACTTGTACACTCCTACCAGCAATGTCAGAAAGAAAGTTCCACTTGCTCCATATCCGTGTCAGCACTTTGTGTTATCATTGTAATTTTTTTATTGTGGTGAAAATATATCATAAAATTTATAATCTTAATCATTTTTTTTAATGTGCAGTTCAGTAGTAAGACACATTTACATTATTGTAAAGCAAATCTCCAGGGACTTCCCTAGTGGTCTGGTGGTTAAGAATCCATGCTTCCACTGCGAGGACACAGGTTCAATCCCTGGTTGGGGAACTAAGATTCCGTCATGCCATGCAGTGTGGCCAAAATAATAATAAAACAAATCTCCAGAACTTTTTTATTTGTAAGGAACTGAACTTCTGTACCTATTAAACAATTCCCCTTTACCCCCTCGCCCCAGTGCCTGGTGATCACCATTCTACTTTCTCTATTATTTGACTACATTAGATACTTCATGTAAGTGGAACCGTAGAGTAGTTGTCAGTTTTATAACTGTTTTATTTCATTTATCATGTCCTCAAAGTTCATTCATGTTGAGGCATGTGACAGCATTTCCCTCCTTTTAGAAATAGCATTATGTTTCATTGCATACACATAACCACATTTTGTTCGTACCGTCATCAGTGGGTATTTGGGTTGCTTGCATCTCTTGTCTGTTGCTGCTCTGAACAGGGATGTGCGGTCATTATTTTTTTATTTTAGCCATTCTAGAAGGTATGTAGTAGAATTTTATCATGGTTTTAATATGCATTTCCCTTGTTGTCCAGCCGTTTAGTTGTGTCTGACTCTTTGAGGCCTAATGGACTACAGCACGCCAGGCTCCTCTGTCCTCCACTAGCTCCTGCAGTTTGCTCAAATTCATGTCCACTGAATCGGTGATGTATTTCCCTAATGGCTAATTATGTTCAATTTCCTTTCATATACTTATCTGCCATCTATATACCCTCTTTGGTAAAGTTTCTGTTTAAGTATTTTGACTGTTTTCTGATTGTTTGCTTCCTTCCTGTTACATTTTGAGAGTTCTTTATATATTCTGGATACAGCTTCTTGGTCAGGTATGTGACTTGCACATACTTTCTCCCAGCTGGTCTCTTTGCCTAAACCCAAACCACAAAAAGTTTTTCCTATAATTTCTCCTGAAAGTTTTATATTTTAGTCTTTTACATTTAGATCTATGATCCTTTTTATGTTATTTTTTATGTAAGGCATAAGGTTTATGTCAAGATTCATTTTTTGCATTTAAGTGTTCAATTTTCTCAATAGCATTTTTTGAAAAGACCATCCTGTCCCCATTAAATTGCTTGCGTCATTAAAGACCAAGGAACATGTTTTTCTTCCATGTACTCTTCTTTGGTAAAGGTATGTTCAAGTCCTCTGACCAATTTTTTATTGAGTTGTTTGTTTCTTTAATGTTGAGTTTTGAGAGTACTTTATATGGTCTAGATATGTGCAGTGCATTTGTCGGATGTGTTATTAAAGTTATTTTCTGCCAGACTGTAGCTTGTCTTTCCATTCTTTAACAGTGTCATTTATAGAGCAAAAAGTCTTTTTGTTTATGAAGTACAGTTTATCACTTCTTTCTTTTAGGATCATGCTCTTGGTATCATGTATAAGAACTTTCATTACAAATAAACCTGCTGTGAACATTCATATGCAAAACAAAAATACAAAGAACTTTCAAGAGCATTTGTTGAAAAAGCTATTCTTTCTCCATTGAACTGCCTTACAGCTTTGTCAAAAATTAATTGACCAGGTAGTCTTTATCAAAAATTAAGATCTATGTTTGTGGGGATCTATTATCGGATTCACTCTTCTGTGCTCTTCATCTGTACGTCTGTTCCTTCACCAATATCTTGTTATCTTGATTACTGTGGCTTTATAAGCCTGAAAATCAGGTTCTGCGGTTCCTCCAACTTTATTCTTCATTTTCAAAATTGCTTTACTAATCTAGTTTCTTTGTGCTTCATATGCAGTTTACAGTCAGCTTCTTTATATTCTCAAAATTTCCTACTGAGATTTTTATTGGAATTACATTAAACCCATAGTGCAGTTTAGGTGGAACCGATATCTTTTCTATGTTGAATCCTCTAATGTATAAACTGATATGTCTCTCCATTTAATGAGCTCATCTGTTTCTTTCATTTGTGTTTAGAAATTTTTAGAAAACAGTATTAGGTTTATTCCTATTTCTTTCCTATTCTTTCTTTTCTTTTTAATATAAATTTATTTATTTTAATTGGAGGTTAATTACTTTACAATATTGGATTGGTTTTGCCATACATCAACATGAATCTGCCACAGGAATACACGTGTTCCCCATCCTGAACACCCCTCCCTCCTCCCTCCCCATACCATCCCTGTGGGTCATCCCAGTGCACCAGCCCCAAGCATCCAGTATCATGCATCAAACCTGAACTGGCGATTCATTTCATATATGATATTATACATGTTTCAATGCCATTCTCCCAAATCATCCCACCCTCTCCCTCTCCCACAGCATCCAAAAGACTGTTCTATACATCTGTGTCTCTTTTGCTGTCTTACATACAGGGTTATCGTTACCATCTTTCTAAATTCCATATATATGTGTTAGTATATTGTATTGGTGTTTTTCTTTCTGGCTTACTTCGCTCTGTATAATTGGCTCCAGTTTCATCCACCTCATTAGAACTGATTCAAATGTATTCTTTTTAATGGCTGAGTAATACTCCATTGTGTATATGTACCACAGCTCTTATCTATTCGTCTGCTGATGGACATCTAGGTTGCTTCCATGTCCTGGCTATTATAAACAGTGCTGCGATGAACACTGGGGTACACGTGTCTCTTTCAGTTCTGGTTTCCTCAGTGTGTATGCCCAGCAGTGGGATTGCTGGGTACATAAGGCAGTTCTATTTCCAGTTTTTTTAAGGAATCTCCACACTGTTCTCCATAGTGGCTGTATTAGTTTGCATTCCCACCAACAGTGTAAGAGGGTTCCCTTTTCTCCACACCCTCTCCAGCATTTATTGCTTGTAGACTTTTGGATTGCAGCCATTCTGACTGACGTGAAATGGTACCTCATTGTGGTTTTGATTTGCATTTCTCTGATAATGAGTGATGTTAAGCATCTTTTCATGTGTTTGTTAGCCATCTGTATGTCTTCTTTGGAGAAATGTCTATTTAGTTCTTTGGCCCATTTTTTGATTGGGTCGTTTATTTTTCTGAAATTGAGCTGCAGGAGTTGCTTGTATATTTTTGAGATTAGTTGTTTGCCAGTTGTTTCATTTGCTATTATTTTCTCCCATTCTGAAGGCTGTCTTTTCACCTTGCTTATAGTTTGCTTTGTTGTGCAGAAGCTTTTAAATAATTTCACAATTTGTATGGAAATACAAAAAACCTCGAATAGCCAAAGCAATCTTGAGAAAGAAGAATGGAACTGGAGGAATCAACCTGCCTGACTTCAGGCTCTACTACAAAGCCACAGTCATCAAGACAGTATGGTACTGGCACAAAGACAGAAATATAGATCAATGGAACAAAATAGAAAGCCCAGAGATAAATCCACGCACCTATGGACACCTTATCTTTGACAAAGGAGGCAAGAATATACAGTGGATTAAAGGCAATCTCTTTAACAAGTGGTGCTGGGAAAACTGGTCAACCACCTGTGAAAGAATGAAACTAGAATACTTTCTAACACCATACACAAAAATAAACTCAAAATGGATTAAAGATATAAACGTAAGACCAGAAACTATAAAACTCCTAGAGGAGAACATAGGCAAAACACTCTCCAACATAGATCATAGCAGGATCCTCTATGACCCACCTCCAAAAATATTGGAAATAAAAGCAAAAATAAACAAATGGGACCTAATTAAACTTATTCTTTCTTTTTTAAAAAGCTATTGTAAATGACATTTTTTAAATGTCTGTTTGCAGTTGTTCACTGCTACTTTCTAGAAATACAGTTGTATCATGCTACCTTGCCAAACTTACTAATTCTAGTAAATCTTTTATGATTGTCTATCTAGATAATTATTAATATATCATCTATAAGTACGGATGGTTTTATTTCTTCCTTTCCAATCTTTATGCCTTTTATGTCATTTTTTGCCCTTTTGCACTAGGTAGGGCTTGCAGTATGACAGTAAGTAGGAGTAGGTGAAGGGGAGAGTCTTGCCTTGCTCCCATTCTTACAAGGAAGCATTTTTGAAGTATGATGTTAGCTGATGGTTTTTTTCTGGATACACTTTTATCAGGGTGAAGTACCATATAATGCCTGAATTCCTAAGATATTATGAATAGATGTTGAATTTCTGAAATATATTTTCTGCCTCAGTATATATAATTATGTATTAATAGTTTTTCTTTAGACTATTACAATGCTTGATTACACTGATAGATTTTTTTGAATATTGAACCAGCTTTCCTAGGCCAAACCCCACTGAGTTGTAATTTATTATTCTTTTGTATGCTGCTGGGCTTTATTTAATAATATTTTGTTGAAGATTCATGATACTGGTCTATAGTGTCTTATCTTATACTGTCTTTGCTTTCTCTGGTATCAGTGTGATGCTGATCCCATAGAGTAGGTTAGGAAGCCCTTCTTTCCCCTTTCCCCTTCTATTCCTGAAAAAGATTATGCAAACATTTTTCCTTAAATGTTTGATAGAATTCACCAGTGAAACCATCTGGACTTGAAGACATCAAGTCCATACATCATACATAAACATGAATCTGCCACAGGTATACACGTGTTCCCCATCCCCTTTTTAAAGAAGGTTTTAAACTACAAATTTTATTTCTTTAATTGTTATAGGACCATTAAGGTTATCTCTTTTATCTTGGGTGTGTTTTGATTGGACCTCTGGTGCTTTGAATGAAAAACAGAGGGAGGCCCTTCCTCCAGATTTCTTTATGGTTAACCAGCAACTTCATCAAACCAGTCAGTCCTAAAGGAAATCAACCCTGAATATTCATTGGAAGGACTGATGGTGAAGCTGAAGCTCCAACACTTTGGCCACCTGATGCGAAGAATTGACTCATTGAAAGTTCAGTTCAGTTCAGTCGCTCAGTCGTGTCCGACTCTTTGCGACCCCATGAATCGCAGCACGCCAGGCCTCCCTGTTCATCACCATCTCCCAGAGTTCACTCAGACTCATGTCCATCGAGTCCGTGATGCCATCCAGCCATCTTATCCTCTGTCGTCCCCTTCTCCTCCTGCCCCCAATCTCTCCCAGCATTAGAGTCTTTTCCAATAAGTCAACTCTTCTCATGAGGTGGCCAAAGTACTGGAGTTTCAGCTTTAGCATCATTCCTTCCAAAGGAATCCCAGGACTGATCTCCTTCAGAATGGACTGGTTGGATCTCCTTGCAGTCCAAGGGACTCTCAAGAGTCTTCTCCAACACCACAGTTCAAAAGCATCAATTCTTCAGCGCTTAGCCTTCTTCACAGTCCAACTCTCACATCCATACATGACCACTGGAAAAACCATAGCCTTGACTAGACGGACCTTAGTTGGTAAAGTAATGTCTCTGCTTTTGAATATGCTATCTAGGTTGGTCATAACTTTTCTTCCAAGGAGTAAGCATCTTTTAATTTCATGGCTGCAATCATCATCTGCAGTGATTTTGGAGCCCCCTAAATTAAAGTCAGCCACTGTTTCCACTGTTTCCCCATCTATTTGCCATGAAGTGATGGGACCAGATGCCATGATCTTCGTTTCTGAATGTTGAGCTTTAAGCCAGCTCTTTCACTCTCCTCTTTCACTTTCATCAAGAGGGTTTTTAGTTTCTCTTCACTTTCTGTCATCTGCATATCTGAGGTTATTGATATTTCTCCCGGCAATCTTGATTCTAGCTTGTGTTTTCTTCCAGTCCAGCATTTCTCATGATGTACTCTGCATATAAGTTAAATAAGCAGGGTGACAATATACAGCCTTGACGTACTCCTTTTCCTATTTGGAACCAGTCTGTTGTTCCATGTCCAGTTCTAACTATTGCTTCCTGACTTGCATACAGATTTCTCAAGAGGCAAGTTAGGTGGTCTGGTATTCTCATCTCTCTCAGAATTTTCCACAGTTTATTGTGATCCACGCAGTCAAAGCCTTTGGCATAGTCAATAAAGCAGAAATAGATGTTTTTCTGGAACTCTCTTGCTTTTTCCGTGATCCAGCAGACATTGGCAATTTGATCTCTGGTTCCTCTGCCTTTTCTAAAACCAGCTTGAACATCAGGGAGTTCACGGCTCATGTGTTGCTGAAGCCTGGCTTGGAGAATTTTGAGCACTACTTTTACTAGCATGTGAGATGAGTGCAATTGTGCAGAAGTTTGAGCATTCTTTTGCGTTTCCTTTCTTTGGGATTGGAATGAAGACTCACCTTTTCCAGTCCTGTGGCCACTGCTGAGTCTTCCAAATGTGCTGGCATATTGAGTGCAGCACTTTCACAGCATCATCTTTCAGGGTTTGAAATAGCTCCACTGGAATTCCATCACCTCCACTAGCTTTGTTCAAAGTGATGCTTTCTAAGGCCCACTTGACTTCACATTCCAAGATGTCTGGCTCTAGATTAGTGATCACATCATCATGATTATCTGGTCATAGCAAACACCCTCTTCCAACAACAGAAGAGAAGACTCTACACATGGACATCACCAGATGGTCAACACCGAAATCAGATTGATTATATTCTGTGCAGCCAAAGATGGAGAAGCTTTATACAGTCAACAAAAACAAGACCAGGAGCTGACTGTGGCTCAGATCGTCAACTCCTTATTGCCAAATTCAGACTGAAGTTGAAGAAAGTAGGGAAAACCGCTAGACCATTCAGGTATGACCTAAATCAAATCCCTTATGATTATACAGTGGAAGTGAGAAATAGATTTAAGGGCCTAGATCTGATAGATAGAGTGCCTGATGAACTATGGAATGAGGTTCATGACATTGTACAGGAGACAGGGATCAAGACCATCCCCATGGAAAAGAAATGCAAAAAAGCAAAATGGCTGTCTGGGGAGGCCTTACAAATAGCTGTGAAAAGAAGAGACACGAAAAGCAAAGGAGAAAAGGAAAGATATAAGCATCTGAATGCAGAGTTCCAAAGAATAGCAAGAAGAGATAAGAAAGCCTTCTTCAGCGATCAGTGCAAAGAAATAGAGGAAAAGAGCAGAATGGGAAAGGCTAGAGATCTCCTCAAGAAAATTAGAGATACCAAGGGAACATTTCATGCAAAGATGGGCTCGATAAAGGACAGAAATGGTAATGGAACTAACAGAAGCAGAAGATATTAAGAAGAGGTGGCAAGAATACATGGAAGAACTGTACAAAAAAAGACTCATTGAAAAAGACCCTGATATTGGGAAAGATTGAAGACAGGAGGGAAAGGGGGCAACAGAGGATGAGATGATTGGATTGCATCACCAACTCGGTGGACATGAGTTTCAGCAAATTCTGGGAGATGGTGAAGAACAGGGAAGCCTGGAGTTCATGAAGTCTCAGAGTCAGACACAACTTAGTGGCTGAACAACAGCAACAATCTCATCTCCTTCATTGAAATCCATGTTCATATTCTAAATTCTCAGTGAGTCCTACCTAGTTCATCTCTAGTAGTCCTCTAGTCTCTAGTCTCTAGTCCTACCTATGTTGAATCTCTTACCCACTAGCAATCTTTTTTTTAAACAGCTTTGTTAAGATATAACTTATTTACCATGCAATTCACCTGTTTAACGTGTAATTCATTGCTTTTAAGTAATAGTCACAAGTTATATAGCCATCATCGCAATCAACTTTAAACAGTTTCAGCATCCTGAAAAAACCCCATTCCATTAGGGGTCACGCCCCATTTTCTTCCCAACCCCCAGCTCTATTTTCTGTCTCTATAGATTTGCCTCTATAGATCTGTCTCTATAGTTCTGCCTATTCCTGATATTTCGTAGAAATGGAATCATGTAATAAATATGTGGTCTTTGTGACTGGCTCCTTTCAGTGAGCATACTGTTTGCAAGCTTTATCTATGTTGTGACATGTGTCAAGATTAAATTTCTCTTTATTATCAAATAATGTTTCATTGTTTGAGTAAACCACACTTTACCCAGCAGTTGACAAACATTTGCGTTGTTTCCACTGTTGGCTATTATGAATCATGCTGCTAGGAACATTTGTGTGTAAGTTTCTGTGGATGCATGTTTTCACTTCTCTTGATTATATAACTAGAAATGGAAGAGCTGAGTCGTATGAAAATTCAATGTTTAACATTTTAAGGAACTGCCAAGATTGTTTTCCAAAGCAGCTGCATCATTTTACGTTCACAGCAGTCGTGTATGAGGGTTCCAGTTTATCCACATTCTAGGTAGTATTTGTCCTTGTCTGTTTGTCTTATTGTTACCATCCTGGTGGATATAAAATTGATCCCCTGGCACTCTACGCTCCTCTTTTTCTGCCTTAAAAAAAAAAAAAAGATTTATTGGGGTAAGGTTGCTTTACAATGTTGTGTTATTTTCTGCAAAATAAATCAGCCGTACGTATACATATATCCTCTCTTTTGGATTTCTTTCCCATTTAGGTCACCACTTAGCATTAAGTAGAGTTCCCCATGCTATTCACTAGGTTCTCATTAGTTGTCTTTTTAATACATAGTCGTATATATATATGCCTTACTTTGTTTTCCATAGCATGTTTTACCTTCTAACAGTTATTCTTTCTATTGTTTGTTATCTGGTCCCACTTCCTGCTAGATTAAAATTCCATGAGGATGGGGATTTTCATTTTTGTTTTTTTCCTGATAAAATCCCAAGCAACTAGAATAGTGCCTGGTTTATGTTAAGCACTCAGTAAGAGTTTGTCAAATGAATGAGTTAATGAAAGGCTCTTGGTGGGCCTTACTCTGTCTCAGTATGTGTGCTGTGCTAAGTCGCTTCAAGATTGCCGGGAGAAACATCAATAACCTCAGATATACCACCCTTATGGTAGAAAGTGAAGAAGAACTAAAGAGCCTCTTGATGAAAGTGAAAGAGGAGAGTGAAAAAGTTGGCTTAAAGCTCAACATTCAGAAAACGAAGATCATGGCATCCGGTCCCATCACTTCATGGGAAATAGATGGGGAAACAGTAGAAACAGTGTCAGATTTTATTTTTCTGGGCTCCAAAATCACTGCAGATGGTGATTGCAGCCATGAAATTAAAAGACACTTACGCCTTGGAAGGAAAGTTATGACCAACCTAGACAGCATATTAAAAAGCAGAAACATTACTTTGCCAACAAAGGTCCGTCTAGTCAAGGCTGTAGGTTTTTCCAGTGGTCACGTATGGATGTGAGAGTTGGACTGTGAAGAAAGCTGAGCACTGAAGAATTGATGCTTTTGAACTGTGGTGTTGGAGAAGACTCTTGAGAGTCCCTTGGACTGCAAGGAGATCCAACCAGTCCATCCTAATGGAGATCAGTCCTGGGTATTCATTGGAAGGACTGATGTTGAAGCTGAAAATCCAATATTTTGGCCACCTGATACAAAGAGCTGACTCATTGGAAAAGACCCTGATGGTGGGAAAGATTGAGGGCAGGAGGTGAAAGGGATGACAGAGGATAAGATGGTTGGATGGCATCACCGGCTCGTTGGACATGGGTTTGGGTGGACTCTGTGAGTTGGTGATGGACAGGGAGGCCTGTCATGCTGTGATTCATGGGGTTGCAGAGAGTTGGACACAACTGAGCAACTGAACGGAACTGAAGTCACTTGAGTCATGTGGTACCTTGGCAAATAAATTTGTGATTTGGAAAATGCTAGAATTTTGGAGGGGAACATCTATCCTCCTTTTCATCTTTACTTCATGTTCATATCATTTTAGAGCTTCTTAAGAGCCTTAAGGAATCTTTAACAGCCAAAATAGACAAAATGAATATTTCACCAAATTTAATGGAGAGGGTGAGGGCCCATTCCTCCATGAATGGATGATGAACTTAAGTAAATATTACTGTCTGCACTGTGTGGTAACAGCCTTTTAAAGCTCAATGTGAGGGCATCATTGACAAAAAACAGAGGAGGGTGGGCCTTGTGTTTTAGTTCAACCATTTATATACTTACATATTTTATAACTGAAGCTAATCAGACCATATGAGAGTTAGAAATTCTGTGAATAAGAGATAATATATAATAATGTTTCCATCATACTTTCTTGAAATGCTTTTATTCTGTTTTCCTAAAGATATATGATGTTTAAACAAATTTCCTCTATGCATTGAATGTGAAAGACACTATTTCTCTTCCTTTTGTTTCCTCCCAGTAGAATGAATTTTTTCTTGGTTTCAGGCTTTTTACTCACAGATGAATGTGAAGAATCATTATGGCCCCACCTTTTTACATATGGAGCATTTATTTTTCATTATAGATCGGTTATAGGGTAGAACCAATTTATGGGAAAGAGTAGTATACTATGAGTGCTAACTTTTTGTATGTTTGTCGT
>SJYQ01024846.1:0-11163 GCA_006410935.1 Redunca redunca | reverse complement strand
GTCAAGGGCAGGTCTCCACCCTTCTGCTTTTTCCATGGGGCACGAACCAGAGGCCCTCTTCCAAGGGGAACCAGCTGTCTCGGCCCAAAGCAGGGCCACCCTTGCATCAGAACTTTGACCGTTCGTGACCGGAAGGTCCCAGCACAGGAGTCAACACATGGCCCCAAACTGCTGCATCTGAGCGGCTGGCCAGGAGGAGGAGCCACCTGGCCAGGGCGCGGGGCTGGGGCTCAGCTGGGGGCTCCCTGGGAGCTGCCCTCCACATGGGCTCAGGGGTCCCTCCCCGTGTAGTAAGGTGACCTTTGGGGTTCCTTTTCTCTCTTCTAAGTAAAAGTGTAAACTTGGAAATTCTCTACTACCCCAGGCACAAAGCCTGAGGCTGGGCAAAGCAGCCCTGGGAGGTCTGGAGGCCTTTACCACATCACAAGGTGCCTGAGTGGAGACCACCTCCTCCATGAGCCCCCCACCCCTGAACCCAGCCATCTGAAACCGGTGCCCACCCCCCACCTCTCGTCTCCGTCCGGATTTGTGCAACTATGCTTTTAACTGCAACTGCACTGCCAGAGGGCACTTCCCTCACTTCCATTTCATCTCTCCGCCAGTGTCTATACTTCACGGGGCAGGCCACCCCGCTCCGCTGTGCCCACCATCCTAGAGTCACACACCTGACACGCAGCACACGACCTGCAAAGGCTTCTCCCTTGTTCCCCCTTTAAGTGATGGCTTCGCATAAAACCAGATTATAGTAATAGTACACTCGGCTAACTCAGTTCATTACAACTGCCTCTGCTTGGGAGTTTATCAGTATATCCTTTCGGCTTTTCAAAAGCTAAACTTAAACCCAATTTGAAAACACATGCAACTTAATTAATTCTTCAACAGTCTACCTAGAATTCCTGCTTCTGTCCGTAACTTCTTAAAAAATGCTCTGAACAATCAGTAACATCTCGAGTGCAGCCTGTACAGGTCGCAGGCTCTCCTCGCCGCCCCACGTCACCACCCACATCAAGCGGGTACACTATGACCCTCGGTTCGTGGTGCCGCATATTAATGTGACCTGTTACCATGGTGCCTGAGAGTCTGTATTGAATGCTTGTTTCATTTATAACAACTGTTCAACTACCCATGGAGCAGGAGTCAAGAGTTTGCAAATAGCAGGAGTACTGAAACTGTCTCTCAGTAAGGACAATACTTGACCCCATGGTGTTCAGACCTCGGTTTTCCCCTTAGGACTAACCCAGGGGAGGAACAGCTAGACAGCAATGCCACACGCTGTCCCCTGAGCGTTAGCCATCAGCAAGCGCGCCCAAGTCCAGGAGGGCTCCCAGACCTGTGTCTCCCAGCCTAACGCTGTTAACTATGGAACCAAAATTACCCAAGACACAAAGTCCTTTTCCGAACCGTAATTTTGGTAAAATTCACAACAGGCTCTAAGAAGGGTAAGAGAATTCCTTCAAGCGGCAGTTTTTTTAAGAACAGATTTCCAAGTAGAAAACAAACTCCTCCCCTCTGCCCATCCTCCCCTGCACAGGTAGTTCTGAAATCACTGGCTCCTTGTCACACACAGAAATCTGTTATCTTGGAGACGCATTTGGCTGCCAGAATGAAAAACAATAACGGGAACTGCCATGGACTTACGGGAGCCTTCTTGTCGATGGGCTTGATGACAAACTTCTTGTCATTGAAAGAGATGTTCCTGATCTCGCTCCATGGAAAGCCAATCTTTGGGGTCAACCTAAGGTGCAAAAAAAAAAAAAAGTGGGAGAAGTTACATGGGTGCTTGGATTGGCTAAAGAAAGGTTTACAAACCCATTTTTTTTAAGTTCAATTACAAAAAGCATAAGGCGAGTCCAAGAATCACAACATGTAATATCCATCATAACCAAGACAGCTGCCATCTGTGCTGGGCGAGCTGACAGGTGGGGGTCAGTGAACATTGAGCTCTACGAGGCCTGGATAATGCTCCCATTTAACACATTTTTCTCAGTGACTGTGGCCAGTCTCCCGGCTTGTAATCTTGAGGTCAACTTGGATGCCTAACCCAGCACATCCTTTCATCCTTTGAAACCTCTCTTAACAACCATCCTTTGCAATTCATTGCCACATCACCACCCTGATACCTCTCACATGCCAGCAGCCTACTTCCCGTCTGCCTGTCTGATTAATGTCCCCTTTGGTCATTCCATTCCCCTCCTCAAAAATGCCAACATGGCCCTCACCCCACCCGGTTTCTACTGATGAAACCCAGTCCTTAACTTGGTATCCAAGAGCCTTCTAACTGAGCCCCAGCAGCTGGGTTCAGCCCATCCTATCAACACAGAGTTCACTGCCTGCCACCCACTGCCTGGAAGGATCTCCCACCCACCCCCCCACCAACCATTCCCAGACCTGCAGCTCAGGCCAGCTCAGTCTCCATCTTTCGACAGCCCTTCCCCCTCTCCAGGTGCCATCCCTTCTATGACACAAACTGTTCTTGTGTTACTCACATTACTGCATCATTGCTGAGCTCTCTGAACACCAGGCAGGCACACGTTCTGATGGCCTAGAGTGTGTCCCGTGTTTCCCATACACGCTCTACCCAGAGCAGCTGCTCACTAACAGAGAAGGAAAGGGCTGGGCATGGTTCAAGTCCAGCCTTTCCTTGCTGACTGGGTCTGGGTGGCCACCTCACTGCTGCAACTGGGGGTGTTCAAGTCCCCCCCCGTCACTGTATTGTTGTCTGTTTCTCCCTTCAGAAAATCTGTTTGTCTTTAGGTGCTCTGATGCCGGGTGCTCGTGTATGTACAATTGTTACATCTTGCTGAGCTGAAGGCTTGGTGTGGATTTGGCTCCTCTGGCTTTCATTTGCATGATGCAAGTCCTCCTGGCTGGCCAGACACCTTCCTGGACGTGTTCCAGGCCAGCACTCGGATCACACCCTAACGAGAGCCCCACTGCAGTCCTACCCCGTCACGACTCGTCCACCACTGGCCAAAACTTTGGGTTTTAATGGGCATTCCTAGGAAGGGTCACTGTATGAATTTAAGACCATGTTGCTCTACAAACTTCGTAATTTCCACACTATTCTTTCTTTTTTCCCCTTGGAGACAGAGCCCCACCCTCCTCACCACCGGGGTGACTAGGATGGGAGGGTGCCATCCCTCCTCTCCAGAGGGGAAACAAAGCTCCTCCTCTCCTTCTGGGAGGCACCAGGAGCCCTTTTCTGGCTTTTGCCTGGAGGAGTCCTCCACCCTATTCTTGCAATACATTTACCATGGATACCTTTCCAGAAGTAAGGACAGATCCTCAAGGCATCTTTCAAAGATGCTGCTGTCAAAAACACTCCTTGCCTGTGTACCATAAACCTCCAACTTAGCAAAGAAAAAGGGCGGAGAGGCTTCCACTGCCTACCAGCATGTTTAACCAAAAACGGATGAGCAATGTAGGTCCTGCTATGACGACGCAAGCCGGGTCAAAGCAGTGGGGGTGGCCTCTGAAGGCCAGGAGAGGGCACCTAAGCCTCTTCTGGGACCCGGAAGTCAGGGCACTGGCCAGGCTGTGGTTTAAGGGCCAAGCCCTCCTGGTATGCATCCTTTTGTAAGCACTCTCCTATAGGACCACCAGTGCCCCTTGAAATACATCTGGTTAACACGCTTCACAGCACTCAAATAAGCACGCAGGGAGTTTGTTCAGTTAATCATCATATATGAGATATATAATGTTGTTGTTTAGTAGTTAAGTCATGAATGACTCTTTTGCCAAACCCAAGGACTGTAGCCCGCCTGACTACATGGGATTTTCCAGGCAAGAATACTGGAGTGGGTTGCCATTTCCTCCCCAGGGGAATCTTTCCAACCCAGGTATCAAACCTGAGTTTCCTGCCTTGGCAGGCAGATTCTTGACTGCTGAGCCACTGGGGAAGCCCCATCACTTAAAGTCATTTTGTTTACAGGTCTCTGAATACTGGAAAGGAACTCAGCACATCATCTGTCCCTGCCATGGACATCAGCCTCCGTCCTTTCACTGAAAAGCCGTGGAGACACCAGGCAGGCATCAGCTGCTTCAGAACACTTTGCTCCAGAACACACGGCCAGCGCGCTGGGAAGGGCAGAGGTGCTGCAACCAGCCTCAGCCGTGCAGCCAGCACTGCGGACCGGGCTTCCAACGCCCTGAACTTACAAGAGCCAATGATTTGGTCTCTGGCTCCTAGTTTTATCTGGGTGTCTCCAAACAGTTTCCAACACAGAAAACTCGGACCTTCAGGCTAGACAAGCATGTTTCTCTCAAGAGCTAGGCACCCCATCTCCATGGCCTCCAGCTTCTGCTTTCTGCTGCCCCTGCAAAGTTTATCTTTGTAAGACTGAAACCTCATATAACAATTTAGAGTCTCCATAAACGTGACTGTGGGAACAAAGATGAGGACTAAACGTGAAAATTCTGACTCACTTTTGAGTTAAAGAACCTCCTTTAATTCTTGACCATAATTGTAAGCTGTCAAAGGTTTTTCTTTTTCTTAGTTTACTTACAGGACACAAACAGAAAAAGACCCACAGAGAAGATTTCTAAACGATTTTTAAGTCTGTTTTGTGCATATGCTCAGCTATGTCCAACGCTGTGACCCCACAGACTGTAGCTCCTCTGTTCATGGGATCATCCTGGAAAGAATACTGGAGTGGGTTGCCATGTCCTCCTCCAAGGGATCTTCCCACCCCAGGTATCGAACCTGCATCTGTTATGTTTCCTACACTGGCAAGCAGATTCTTTACCACTGTGCCACCTGGGAAGCCCAAGTCTGTCCTTACTTAGGCATAAAAAAATTTTTTTAAGTATAATTCGAGACTAACAGGGAACCAGAGCTCTTTGGAGAAACAGCCAATCCCAGGGCTGGAGCAGGGTCTGGGGCATTTGGAGATGCCAAAATGGAAGAAGTGACTTGAAAATCTGGGGTCAGAGGAGGGCACAGGAGCCAACTCAAAGGAGCTCCAAAAAGCAAATCTCAATCTGAGCAACAAAATAACACATACCCACGAGTCCATATTAATATCAGTAACTAAACAATAAAGAGAGGAGAAAGTGGCTCCTTTCAGTAGAATTCCATTAATATCTATAAACAAAATGATTATCTTGAAAAAAATCACTTCTCAAATACCACAGTAATAAGTGTTTCATCCAAGTCCCAACAATGGATGTAGAATTAATAGATCCAAGTATAATAAATAGGATATTCACTGGACTCTCCCCTAAATATACTTATCGATCCCAAAAGGAGGAGAGTATCTTTGCAGGAAGCCAGGCAGATGTCACCTTGCCCTGAGATTCAAGTCAACACCAAAAGCAGGATATTCTGACATCACATGCCACATGGCAGGGTACGGCAGCACTTTTGTGGGATTCTTGCCCAAAGTGCAAACCTCAGATCTTATCGTGGGAAAGGATCAGATCCGAGGCAGAGTCAATGTCAGTACTCTTCACAGGTGTCAAGGCTGTGACAGACAGACTGTGGGACTGTCCCAGATGGAAGGAGACTGGGGGTGGGAGGGGAGCTAAGGGCGGGATGTAGGTGGGCTTCCAGGCAGATCCTGGGGAGAAAAGGGACATGAGTGGACAGCTGAAATCATGGGAAGACCGTGCACAGACTGTTGAGAGCATCGCGTATCGGGGTGAACACACTGACTGTGCTACCTGGACCCTGCTCTGTGTGAGATGCTAATACGTGGGGAGACGCTTCCCTGGGGGCTCTGTGGTGAGGAATCCATGTGCCAAGGTAGGAGGTGCACACTCAACCCCTGGGTTGGGAAGATCCCTGGGAGAAGGAAATGGTAACCTACTCTGGGAAGCCCCATGGAGAGAGGAGCCTGGGGGCGACAGTCCATGGGGCACAGAGAGTCGGACACGACCGAGCAGCTGAACAACATCTGGGGAGGGGCATACGGGAATTCTTTGTGCTTAACTATTTTTGGAAACTTTCTGAAGTCTGCAATGGTTTCAAAATGAAAAAATGGTTAAAAACATTAAAGAAAGAGACACATGTACCCCAATGTTCGTCGCAGCACTGTTTATAATAGCCAGAACATGGAAACAACCTAGATGTCCATCAGCAGATGAATGGCTAAGAAAGCTGTGGTACATATACACAATGGAGTATTACTCAGCCATTAAAAAGAATACATTTGAATCAGTTCTAAGGAGATGGATGGAACTGGAGCCGATTATACAGAGTGAAGCAAGCCAGAAAGAAAAACACCAATACAGTATACTAACGCATATATATGGAATTTAGAAAGATGGGGATGATGACCCTGTATGCGAGAAAACAACAGAGACTCAGATCTATAGAGAGAACTTTTGGACTCTGGGGGAGAGAGAGAGGGAGAGGGTGGGATGAGATGGGAGAATGGCATTGAAACATGTAAAAAAAAAAAAAGAATACTGTAGTGGGTTGCCATTTCCTTCTCCATGATACTGACATTACTTCAGAATTGCATATTTTATTGCTCTGTGACTATTTCAATAATTTGAATAAAGTTTGTGAAATATTAAAAAAAAAAAAAAAACCATTTAAATTTGAGACTACCCTGGCAGTTCAGTAAAGACTATGAGCTTCCAATGCAGGGGGTGCAAGTNTTGCTCTGTGACTATTTCAATAATTTGAATAAAGTTTGTGAAATATTAAAAAAAAAAAAAAACCATTTAAATTTGAGACTACCCTGGCAGTTCAGTAAAGACTATGAGCTTCCAATGCAGGGGGTGCAGGTTCGATCCCTAGTCGGGGAACTGATAGGCCCAAAAAAAAAAAAAAAAATCAAAACATGAAGCAGACGGTGATGACGACATTCCACACTGTGACAGGAGTTTGCAGGCATGTGTGTGTCTAATATCAGCAAATGAGCACTCAAGAGTTGTGGATTTCGTTTAAATTTTTACATAAAAACAAACCATACTACTATTCAGTCACGAAGTCATGTCTGTCTATGACTCCATGGACTATAGCCAGGCTCCTCTGTCCATGAAATTCTCCAGGCAAGAATACTGCAGTGGGTTGCCATTTCCTTCTCCAGGGGATCTTCCCGACCCAGGCATCAAACCCACATCTCCTGCACTGGCAGGCAGATTCTTTACCACCAAGTCGCCTGGGCAGCCACAGACAGACTTGAGCTCTAGTAACTAATGGGCATTTGGGGGCGAGTATACAGATGCCTGCAATCTACTTTGAAATGTGTCCAAAGGAGGGTGTGGGGACAGAGGGTAGTGACATGTGGATGGGGGAGGCGTCACAAAGCAAGAGGTTAAATGCCAGCAGTGGAACCTTGGTTGCAGGCATGTGGATTCACTGTAAAATACTTCCTGTGTTGCAGTTCATTTGAAACTTTTCATTGGAGGAATTTAGAAAGGTCTGGTGGGAGGACCGGCTGGAGACCAAAATTTGGCCTCAGAGATGGGGAAGAGGAGGCAGAACCTCCCCGGGCAGGGATGAGCCTAAAGGTCTGCCGACACCCTATCAGGAGGGACCAACTCTCTCTGCGGGGCCGGAGCATCCAAAAACTCCCTGCACCCTGTTTCTGCCGCCTGCTCCGCCACATTAACAGTCACCAAGGTGCCCCCCACCACGTGTCCAGACTCTCTTCTCGGCCAATCTGAGCTGGGCTTTTAAACCTCTTCTACGAGGTGCTCTAACTCTTTCCGGAGGGGTCCTTGTGGAAACAAACTTGTGTCAGAAACCCAGCTATTCAAAAAATAAAATCTGTTTTGTGTTCAAATTGGGGTACCAAAGAGAGATAGGAGAGGATGGTCTGACAACTGTGATCCTGACAGACCTGTGAATCCACAAAACTCACGAATCATAAAATCCCTTTTTGCTCTCCTCGGAGATGCAGGTAAGCCACCAACGATAAATAAGGCACAAAGATGTAACACCAGTGCCCCTCTCCACTGAAGAGAATACCTGCTGGGAGCAAAATTTTTAGAAACTGGAGAGAATTATGTATTTTTAAATAGGTGAAACATTTCTAACGCTCATCAACAGAAATGGAAAGCAGGATGTGTGATTACAAGCATGGGTGAGCAATGTGAGGGAAGAGACACCGGCCTTCATCTCGTCCCCATCCCCTCCTGCTGCAGCCACAACCCACACACAGAGGCCCAAAGGAGTAAGCTCTGGGAGCAACGAGGCTGGGGAAAGAGGGATTCCAAAAGGCCCAAGAGCTTGCGGCAGATCAGGCTCCTCTGATCTCCTGGGTTTGTTTTTGGCCGGACGAGGCCGGGCAGTTGTCACACAGCTAATCTCAACTTTCCCTGCCCCAGGCTGACGCCAGCGTCAGCAGCCCACGCCCTCTCCTCTCTGAATCAAGGGTTTATAGAAAGACAAGTGCTTCCCACTTGACTGTTATATACACAATGGAAAAGAGACCCCAAGAAACATCCCCGCTCCCGGCATGTTTAATACAAAAAAGGATAAGCTTTTCAGTAAAGACACCTGCTTATCTGCAGGGCTTCCCTGGTGGTTCAGCAGTAAAGAATCTGCCTGCAATTCAGGAGCCACAGGAGATGCAGGTTCCATGCCTGGGTCAGGAAGATCCCCTGGAGGAGGAAATGGCAACCCACAGCCTGGAAAATCCCAGGACGGAGGAGAATGGAGGGCTACAATCCATGAGACTGCAGAGAGTCAGACCCGACTGAAGTGACTCAGCCTGTGTCCTCAAGGCGCGCCAGGTCTCTATCGCCTGGCATGCACTGGACAGAGCAGATCTCTCCCTTGGGCAGTGCTCCAGGTCCTCATGGTGCTCCACCATCGGCTCCACGGCTGAGGGTCAGCCTTACCACAGCTTTACCACAGCTAAGCGCTGTCACCGTATTCCTCAGACCCAGCCACAATCTCCTGCTCATCCGAGGAGGGGACTTGTCAGTATTTGCTTCAAAGGGTAACAGCTCTGACTACGGAAGAACTGAGCGACCTGCCCGAAGGGGCGGGGGGTGGGGGTGGCGGGGAGCAAGGCGCACCCCACGCCCACCCCGGGGCTTCAGGGAGAAGACCCTTTAAGAGGCCACTCGTTCCACAGCTCAGCTGAGGGGTGGGTGGGAGCCGGAGGGGAGAGGCAGGGCTGGGGGAGCCAAGCGGCTCACTCGGGTCGAGGAAACGGGCATTTACGTGGGTGGGCAGGCATGGGGATGAACTGACAGCAGCAAGTTTTTGCCCCTGGCAGTGTCCCACAGCTTGAAAAACCTGTTGGGACAGCCCTGGCTGTGGCTATGTTACAAGACCTGCTCATTCGGAGACAGAGGAGGTTCCCACACGTTATCACGAGGCCATGGTGCTCCCCGAGGACTGGTCCTGAGACTCTGACTCATCCAGGCTGGTCACGCCTGGGTCCAACAGAAGGAGTGCACCGAGAGTCCTCAGGGACTCACTTCTGGGTCCTCAGATGAGTCCCTGCGCTCCTCTGCTAAGCGAGCCACGGCCTAAGTGTAACTAGAGTCGTCTGATTGGCACCACGCCTCCCGGTGGGTGGATAAAGGCGCTCCTCCATCCACTCTGGGGGCTCAGCCCAGGGGCAAGGAATGTCCTACACAGACCTCACCCCCCTGGAGAAAGGAACCTGCCTGCCAGTGCAGGAGACCTGGGTTCGACCCCTGGGTTGGGAAGATCCCCTGGAAGAGGAAAGGGCAACCTACTCCAGTGTTCTTGCTTGGAGAAACCCATGGACAGAGGAGCCTGATGGGCTACAGGCCATGGGGTCGCAGAGTCGGATACGCTGAGTGACCCAACAACATACGATGTCGTCTGTCAAAAGCAGTGCTGATGGGGTGGGAGGTGGGAAGGGATTCATGTTCCGGAACGCTTGTACACTCGTGGTGAATTCATGTCAATGTTTGGCAAAACCAATACAGTAATGTAAAGTAAACTAAAGTTAAAATAAAAATTTCAAAAAAACAAATAAATAAATAAATAAAAAGCAGTGCTGGTCTGCTCTTGATGGTGGCGTGGTGGGGGCAGCGTGCCTGGGGCATGGGGGAACAGAGACCGCTAACATGAAAGCAGGTAAGACAGGGGAGCTACCACTCCAAGACCAAGCAGCAGGGACCTGCCGTGGAAAACTCGCCCTCGCTCAATCAGAACAACCTTTTCCTGTGAATCCAGCTCCTTGGCCGGAAAAAGGCATCTGTGCAGAGTTCGTAACCACGGGGATGGGCAAAGGAAGTCGGGGCGGGATGGGGAGCCTGCATTGCAGAAGAGCCCAGTCAACAAACATTAACACTCTGAGAGGCAATCAGATACCTCCCACAAGTTGAGAATTTAGCTAAATTGTCTGTACATAAAGGCTATTGTTTTCAGAATCTTAAGATCTCGGTAAGATCACAAATATTCTTGGCCAGATTAGCACAAACCTCAAGCTGCCTAGCACTGCCAGCTGGTAGCTGTGGGCAGCCTCGAGGAGGGGGCGGGGTGCCCTCCAGCAGCTCTGCTCTTTCACAAGCTCCAGAGCCTGTGAGGTCACGGACCCTGGTGGTCCCCCTGCTGGGCCCCTCAGCACGTGCTACATGGGCTGATAGACAGGCTGAGAGAGAAATGACAGGACAGAAGGAACACGCGCCTCTGGACCAACCTCCCACACGGCCACGTCACAGCTGTGAAGCCCTTAAGCGGCAGACGCTGGGCCGATCAGTTGCTAGGTAAATACTCTGACAGTAACCCACGTGCATACCTGCCACTTCCGCACTGTTTTCAGGCCCGATTACCCCACCAACAAAAGATAACATAAAGTTGGACTCACTTATCATCTTTCTCATAGATATTTAGTCCAAGGGCATCAACGCCGAGCCAAAGGTCTGTTCCTTTCTTATTTTTTATCTCAAAATAGTTGATCCCGTACATTTCCAGGTCCTGGGCGATCTTCAGGTATTCCAGCATGGCGCTGTCTCTACATGGGGAGAGCAGACATGGGTGTGAGCCACGTGCAACTCTTACACCAGCACCTCCACTGTAGCACCTCTGCCAGCCTGTGACCCGAGCAGGCCCCCAGCCATCCTGGACACTGACCACTGACACCGTTCACACGTTAGGAAAGGACCGAACTGGATCACGCCGGTTCCTCTGGACGCAGAGGACTTCTCTGTAAAACCCCGTCCCTAGGCATTATCCTATCTCCCGGCCGCCCAAGTGATGCCTCAGGGGGCCCCAGGAGCTTG
>SJYQ01024828.1:0-31948 GCA_006410935.1 Redunca redunca | reverse complement strand
TGAACCTTCCCTTAAGAATTGCTTTTACTGAATTCCATAGGTTTTGGGTTGTCGTGTTTTCATTTTCATTTGTTTCTATGCATATTTTGATTTCTTTCTTGATTTCTTCTGTGATTTGTTGGTTATTCAGAAGCGTATTGTTTAGCATCCATGTGTTTTCATTTTTAATAGTTTTTTGCCTGTAGTTGACATCTAATCTTACCGCACTGTGATCAAAATAATGCTTGAAATGATTTTGATTTTTTGAATTTACCAAGGTAGATTTATGGCCCAGGATGTGATCTATCCTGGAGAAAGTTCCGTGTGCACTTGAGAAAAAGGTGAAATTCATTGTTTTGGGGTGAAATGTCCTATAAATATGAATTAGGCCTACCTGATCCATTGTATCATTTAAAGTGTGTGTTTCCTTGCTAATTTTCTGTTTGGTTAATCTATCCATAGGTGTGAGTGGGATATTACAGTCTCCCACTCTTATTGTGTTACTGTTAATTTCCCCTTTCATACTTGTTAGCATTTGCCTTACATATTGAGGTGCTCCTCTGTTGGGTCCATATGTATCTATAATTGTTATATCTTCTTCTTGGATTGGCCCTTTGATCATTATGTAGTGTCCTTCTTTGTTTCTTTTCACAGCCTTTGTTTTAAAGTTTATTTTATCTGATATGAGTATTGCTACTCTTACTTTCTTCTGGTATCCATTTGGATGAAATACCTTTTTCCAACCCTTCACTTTCAGTCTGTATGTGTCCCTTGGTTTGAGGTAGGTCTCTTGTAGACAGTATATATAGTGAGCTGGTTTTGAAACCATTTTACAATACTTCCTTTGCCACCTATCTATCCATTTGTCCATCCCTCTATTCAATCATCAATTGATCTTTTTCCTGGGTGCATTTTGTGGTAAATTGCAGACACTCCAGTACTCTTGCCTGGAAAATCCCATGGATGGAGGAGCCTGGTAGCCTGCGGTCCATGGCGTCACAAAGAGTCGGACACAACTGAGCAACTTCGCTTTCACTTTTCACTTTCATGCATTGGAGAAGAAAATGGCAACTCACTCCAGTGTTCTTACCTGGAGAATCCCAGGGACGAGGGAGCCTGGTGGGGTCTATGGGGTCGCACAGAGTCAGACACGACTGAAGCGACTTAGCAGCAGCAGCAGCAGCAGACATCCATATACATCTCCTTAAGTATTTCAGCAAGCCTGCCAGTAAGTAGTGAGCTGTGTTTGTTTACAGCAATTTTCTTTGGATATAAACTTTACATAGAATGAAATATACCAATCTTTTTATCCCAGTCATGATATTTTTAAGTGAAGTACAGTTGGTTAACAATGTGTTAATTTCTACTTTATAGCAAAGTGATTCAGTTATACACATTTATGTGTATATATACATTGTGTGTGTGTGTGTGTGTGTATATGTTTTGATATATATCCAATAATGAAATTGCTAGGTCATGTGTTGTTCCACTTTTAGCTTTTTGAGAAATCACCATACTGAAAACCACCATTATTATTTCACTCCTACGGACTACCTTTTAGAAAGGAAGATTGAGTTTTTGATGCTGTTAGTTGCTGACATCATATTTTGAGGTGTAATAAACACTACTTTGAGGTAGGTGCCCTAGCGGCAACTACTTTGTATGCCTTTTTAGCAAATGGCACTTCCATCCTACACATGACACGGCTCCCCAGCTAAGTCCCCACCTCTGCACTCACACACAGAAACATCAAGTCCTCTTCCTCATCTCCCATGGGAAGTGTATCTTTGGGGCTCAGTATGGACCCAGATCTTCCCCCTACTTTCTGGCTACCTGAACCTTCTGGTGTCATCAACTTCCCAGGACACATATGACTCCCTGTTCACACACTTATCCATTCCCTGCCCTCTCCACCCCCACTATCTATCAGAGAGCTCAGAGACACATAATTCCATATCAATTCAATAAAACATCTGCTGGACTCGAAAAAACAAGAGTGTTCCAGAAAAACATCTATTTCTGCTTTATTGACTATGCCAAAGCCTTTGACTGTAAACTGTGGAAAATTCTTAGAGAGATGGGAATACCAGACCACCAGACCTGCCTCTTGAGAAATCTGTGTGCAGGTCAGGAAGCAACAGTTAGAACTGGACATGGAACAATAGACTGGTTCCAAATAGGAAAAGAAGTACGTCAAGGCTGTATATTGTCATCCTACTTATATGCAGAGTACATGATGAGAAACACTGAGCTGGAGGATACACAAGCTGGAATCAAGATTTCAGGAGAAATATCAATAACCTCAGATATGCAGATGACACCATGCTTATGGCAGAAAGTGAAGAAGTAAAGAGCCTCTTGAAGAATTGAAAGAGAGTGAAAAAGTTCGCTTAAAACTCAACATTCAGAAAACGAAGATCATGGCATCTTGTCCCATCACTTCATGGCAAATAGAAGTGGAAACAATGGAAACAGTGAGAGACTTATTTTCTTGGGCTCCAAAATCACTGCAGGTGGTGACTACAACCATGAAATTAAAAGATGCTTGCTCTTTGAAAGAAAAGCTATGATCAAGCTAGACAGCATATTAAAAAGCAGAGACATTACTTTGTTGACAAAGATCCATCTCATCAAAGCAATGTTTTTTTCCAGTAGTCGTGTATGAATGTGAGAGTTGGACCATAAAGAAAGCTGAGTGCCAAAGAACTGAAATTTTTGAACTGTGGTGTTGGACAAGACTCTTTGAGAGAGTCTTTTGGACTGCAAGGATATCAAATCAGTCAGTCCTAAAGGAATCAGTCTTGAATATTCATTAGAAGGACTGATGCTAAAGCTGAAGCTCCAATAATTTGGCTACCTGATGCAAAGAGCTGACTCATTAGAAAAGACTCTTGATGCTGGGAAAGATTGAAGGCTGGAGAAGGGGATGACAGGGGACAAGATGGTCTGGGAGATGGTGAAGGGCAGGGAAACCTTGTGTGCTGCAGCCCATGGGGTTGCAAAATGTTGGACACAACTCAGCAACTGAACAACATCAACAACAAATTTTAAAAATCTAAAAATTTTCTTAAAGGGCAGATAGGGTATGTTGGTAGGAGAGATGCTTTAGTTTCAGACTTTTTCCATTGTGAGTACTTTGTGTAGGAAAAAAAATCTGAAGAATTTATTTTGAGGCATTTAAAAATTGTAAGTATTCAGTGATAACAAGGAATAATTGTTAATATTCTTTAAGCAAGGGAATCATTTTGTTAGGATAAAGGGACAAGATGTTCCTTTATAACCATTTAAAAAGATTTAAAAGGGGGAAAGAAAGGATACATAAACCTTATACAGAACAATTTCACTAATTCTGGTGTCCAGTAATATAGTGGAATGAATTCCTCATTTTCTCATTATAGGGAACAAAGTATAAGGAAGGCTGGGAGGCGCTTGCAAACAAGGCTCCCGGTCAGGGCTGAACATTCTTGCAAACAAGATGTTCAGCCAAGAGTCCTTTGTCTGCCTTCAAGGACAAGAGAACATTGCTTGCATACAAGGATGTTCTTCTGCTTCCTAAAAAGGAACAGTCTTGGGGCAGAGTGGACTCTGAGTTGATAAGGATGTTCCTGAAGAATGTCTTAGTTGCTGTAAACAAGCTAAGGAAAGGGTTATCTTGCCCTGTGCCTGTGCATTAAGTATTTTGCTGAATCATTATGCTTGGCTACTGACCATTGTAGTGGAATATAAAAATAAAGCATCCGTGAGCAAGCGGCAGAGAGCTTTCAGCCATTTTACTGCGTTGATTATTCATTCCGTCACCAGCATCTGGCGCCCAACATGGGGCGGGATGGAACCGAAAGGGTAAGCACCCCAGGGCAAGACGCTGAAAGGGGGACTTTCGGAAAAAGAAAAAAAAAAAATCATGGGGAATTCCCCGTCTTTAAAGTCACAATATCTGGAGCTGGTTAAGGGGCTCCTGCATTCTATAGGAGTTAAAACGTCTACTTGCTGCTTGAGTGAGTTGTTTTGCCTCATAGAGCAGCATTGCTATTGGTTTAAATACCAAACGAAGGTTCAGCTGAACTTCGGGGAATGGAAAGTGGTACAAAAGGAGTTAAGAAGGCAGCATCAAAAAAAATGTAATTCCATTAAAGTTGTGGACGTTATGTAGTGCTATTACGCAGGCTTTAAAGCTACTGGCTATGGACAGTGAGGCTACCTCATCTTCTTTTAAAAAGGACGATCCTCCTTATGAGGATGTACCTGTGAGGGAAGGGGAGGAAAATAAAGGAGAGGTGAAGACTTTACCTCGGCTTCCACCTAAACCCCAGGAGGACAGTACAGACTCATCTACTGAATCTGATGGAGATACGAGTCCTGGGGAGGATTCTGACTCCATAGAGGCAATGACAGCCACTTTTAAAAAGGTTTTACTGGAGAAAAAGCGGACTTCTAGGGCTGCCAAATCCTCTGCTCCTCCTTACACATCCCTATTTCCGGTAGCTGCTGACAAGGCTGAAGTGGGGAGAGAGAATCAGCGATTTACATTCCCTGCTACTATGTTTTATGATGATGATGATCTTCCAGCGCCCCCTAGAGGTTTTATAGATCCACCTCGCCTCTTCCCTATTACTCGTCAACATGTTACACGGGCAAGAGTAGTTAATGTCCAGTATATGCCTCTAAAATATAAATTTTTTAAAGATCTTAAAGCTGCTGTTTCTCAATATGGTCCCCAGTCTCCTTTCGTATTGTCACTATTAAAAAATGTGGAAACTTCAAAATTGATCCTACCTCTTGATTGGGAATCAATAGCTCAAGCTGTCTTAGAGAGATCACAGTAGTTACAGCTTCGTAACTGGTGGGAAAAAAAGCTAAAAAGCAAGCAAAAATTAATGAGGGGCAAAATCCACAGGGCCCTCTGAAAGATAAATTGATGGGAAAAAGACAATATCAGGCCTTGAGGGAACAAGCCCAAGATACAGATCCGGAGCTGCAGCAAGTGCGTCAAGTTTTCTTAAGGGCGTGGCGTAAGGTAGTACCTATGGGACAAGTTCAACCTTCCTTTGTAAAGACCATACAGGGTCCCAATGAGCCCTATACAAATTTTTTGGCCCGCCTTAAGATGACAGTTGAGCGAGCTGTGGGTCAGCATATTTCAAAAATTCTGCTTGATACTTTGGCCTATAAAAATGCTAATCCAAAATGCAGTTTCTGGTCTTACATTTAGATCTTTAATACATTTTGAGTTTATTTTTGTGTGTGGTGTTAGAAAGTGATCTAGTTTCATTCTTTTACAAGTTGTTGACCAGTTTTCCCGGCACCACTTGTTAAAGAGATTGTCTTTACTCCATTGTATATTCTTGCTTCCTTTAAAAAAATTATAAGACCTTTAAAGAGACAGAGAGCTTCCGTGGCTGAGTTTATACGTGCTTGCTCTGGGGTGGGTGGAGCTTAGCATCAAGCCTCTGTGTTTGCTGCAGCTATGGCAAAGGCTATAAAACCTCAGAGGGGAGCAAATTGTTTTAATTGCAGAAAGCCAAGACATTTTCATAAAGATTGCAAAAAACAAAAAGATGGGCCAAAAAATGAGCGATTGCCAAAAAAGGACAGCCCCCAGGTCTCTGTAGGAGATGTGGCAAAGAAAAACATTAGACAAATAAATGCCGATCTAAGACAGATCGGAAAAAGAATTCTTTAAATTCGTCCATGTCGGAAAACTTTCTGGTGGGCCTGAGCTCCTGGGGCCCAGGAACAGTACCGGGAACTCCTTGCCAGTCTCCTATGCCAGTCAATGTCAATCCCAACGACCAATTTCCTCATATGGTGCTCAAATGATGATTTCAGATTTAAAAGCTGCTACGTTAGGTAGTGCTGCTGCAGATTTTCCCCTAGCTGACAATGTTCTTCTATCCCCAGGAGGAGGTGTCTATAAATTAAAAACTAATGTCTTTGGTCCATTACCAAAAAAAAAAAACCCATTAGATTGCTTTTGGGGAGAAGTAGTGCAACATTAAAAAGATTAACTATAATTCCAAAAATAATTGATTCTGATTATGTAAAAAAAAATTTTGATTATGATATCCACATCGCAGACTCTTTCTCTCTTGGCAGGTGAGCAGATTGCTCAGTTACTCTTATTGCCTTATTGTTCATTTCCTTCATGTTCTGCCGAAAAAACTGGCGGTTTCAGCAGTACGAGACAAAGTGTTTTTTGAAAAATGCTTATTAATGATTCTCTCCCCTCCATGTCATCAACCATTAAAAATAGGCAGTTTAAACGTTTAATAGACACTGAGACAGATGTTTCAGTTATCTCTCTTCAACAATGGCCTAAAGATTAAAAAAAGAAAAAAAGTCCTTTAATGCTAACTGGCTTAAGATCTGTAACAGTTGTATGAAAAAGTACTCAACCTTTATCTTGTCAATTATCTTGTAAAAATATAAATATATTTCTTTTTATGTTGTTAATATTCCCATTAATATATGGAAAAGTGATCTTTTGTCTTCCTTAAAAACGTCAATCACAATCCCATCAAAAAACTTATAGCCACTGCTCAAGTTCCTCGGGCTCTCCCATTAAAATGGTTGACTGATGTCCCTAAATGGATTGAGCAGTGGCCACTCCCTAAAGTGAAGCTCGAGACATTAAAACAATTGGTACAAAAACAACTTCAGGCTGGTCATATTAAACCTTCTACATCCCCTTGGAATTCCCCTGTTTTTGTGATTAAAAAAAAAAATCTAAAAAATGGAGAATGTTAACTGATTTGAGAGAAGTTAATAAATGTATAGAACCCATGGAAGCCCTCCAGTTGGGTCTCCCTTCCCCTGCTCTAATTCCACAAAATTGGTCTTTAATGGTTTTAGATTTAAAAGATTGTTTTTTCACAGTTCCTCTACAGGAAAAAGATAGAGACAAGTTTGCCTTCACTATTCCAGTATATAATCATAGTCAACCTGTGAAACGTTATCAGTGGACTGTGTTACTGCAAGGAATGATTAATAGTCCTACTCTGTGTCAGGAGTTCATTGATCGTGCTCTTATTACAGTGGGACAGCAATTTCCTAACTTTCTTCTTTATCATTACATGGATGATCTTTTGCTTGCTCCTCCTAATGAAGAGGAACGGAATATGTTTTTCACACAAGTGCAAAAAGCTTTAAATGACTTTAATCTTCAGATAGCCCCTGAGAAAATTCAAACTGACTTTCCTATTTCTTATCTAGGTGCTATTTTAGAACGGCAGTGCATTAAACCCCAAAAGGTTCAGATCAGGTGAGATAATCTAAGAACTCAATGATTTTCAAAAACTCTTAGGTGATATTAACTGGCTGCATCCAATGTTAGGAATTCCTACCCACCAATTGCGCCACTTCTTTTCTACCTTAGAAGGAGATGCTGCTCTTGACAGCCCTCGAGTGCTCACTTCCCAGGCCCTGGAGGAATTACATTTTGTGGAACATCGATTGAATGAAGGATTTATTATGTATTTACAGTTGGACCAACAAGTATATTTTATCATGTTCCACACTCCTTATTCTCCTACTGGAGTCATTGCTCAATCTGCTGGAATAATTGAATGGGTTTTTATTTTTTTACCTAATAACTATGCTAAAAAACTTACTACTTATATGGACAGAATTGACTTCATCATTCTGAAGGGTCGCAATCGAATAGTTCAATTAATTGGAAGAGACCCTCATCTGATTATTACTCAACTTACTTCTACTCAAATTTCTCATTGTTTACAATTTAATGACAATTGGCAGATTGCCCTTGCATCATATTCGGGGACCTTTTCCAATCATTATCCTCAATCCAAATTAATAGATTTCCTTTGACATATGACAGTAATTTCTAAGTCTCCTATATCTTATGTTCCAGTTAAAGGTAAAACTGTTTTTACAGATGCCAATAAAAACACTGCTGGTTATTGGACTGATGCCACTTCTAGGGTAGTTCCACATTCTTTTTCCTCTGTATAGCCTGCTGAAATTTGGGCCATTTGTTTAGCGTTACAAGATTTTTCTGATGTTTCCCTTAATATAGTTTCTGATTCCAAATATGCTATCTTTATGTGTATTCATTTACCTGAAGCCACTTTGCCATTAACTCTAAAAACTAGTATTGATGAATTATGTTTTCAAGTTCAGCAACTATTATTAAAGTGTACAAATCCTATTTTTTTCACTCATATTCATGCTCATTCTTCTCTTCCTAGACCATTATCTCAAGGTAATGCTAATATAGATACTCTACTTTACCCTGTGTTGTCTGCAATACAAAAACATTCTTTACAACATACCAATGCTAAAAGATTACAGAAAAGTCGTTCTTTATCATGTAAACAAGCTCAGCATATTGTTCGTTCTTGTTCTATATGTGCACCATTTGTTTTACCCTTTGCTCCTCCTGGAGTAAATCCTAAAAGATTATCAGTTAATCAAATTTGGCAGATAGACGTTGTCTTAATTTCCTCCTTTGGTAAACAAAAATATGTTCATCACACTATTGATACTTATTCTCATTTCCAATGGGCCACTGCCCTCAGTTCCAAAAAAGCTGATTCTGTTATTACTCATCTCCTGTTTTGTTTTGCTGTTATGGAGATACCTATAGAATTAAAAACTGATAATGCTCCTTCATATCAATCTGCTAAATTATCTCATTTTTTAGCACAATATCATATTAAACACACCTTTGAAATTCCTTACAATAGTCAAGGGCAAACAATCATTAAAAGAGCTAATCATACTCTTTGTGAGTATCTTGAAAAAATAAGAAAGGGGGAGAAGGCTGTGATATCGCCAAGAGATGTATTAAATAAAACATTTTTAACTCTAATTTTTTTGAATGTGTGGGGGCATGGTAAGCTTACATCTGCGGAGCAACATCTTAAAGACCTGGAAAAGGATAAACAAGGTTCGACATTGACCCGGGTATGGTATAAAGATGAGGAAAAAAGGATGGATTCTGGCCAAGCTTCAATTTTGGGGGCGAGGGTATGCTTTCATTTCTGTAAATAATTCCAGGATCTGGGTTCCATTGAGACTGGTGAAGTTGCAGGATGAGCGACCCGTTTGTGCGCCAGTTTCAAGAGTTGTCCATGCAGAGGACCTTCACCTTTGCGACAAGGGAGGCGAATCCGCCAACATGGGGACAATTGAAAAAGCTGACTCAAGAAGCTGAAAAAAACATTGCAGAAAGCAGGCCAACCGTTAAATCCTGCCAATCTTTTATTGGCTATGATGGCGGTGGTAACCTGTCAGGTAATGTATGTGGAAGCTATTAATCGTACATATTGGGCTTATATTCCTAATCCTCCACTGGTGCCGGCAGTATCTTGGGGGGAAGCGGAAGTTCCAGTCTGCACTAACGAAACTAATTTCTTTCCTCCACCTGATTGTGGAGGGATAAAACAATTACCTCAACATATACAAGGTTATAATGTTACTAACTTTACTATAGCTGTGGAAGGTATCCCGCTGTGTATAAGAGGGCATCCTTTTTGTTTGTCTACAAAGACACAATCACATCATTCCTATAATACTTGGGGGGTTCAGTATAGGGGACAACACTTTGCAGTTTTTGCAGTACTTATTTCCTCTCTTGGCTTCCATACTTCTAAATATTTCAATGGGAGTAAAGGGATTCATATGTCTCTCTGTCCTGCATCATTTTTTGAAGCATCGTTATCACATTTGGAGTGGAAATGCTGCAGAGATCATGACTCTCGTATTGCTGTAAACTATACGAAGTCTATAATTGTAGATTGGAGTCCAACTCATGGGAAATTTTTGAAAAAATGATCTAATCGTTCTTTGAAATGACATCAAATTAATGGCACTTTGAATGGTCAAAGAAATGAAACTGTAAAATGGCAACATTTTGCACTAGTTCCACCTCAATTTACAAATGGTGNTGGGGTTTCCCCGATTACAAGGGAAAATATGAAAATTGTGGGCTGTGTCAGGTAATCTTACTATTTGGACCGGGAATTTCACCTTGAATGTTAGTGATCTCTCTGGGTCTTTTCAAGTTCATTTGCATAATATGTCTTATTCTGCTACGGCATGTGTAAAGTTTCCCTACTGTTTGTTATATGGGCAATGAAATTGAAATGATACGCTGGGAACTATCTCCTGTATGGCTTGTAATTTAACTCAATGTATTAACCGTTCTTGGTGGGAAAGTATTGAAACTAAAATGAGCAATTCCAGCAATTATTCAATGGTTGTTGTCAAAGCGCGGACTGAGCTCTGGTTACCTGTTAATCTTACTCGGCCCTGGTCTGACTCCTTTGCTGTTACCCATCTGGTAAATGCAGTACAAACTCTTCTTCATCCGTCTCGACAAAGCTTGGGATCGTCATTGCATCGGTACTTGTGGTGGCATCAGTGACAACAACGGCGACAGTAGCTGGCCTTGCTTTACATCAAGGAATACAAACTGCCGATTTTGTTAGAGACTGGCATAAAGACGCTCATTTATTGTGGCAGCAACAGCATGATTTGGACGCTCAATTGGTTACAGATGTATTAAACTTGCAGCACACCATTTCATGGCTGGGTGACCAGGTGACTGTTTTAGCTACAAGAAGTGTGCTAAAATGTGATTAAAATTCATCTCACATATGTATTACCCCAGTCCCCTTTAACATGAGTGAGGGATGGGAAAAGATAAAGAGGTCTTTGGTGGGTCATCAAAACTTAACTGCTAAAATTATGAAATTAAAACAAACGATATTATCTACTTTTAGTAAAACTTTACCTGATATTGTTGGTTCAAACATACTAAAAGGTCTTCAAAAAAGATTAAATAACCTCAGTCCTTTAGGGCATGTATCTACATTGTTAACAAGATCCTTTGGAAATACTTTAATTGTTGCTTTATGTTTCATTGTTTTTATAGTCTACCTGCGCTGGTGAACAGGAAAACAATTAAAAGAAAAAGCTTTGCATATTCAAGCGCTTTTTCAGCACCTACAAGAACAGAAAGGGGGAGATGTAGGGAACAAAGTATAAGGGAGGCTGGGAAGCGCTTGCAAACAAGGCTCCCGGTCAGGGCTGAACATTCTTGCAAACAAGATGTTCAGCCAAGAGTCCTTTGTCTGCCTCCAAGGACAAGAGAACATTGCTTGCATACAAGGATGTTCTTCTGCTTCCTAAAAAGGAACAGTCTTGGGGCAGAGTGGACTCTGAGTTGATAAGGATGTTCTTGAAAAATGTCTTAGTTGCTGTAAACAAGCTAAGAAAGGGGTTATCTTGCCCCATGCCTGCGCATTAAGTATTTTGCTGAATCATTATGCTTGGCTACTGACCATTGTAGTGGAATATAAAAATAAAGCAGCCATGAACAAGCAGCAGAGAGATTTCAGCCATTTTACTGCGTTGATTATTCATTCCATCACCAGCACCTCGTTGTTGTTGTTGCTCAGTTATGTCCAACTGCAACACCATGGACCACAGCATGACAGGCTTCCCTGTCCTTTACCATCTCTACTTCTCCATATAATGGAAATTTTTATATGACAGATGTATAATACCAGAGCATAGAAAATAAATCAGTTTTTAGCAATAGTTGAGGAGGGAAATGTAAGAATTTCAGAAACTGTTATTTCCATACATTAGATTTATAGTATTGTGATTAGGCAATAATTAAAATAAAAACTGGTAGATTGGAAACATTTTTTAAGTGAAATTCCTTAACTGAATCAATGAATCAAATCAGACACAGATTATAACTGAAGTAAATGGTTTACTACTTTCTGCCAAAAATTTATTGTCATGGTCTTGAGTCCTTGGAAATTCGATTAAGCATCATGGTAAGATTTCCCACAAACATTTGTTTTTGTAAGGTCAATGCAAACAGGAATCTACATTCCTGATACTTCAGGAGGCACCTGGCTATCCAGGGGTAATTTGTAAGAGAGAAAAAACCACCCACTTAAGAACAGCGCAAAGGCAGCTAGACATGCCACTATAACAGTATTGCCAATTTTCTGAGCATGTGGCTTGAAGGGTATATTGAAAGATGGTGGGAAGACAATACCCTCTTCAGTCATCACAGAGTGGTAATTCCAGGTGACAGCAACTGAGATACAGATACCAGCAGCTATGTTGAGAATTCCTGAAATGACAAATGCTTTGTAGGTAGTAGTATTCTCAAGAATTCCCATGGACACATTTTTAAGTGCAAAAATAACAGAGGCTTTCCCCAAGAGTCCTAGAATGCTGGCCATCAGTAAAAGGTTTTGAGAAACACGGATATCAAGAGGTAGGTAAGTATCATGGTAGCTGTAACTGTGACATGAGGTAGTTCTGGTGATGTTGGTTTGACGGAAGACACAGACTCTCCACATTCCCATGCAGGCCAGACCAGAGAACTGTGAGGCGGTTTCTAGATAGCATACTCGCCACTCCACAAAGCCCATGGAAGTGGTGCCGAGGATCCATCCAATAGTGGCGACTACAAAACCTACTATTTGGCAATTGGCACTATTGATGAGCAAGGGCATGGTAGATGTGTACCCAAGGGAACTGCAAACAAATACAGGACATCATGAGTTTGGAAAATTTGCCCTAGAACAACACACTCAACCTGCTATCTCCATTCTCCTCCCCTACATTTACACTGCTGTGGATAAACAGTACTGTATTTGAGATTTAAGTACTATTATTTCTCACCAGAGACATTTGACCCTCAAGCTCTGCACTGGGGAGCACAGGCTAAGCAAATTTTCTGAAGGGCCATCTGGGAATATTTACTAAAAGACTTAAAATGTGCAAATTTTCAAACAGACAGTTTTACTTCGGAGCATTTGTCCAAAGACGTAACTTAAGATTGATCACAAACATTTAGTCAAAAAAATAGTCAACACAGTCTGTTTGTAATATTGAAAAGTGGGAAAAAATTTCAGGGGCAACAAGAAGGCTTGGTTAAGTAATTTCTGCACATCCTTGCAAGAGGCCTATATGGCAGCATTCAGAGTAGACTAGGCTTGTATGAGGGGCAATATTTTGTGTTTTGACTCTTCTCAAGGTTCATCCATGTTGTAACATGTACGAGTACTTGGTTACTTTAACTGAGTTAGAGGTGTTAGGCGTTCTGAAAGCTATTTGTATTGTGAAGAATCAGTTACATGTAGGAAGGAGTGCATAATCTAATGCAGAATTCAATGAGTTATGAAGGGGCCCACACCCACACAGTACTGCCATGGAAGGCAAAGTCCTAACCACAGGACCACCACGGAACTCCCTAAATTGTTTCTTCAATTTGATATATAGATGATTATTTAAAAAAAATGATCTTTATGAACACACATCCATCTGGAACATTCTGCCCATAACAGGGGACTGCTGATATCACCCTGGCAGAATCTCTCACCCTGTTCCTCTCTCCCACCTAGGACCCCCTTAATGCCCTCCATTGAATCCTTGCTCCTGCCTCACCCTTGATTTCTGCCAATGTTCCATTTAAATTGCTTAAGAATTTTTTCTTTTTTCTTTTGATTGTGTGCTGCTTTCAAAAGCCTTTTTTAAATATAATACTGCTTCTGTTCTGGGTATTTTGGCCACGAGGCATATGGCCAAAGAACCGAGACAATTGAGCTGGGTGCACTTAACTCACTACTGGTTGCTGGAGCAGGCAAGCTGCTAGGAAGGATTTGAATGTTCAGGTAATTGAACATTTTAAACAGAAAACATTCAAGTACAGTAAGGAGATGGCATGCCACCTCAGCTTCCAGACTTAGAAGTTGGCTCAGACTGCTGTCCCAGGGCAACAAAAGCCCCCCTGGCACCCACAGTACATTCAAGAGAATAATGCTTTGAAGGACATGAATATTAATGAGAGGTAAGTCGTGGGCTTCTGTTTGCTATGCAAATATATTTGGAGTTTTGATATATATTCTGTTTACAAATATATAAAGGGCAATATCTTTCTTAATTTTCACAGAAGTGTGAACATTTCTACACTAACATCTGCAACTTATGTGTTTTTCAGCAAGGTATTTTGAATAGCTTTCCTTACAAATGCATACTTTTCTCTCTCTGTTTTCAACATTCCCATCACATACAACATCTTTTCCACAACTTTGACTTTTTGTCCAAAACATCCATTACTTTTCTTAATTGATTGATGATTGGTTTACAATCATAGTTTGATTTCTGTCTACATCAACATGAATTAAATTAACATGAATTAACCGTGGGTGTACATATGTCCCCTCCCTCTTGAATCTCCCTCCCACATACCGCCCAGTCCCACCCCTCTAGGTTATTACAGAACCCCAGTTTGAGTTCCGAGTCTTACAGCAAGTTAATCCATCAATTAATTGAAAACAGAGAGAGAAACAGAACAGCAGAAAGTTACAACGTCTCTGAGTTGAGCAGTCAACTGGTAATTCCTGGCAGAACAGAAGAAGAGGGAGCCACTAAATGAGAAGTTGAAAGAGCAGGGGGATTTTGTAATGGTTGCACAATATTAAAAAGGTAGTTAATGCCACTGAACTGTACACTTAAAAATGGTTAAAATGGTCAGCTTTTATATTATGTATATTTACCACAGTAAGAGAAAAGAAAATTATTGAGACCCTCAGGAGATTCTGTTAAGGCAGGTTGAATCTTTTGTTATTTATTAGAGATTAAAATTGAGAAATTTTAAATTATTAACTCATATAATACACTACCTCATGTTAACATAGAGATTTTTATACAGAGTTAACTATTTCCCAAAACAAAATTTAGAGGGCATTGTTTTTAGCGTCAAATTTCACAGAACCTCTTATACAGGAGGTGGTGATCAAGACCATCTCCAAGAAAAAGAAATGCAAATAGGCAAAATGGCTGTCTGAGAAGGCCTAACAAATAGCTGAGAAAAGAAGAGACGCTAAAGGCAGAGGAGAAAACGAAAGATATATTCATCTGAATGCAGAGTTCCAAAGAATAGCAAGGAGAGAGAAGAAAGCCTTTCTCAGTGATCAGTGCAAATAGGTAGAGGAAAAACAAAAGAATGAGAAAGACTCTACTGTATACTTGTGGGAGAGTAAGAGTGAGCAAGGTACATAGTGTTTTAGTATCACCATGGTAAGTATTAAAAAAAAACAAACAGTTTTGCATTTGTGGAATCCACCTACACACTGGATAGTCTTGAAAAGTTTCACTTTTGTAGGGTTTATATTTATTGACTCCATTTACCTTTCTAAGGAACTACTAAGTATTCTTATCCTCATTCTACAGGTGGAAGCACTCAGGACAGAGGCTGAGTAACTTGCCTAAAGTTACATGGGAAGTGGCTTCAGAGTACATCATCCTACCTCACCTTTTAGGGGCAAAATGTCAGGAAGCTCAAAGAGCTATCTGGAAAAGGAAAAGCATCCAGGAAGAGGAGGAAACTGGGGCAACACTTCCCAACTACGGATTCAGTCCATTGCTCAGGGTAAGTGAAAAGGGCAGAGATTTTGAAAGCTCCAGGATGGTTCCACTGTGCAACTAGGGTGTGAGAACTACTGAATAAGGCAAAAGAAAGACCTTTTGAGAAACAGTGTCAGTGAAAGAAATGTGATCTCAGGTGCCTTCTGCTGGAGTAAGGGATGTCGTCAGAGACTCTTGCAGTGGGTGCAATGGGGAGACAAAGTACCATCCATGGTGGCATCGGCCAAACTGAGAATGACCTGGTCACTCTTTAGGATGGATGTGGTCATCCTAGGAAAGGCCACCAGAACTAGTGGTAATCAATATGTGAGTGTCTCCTTTTGGGAGACCAACAAGGCCAGCTCTCAAGGTGACTGTCACATAATGGGAAAGTGGCAAAGTTACAGAAATGAAAGCTTTTATCTCCGGTTATAGATTCAGCTCCAAGTCCCCATCATATTCACAAAACATCAGTCAGCTATTACTACAATACTGAAGGATGACACTGTGAGTAGGCAAGCAGAAAGTTGGAGTCTTTATGTATTACACACAATCTACAGGATACAAATACTTCCCTTGTATTTTCCCTTTGATCATTTCAACTTCACTATCTCTTCAGTACAATAATACATCAAGAACTTGAAATCTGTCTGCTCCCAGAAATGTTTAGAGGACTCTTTGTTTTTCTCAAACAATATGATTCAAAGATTAAGACAGAAAGAGATGCCCTCAAAACCCAAGCTTGNCTGCTTAATCAATATTTGTAGAATAAAAAGTCAAACAGGAGGGACACAAGGATGCTTTTTACAAGTTCAGTTCTAGTTTTATTAACTACTACATATATCTTTCTATCTTCCATATCTGTATCAGAGTCTCCTGCTTATTAACTCGACTTGCTTAAAAGGTCTTACATTCAACGAAATGCTCCTTCACACTCAACAGAATTGCTGTTACACAAACAGAAAACTGTTGGCCACAATGTGGAGAAACCAGAACCTTTGTGCTTTTCTGGTAGGACTATAAGCTGGTATAACTGCTGTAAAAAATGGCACAGTGTTTCTTTAAAACAAAGACTTACCACGTGATTCAGGAATTTCTTTTCTGGATAGACATATTTGTTGTTGTTCAGTCAGTAAGTCAAGTCTGACTCCTTGTGACTCCACAGACTGCAGCACACCAGGCTCCTCTATCATTTTCTACCTCCCTGAGTTTACTTAAACTCATGTCCATTGAGTTGTTGATGCTATGTAAGCATGTCATCCTCTGTCACCCCCTTTTCCTTTTGCCTCCAATCTTTACAGCATACCCCAAAGTAAAAGGAGGGATTCAGATAGTGGTATACTCATGTTTTAATAGCATTATTCACAATAGCTAAAATGTGCAAGTGACCCAATTCTGCACCCACGGATGAATGGATAGACAACATGTGGTCGATTCATATAACAGGGCATTTCTCAGTTTTCGAATGGAAGGAAACTTGGACACATGTTACAAAAAGGATGAACCTTGAGGACTAATTATGTTGAGAGAAATAAGCCAGGTAGAGAGAGACAAATACTGAATGATTTCACTTTTTGTAGGACCCAGACTAGTCCAATTCACAGACACAGAAAATAAAACAGCAGTGACCAGGGCTGGGTGGGGAGGTGGGGTGGACTCATTCAATGGTGAGTTTCAGTTAGCTTCAGTCTGAGGAGATGAAAAAGTTCTGAAGATTGCTGGTGATATGGTTGCACAAGTGTTAATATCCTTAATGCCACAGAACAGTATGCTTATAGATGTTAAAAAAATATATCTCTTGTCTATTTTACCACACCAAAACATATACAATAACGAAGCCAGAGCAGCTGCTAACCAGTCTCCAAGGAAATAAGCATTTAGTGAGGAGGGTGGCTAGTTCAAAGGGCAGCTCCTCCCTATGGGCAGATGTCCCCCACTTACACACTCTGGTCTCTGCTCCTGGGCTCCTCACTCTGAGCACAGAACAGCTTTTGGCCCCACTGTGAGTTAGTCTGGCCTGTAAGGCCAAGGCTCTCTCCTTGGACTTGTGCAGTCATCGCATTCTGTATCCACCGTACACACCTCCAGCATTCTCAGTTGCTAGGTCACGGACACCATGGCAGCATTTCTGTTGCTGGTGGTGGCATGCCCTCTTCACCTGGTCTCCTCTGTGTCTCCCGGCTGTCTGCCAGAGGGGAGTACATTTCCTCCAAAGACCCTAACAGTTCAATTTTAAGATCTGTGTGACTGCCTCAGGTATGTCCCCTCATCCCTTTCTCTTGTCCCCCAGACATGGTACCTAATCCATCTTACTTGGAGTTAATGATATTTTTTTCTTAAAAGTGATGGCAACTTACACATGGAGGTGTTAGCAGCAGTGGTGCCCACATTGGAGAGACTGAGTCAAGACAGACCAACGACAAGAAACATATTAGGAAACATACCCTTAGTTCATGGGAAACACGCCCTTCTTGTTGAGTCTTGGATCACAGATGGTCCAGGGGAGTATGGCAGTACAGACTAGATAAGGTAGCTGCTAAGATAGGGGATAGCTTCAGATGGGACTTCTGTAAGAAATGAGACATGTCAATGAGCCATGACTCATTGTAGTGAGGACTACATTTCACATATAAGTCTAAATGCCACTGGAATCCTCTGTGTACAACTTTTCAGTAACAAATTTATCCCAATAAAATTATAAACATGTCAGTGAAACACACATACCCAATGAGCTTTATAAGTGAACTTACAATGGGGACAAATAGGGAAAAGAAAACCCAGGCAGAGAATATGTACAGTAAACCATTTTATAAACTTACAATGGGACATAACACAATTCCACATTAGGAAGAATAAAGAAGAAAAAACTTCCTAGTACTGCTAAATAAAAAGCTGATTTCCAAAATACATAGTTAAAAAAACTGTAATTCAAAAAGATACATGCATCCCTATGTCTCCAGCAGCATTACACACAAGAGCCATGGAAACAACCTAAAGTCCAGCGAGAGGTGAATGGACAAAGATGACATGATGCCTATTTAATGGAATACCACCCAGCCATAAAAAACAAACAAACAAACAAAAAGAACAATGAAACAATGCAGCAGTGTGGATGGACATAGAGATTATCATGGGCTTCCCAGGTGGCTCAGTGGTAAAGAATCCTGCTGCAATGCAGGAGACCCAGGTTTGATCCCTGGGTTGGGAAGATCCCCTGGAGAAAGGGCTGGCTACTTACTCCAGGATTCTTGCCTGGGAAAGTCCATGGACAGAGAAGCCCAGTGGGCTACAGGGTATGGGGCTGTAAAAGAGTCGGACATGACTCTGACTGCACAGTAACAAAGAGACTATCATACTAAGTGAAATAAGTCAGACAGAAAAAGACAAATACTATACCCTATCACTTATATGTGAAAGCCAGTTCAGTTCAGTCACTAGTTGTGTCCGACTCTTCATGATCCAATGGACTGCAGCATGCTAGGCTTCCCTTTCCATCAACAACTCCTGGAGCTTCCTCAAACTAATGTTCATTGAGTCAGTGATGCCATCCTACCATCTCATCCTCTGTTGTGCCCTTTTCCTCCTGCCTTGTTCTCCTGATTTGATCTCCTTCCATTTCAAGAGACTCTCAATAGTCTTCTCCAACACCATAGTTCAAAAGCATCAATTCTTTGGTGCTCAGCTTTTTTTTATACTCCAACTCTCACATCTGTACATGCTGCCGCTGCTAAGTTGCTTCAGTTGTGTCTGACTTTGTGTGACCCCATAGATGGCAGCTCACCAGGCCCCACCATCCCTGGGATTCTCCAGGCAACAACACTGGAGTGGGTTGCCATTTCCTTCTCCAATGCATGAAAGTGAAAAGTGAAAGTGAAGTTGCTCAGTCATGTTCGACTCTTTGGGACCCCATGGACTGCAGCCTACCAGCCTCCTCCATCCATGGGATTTTCCAGGCAAGAGCACCAGAGTGGGTTGCCATTGCCTTCTCTCATCTGTACATAACTACTGGAAAAACCAAGCTTTGACTAGATGGACCTTTGTCAGAAAGTAACATCTCTGCTTTTTAATATGTTGTCTAGGTTGATGATAGCTTTTCTTCCAAGGAGCAAGCATCTTTTGATTTCATGGCTGCAGTCACCATCTGCAGTGATTTTGGAGCCCAATAAAATTTTCTCACTGTTTCCATTGTTTCCCCAACTATTTGCCATGAAGTGATAGGACCAGATCCCATGATCTTAGTTTTTTGAATGTTGAGTTTTAAGCCAGCTCCTCTTTCACTTCCATCAAGAGGCTCTTTAGTTTCTCTTCGCTTTATCCCATAAGGGTGGTGTCATCTGCATGTCTGGGGTGGAAGCCAGAATATGACACAAATGATCATACCTGTAAAACGAACAAAAGACTCATACAGAACAGACTTGTTTGCCAAGGGGGAGAATGGAAGGATGGACTGTGTGTAGGGGTTTGGTAGATAGAAACTACTACATTTAGAATAAACAACAAGGTCCTACTGCAGAATGCATGGAGCCATATTCAGTATCCTGTGACAAAGTGTAAAAGGCTATAAAACAAGAATGTCTTTGTGTGTATCACTGAGTCAGTTTGCTGTGCAGCAGAGATGGGCACCACATTTTAAAACAACTAGACTTCAACTTAAAAAAAGATAAAAGTATGTAGCTAAGAATCTTGTTTCTTAAAAAAAAAGAAAATGGAGAAATGTGAGGGGAGGGATGGGATACACCAACACCTTACCTGACTTGGCACCGTAGGTCCCTGAGAGCCTTGGCATCCTGTCCTGTACAGGGAAAGGACTCAGGCAAAGAAACAGGAGAAGGGAGTACCTGTGAAGGGCCTAAAGGAACCTCAGCTCCCTTGAGTAGATCCTGGCGCTGCTCCCAGGGCAGCTGGCAAACCACAGGGAAAGAGAGCTCTGAGGAGAGGCCTTAAGGGATATGGGGTGGTCCCCCAGAGAAACCGTGGTCTGCGGTTGGCCTGTCAGTACTGGCAGATGGTTCTTCATCCAGATGAGAAAGCGGGCAAGTATGCATGCATGCGGAGCTCCAGTATTGCTGTAAAGCTGTCAGCTAGTGCCATCCACACATTTGCATCACTGTCTGTTTATGTGTGTGTGTTTCCCCTATCTTCTTTCATGCCGGAAACAAACAAACAAACAAACAAACAAACCTGGGCATGAATGTACACACAAATCACATGTCTGGACCAGGGTCTCATACAGAGATGTCACAGGACCCTCTTCCTCCTGCCCCCGCTCCACCCTCAGGGGCCTAGAGGCCCTTGTATCCAACATTCAAAAGAGTCCCGCAATGGCCACCTGGAATTGCAATTCCCCTGGAATGGTGCCTCTCGAGGCATGAGGGCGTTCTGATCCCCATTCAGNGAGCGGGACGGGGTGGGCGGGGGCAGGGGGGGCGTGCAGCAGCAGTCCAAGCGCACAAGCATTCGGGAAAACCCCTAGCAGAAAGTTAAAATCTGGTGCCTTGGTGCAAGATTGCTGGGAAGCGTCCAGCGCTCAGAGCGCAGGGCGTTTGCACGCCAGTTCACATGCATCACCATCTTCCACGCGGAACCATACTCCCCATGTGCCGCCCAAGATCCGGGGGCTTTTGAAACCGTGAAATGCAGGCCTCCCTTCCAGGCTGCAGCCCCCCACCCCACCCCCGGAGTCGGAGCTCTACCCCTTTCTCGCCTCAAGGTCGAGGGTAGTATCACCAGGTCTGCCTGAGCACAAACCTGGACATGCACGTCCACTATGACACACCCCCCGGGCCCCCAGCACAGAACTGGGATGGCGAAGGAACTGAACCTCTGCCACTGAGGGGCCAGCAATCCTGTGTTCCTTTCCCCCAGCGCTGAAGTCTGGCTTCTGAACACCCAGGGCATGGTGTTGGCGTCCTGGTGTGGGCACCCTGCCTCTCTGGGCCTGGCTTTCCACACCCCACCGCACCCCTCTCCCCTGGCCCCCATGGGCTGGCTGCCCATGCTCACTGCTCCTGTCCACATCAGCTACCCACCTGGACAAGCACAAATAAGCACCCTCCCCAGCACTTACTGATGGTTTAAAGCAGGAGTCTTCTGAAAACCCAAGAGGTCCTAGGGCCCCAGCTCCACGCTGGCCTTCCTGTTATGAAGAACTATTTCCAACTCAGCTTTAAAGCTCCCCTCACACGCTGGAAGAAAGTGCCAGAGTGAGGAGGTACAGAAGGAAATCCTCCTTTGAAATTGTGGAAAGCAACCTGTTGAGCACCTTTTCCATCTGAAAAAACTGTTAGCTTCTGGGGAAAAAAAAGAGATACAAATAGCACATCTCCACACATTCTTGCAGGAGACCTTAATTCAATTCCTGTGTTGGGAAGTTTCTCTGGAGAAGGGATAGGCTACCCACTCCCGTATTCTCTGGACTTCCCTGGTGGCTCAGGTGGGAAAGAATCCACCAGTAATGTTGGAGACCTGATCTCGATTCCCCAGGTTGGGAAGATCCCCTGGAGGAGGGCATAGCAACCCATTCCAGTATTCTTGCATGGGAAACCCCATGGACAGAGGAGCCTGGTGGGCTACAGTCCATGGGGTGGAAAAGAGTCAGACATGACTGAATGACTAAGCGCAACAACAACATCACATTCTTCACCAAAGATTAACCAAGTGAAAATGACACCAGTCACCATAGCATGACTCTGGGAATCAAGGAATTCACCTCGACTACTGCTAATTATTAAAGAAATGCAAATCAACACTGTAGTGAGGTACTGCCCATACTGGTTAGAATGGCAATCCTTAAAAAAATGTACAAACAATGCTGGAGAAGGTGTGGAGAAAAGGGAACCCTCCTACATGGTTAGTAGGAATGTAAATTGGCACAACCATTATGGAGAAGAGTATGAAGGTTCCTTAAAAAACTGAAAGTGGAGCTAGCATATGACCCAGCAATCCCATCCTTGGATATATAGCAAGACAACACTAATTCAAAAAGATACATACATTCCCATGTTCATAGCACTATTCACAATAGCCGAGCCATGGAATCAAACAAAATGTCCAGCAGCAGATGAATGGATAAAGAAGATGTGGTACATATATACAGAGAAATTATTACTCAACCATAAATTAAAAAACCCAAAAGAATGCAGTCTGCAGCCACATGGATGGGTCTGATCATACTAAGTCAACAAAAAGCAAGTCAGTGGCAGAGAGACAAATACCATATGATATCACTTAGATGTAGAATCTAAAATACAACAGAAATCAACATATGTGTGAAGGAAAACAGACTCAGAGATCAGACTTGAGGTTCCCAAGGGGGAAGGGAGGGAAAGATTGGGAATTTGGAATTAGCAACAGTTTATATATGTGTATATGTATATATATATATATATGATGGATAAATATCTATATATGATGGATAAATATCTATATATATGATAGATAAATACACACACACACACACACACACATATATATATATATATAAGAGAGAGAGATGAGGAAATAGTGGAAACAGTGGCAGACTTTAATTTGGGGGGCTCCGAAATCACTGCACATGGTGACTGCAGACATGAAATTAAAAGATGCTTGGAAGGAAAGTTATGACCAACCTAGACAACATATTAAAAAGCAGAGACATTACTTTGCCAACAAAGGTCTGTCTAGTCAAGGCTTATAGTTTTTCCAGTAGTCATGCATGGATGAGAGTTGGACTATAAAGAAAGCTGAGCACTGAAGAATTGATGCTTTTGAACTGTGGTGTTGGAGAAGACTCTTGAGAGTCCCTTGGACTGCAAGGAGATCTAATCAATCCATCCTAAAGGAGATCACTCCTGACTATTCATTGGAAGGACTGATGTTGAAACTGAAGCTCCAATACTTTGGCCACCTGATGTGAAGAACTGACTCATTAGAAAAGACCTGATGCTGGGAAAGACTGAAGGTGGGAGGAGAAGGGGACAACAGAGGATGAGATAGTTGGATGGCATCATTGACTCAATGGACCTGAGTTTGGGTAAACTCTGGGAGTTGGTGATGGACAGGGAGGCCTGGTGTGCTGCAGTCCATAGGGTCGCAAAGAGTCGGACACGACTTGAGGGACTGAACTAAACTGAACTGACATATATACATATATAGGATAAACAAGATGGCCCTATTATGTAGCACAGGGAACTATACTCAGTATCCTGTAATAAACCATAATGGAAAAGAATATGAAAAAAAGTTTGTGTTTATATATAAGTGAGTCACTTTGTTGTACAGAAGAAATTAGCACAACATTGTAAATCAAGTATCAGTTCAGTTCAGTTCAGTCAATACTTCTGTAAAATTAAAAAGAACTTCGCGTTGACCACACAGTGATCTACACACCTTATTCAGACTTCTTCCACCACCAGGCTGGGTTCTCTTCCTGCCGTGGTCCAGCATCTCCCCCCCCAGGTGGGGGAGGGGCAGTGCTGGGGCTGCGTTGTCTTTGCAGTCAGGCGTCTTCATTCCTGCCAGTTTTGAGCTGCCCCTCTGGTGGTCTTTCATTGCACCAGCACCTTTTAAGGGAACTGGTCAGCTTTATTTTTTTTAATAAAAAGCTTCTCCCCCACTTTGGGTTTGTCTGATATATTTTAGAGAGGACAGCTCTGAAGGGAGACAGTGTCCTCCCTTGGCACGTCCTGTGTACAGTGTCCAGGCTTGCTCCCCGGACCATGGACTGTTGTCCGTGGAGGGCCCCTGCCCACGGAGTCTGATCCTGCTTGCATGACACCATTAGGTAGGCCTCACACTTGAGTTTTTCCTAAGTGGGTATAAACTAGAAACAGGCTGACCTTGTGCTGAAAGGGGCAGGCCTCCCCCTGTGTGACCCTTCTAAGACGGGGGGTAAGAGACGGGGCTTCCAGTGATGTTCCTCTGCCCTAGGCTTTGCTGAGATGACAAAGGAGGGTTCACTGCCACCGGTTAAGGGCCTTTCCTCTTTGCCTTCCTCTGCACCTCACTACCTAGGTTTCACAGAGGGAGAGGGCACTGGAGTCGTCACAGGCATTTTGGGTATCTGGTGGATGGGGGGAATGACACGGGTAGGGTTTAGTGGCATGTTTTACCTGGCTCAGTGTGACTCAGTGCACAGCCTATACGTGTACACGTGTGACATGCAAGTTTCTTTTCTTTTGATGGGAAATTCAGAAAAAACCCCACCCCTGAATGCCTGAGCTTGCAGGGTGTGGTGGTCCTGCACTGGTCAAGCCAACAGGTGTGAGGGACGCAGATAGCATGTCCCATGTCCCCGTGCCTGAGACTGATTCAGTGTGCCCAAGGTGGCTCACCCTGAAGAAACAGAAGTCTGAGCATCTCAGTTCATGGGTCGTGGAGCATGAGGACCACTGGGTCCCACAGCCACACCCCCACCACCCCAGCCTACAACTGCAACTCCACCGCCCTCATAGATGAATCCCTCCATCCTTTCAGAACTCACAAGACAAGTGGGAGTGACCCTGTAGAAGCATAATAATAATAATAATGAACATAGCATTTGTGTACTTAAAGTCCCTACGTTTGTGACAATGTTTTTTCCCCCATCCCAAATAAAAATTCACCTACTACGTTTGAGTAGTTCTTACTAAGAAAATTCTCTTGGGCTTCCCTGGTGGCTTGGTGGTAAAGAATCCACCGATACAGGAGACAAATAGTTTGCCCCCTGATCTGGGAAGATGCCACATGCCACAGAGCAACTAAGCCCACACACCACAACTACTGAAGCCCACATGCGAGAAGCCCACACAGCACATCTAGAGAAAAACCTGAGCAGCAAGACCTCCATCTGTCCACTACTGACCAGGAGCAGCTGTCATCTGTCCTCCGGTGGTTCCAACAGGGGCGTCTGGGTGCAGAGAACGCTTTTCCTCCAGACCCAGGCTGCAGTGACAGCACCAGAGGTGCGAACACCTCCCTCTGTGTGGCACTCTTCTGACCCAGCACGGGTTCCAAGCATGTTGATGTTATCAGCTCACTTGCGCTCCCAAGGGCTGGGAAGGAGGAAGCTGAGGGGTGCAGAGGCCAGCGACTGCTCACAGCCATATGACCTTCAAGTGACAGGGGTGGCTTTGATCCGGGAACTTGGCTTCAGGTCCTGGACTGCAGGGTGCTACTCCGTATCAGCAACTGGTGTGGGAGATGACGGGCCTCCACCAATGGCTCCAATGCTTCACAGCTCCCTGCAGTCATGGGGTGGAGCACACACCACATCTTCTGGATTCTGGGTTGGGCTGCGGGACTTGCTGCGGCAATGGAAGGTTAGCAGGTGCAGCAATGGAAGGTGAGTAGGTGTGCCATAACCACACCCAGGGCAAGCACCATTGTGACTGGGCTTGTTCTCTGGTCATTGGCCATGGATGTGCCCAGGCCAAAGTCATGGGTGTCGAAGAGCAGATGACAGGCATGAGAAGCAGAATGATCTACAAATTCCTACTCTAAAGGAGTACTTCTCCATGCACCCTGCCACGATTTTATAGTGGTTGTTACACAGCATGGCTGTGTCAACAGCTGACTGATACAACCTGTGTCCCTGATGTTTTCCCGGCTGCAGACTTACTGGCCTGAACTCGACAGGCAGAAACAGTCAAACACTTGCATACACAGATTCAGTCCCACGATTTATCAGTAGCTGAAGGATCTGACATATGGGAAAGAAGTTCCAATTTTTAAAAAACATGAAAAACAAAGACACATTCCATTCACTGAAAGACACCATTTATTTTATTAAGGTCAAGCAAGATGATCTGTTGAGAGGTAAGTGTTAAGTGTTGAGCATGAAATTGGTACACATCTTCCATGGTGGGCGGCATGATCAAAGTCTCCGGCAAGGTCCCTGACTGCAACCTCAAGATACAGAGAGCACTTCTCAGCTGAGCAATGACACGGGGTGAGCCACCAGCCACCATCCAGGAATACTACTGGAGAAACGTTAGCACCAGATTGTTTGTATATGCAGTAATATAGCTATGTACAAAGTTGTGCACACTGACTCACTGCAATCTCTAGGTCCCCACCACCAGACATTTATGAGGTAGATGGGGAAATAGACAGGACCTTTGTGATTCTACGGGCTTCGTTTAAAGGACACCAGTGCCCTGTGTATTGCTATGTAGAAGACATCATTCTCAAAAGACACTGAAAAGCTGGATACAGGCAAAATCTCTATTTTCACATTTTACAGCCATATCATCAAAATGATCACAATACTGTATGACAAGGGCAAGAATCACAGATAAAAGCTTTGTGAAAATCAAAACACACTGACATCACTGTGGTTGTCTCCCCAAGGTAGGAAGGTGGGGCGGGGGTCTGTGGACAGCCAGCTTTATCTTTTCTGCCATGACCCATTTTCACAGCAAGTGACCATAGCTGGTGGGGAGGAGGACAACACTTCACTGGCAGAAGAGGATTTTTTCAAGTCAGGAACAGCTTAATTTAAGAAGAGTAAAAAGTGTGGGAAAAAGGCCTTTTTCTTTGGCGAATGTTTATTGCCAGCATCACTGAAGCCTGCTAGGTCGGTTCCCTCCAGGGCTGCAGAGATATCACCATGGCCAGTCCAGCTTGTCCTTCTGGCTCTGTGGGTGTGGGGTAGTGTCCTTTAATAAAACACTGTGTGCTTCTGTCTTTGGTAAGGCGTCAGCCACTGGTGACAAAGGGCTATCTCCCCACCTGTCAGAAAACTCCTTTCATAAGCATAAGAGGAAACAAGGAGTAACATGATCTGACCTCCAAATATCACCCTGACATGAAGTTATCTTAGGACTTTTCCCACTATTATGCAGGCATGTCACCCAACTGGGACGGAACATAGATGATCAGCTTAAAAATCAGACCGTGAGAACAAAGCCACGAGGGGCTGAACATCTATTGTGCCTACTGACATGCATATAGCCTCTTTGGTGAGGTGTCTAATAGTCTCTGGCTCATGTTTTAACTGGGCTGTCTGTATTCATACTGTTAACTTGGAAAGTTCTTTATATGTTCTGGATGCAAATGCAACACACGAGGTCTGCAAGTTATCTTCTCCTAGTCATGACTCGGGCACTGGAAAACAACAGCTCGACAGTGTTTTCTTCAGTGAACAGACTCTCTTGACCACCTTGCAATATCAAATAATAAAACGAGGAACAGATGGTGGTCAACTCTGTGGCAGACAAAGACCAGGTCTAGGAGTTATGTGGTCCACTGGGACCTCTGGAAAGCCAGAATCATGGGTTCTTAGAGAACTAATCCAGAGAAGCAACGAGAGGAGCTGCCAATTATAATCCACAATCATATACACACAGAAATACAATCAGGACACAAAGAAATGTTCTGGGGTGGGGAGTGGAGGGCAGAGGGGAAAGTAAATGAGGAAAGTATCTCAGGGGCCTTAAAAAAAAGAAAAAAAAATTCATTGTTTTGGGGTGAAATGTCCTATAGATATCAATTAGATCTAACTGGTCTATTGTATCATTTAAAGTTTGTGTTTCCTTGTTAATTTTCTGTTTAGTTGATCTATCCATAGGTGTGAATGGGGGTATTAAAGACTCCCACTATTATTTTGTTATTGTTAATTTCCCCTTTCATACTTGTTAGCAGTTGTCTTACATATTGCAGTGCTCCTATGTTGGGTGCATATATATTGATAATTGTTATATCTTCTTGGGTCGATCCTTTGATCATTATGTAGTGTCCTTCTTTATCTCTTTTCACAGCCTTTGTTTTAAAGTCTATTTTATCTGATATGAGTATTGCTACTCCTGCTTTCTTTTGATCTCTATTTGCATGGAATATCTTTTTCCAGCCCTTCACTTTCAGTCTGTATGTGCCCCCTGTTTTGAGGTGGGTTTCTTGTAGACAACATATATAAGGGTCTTGTTTTTGTATCCATTCAGCCAGGCTTTGTCTTTTGGTTGGGGCATTCAACCCATTTATGTTTAAGGTAATTATTGATAAGTATGATCCCGTTGCCATTTGCTTTGTTGTTTTGGGTTCGAGTTTATACACCCTTTCTGTGTTTCCTATCTAGAGAAGATCCTTTAGCATTTGTTGGAGAGCTGGTTTGGTGGTGCTGAATTCTCTCACCTTTTGCTTGTCTGTAAAGCTTTTGATTTCTCCTTCATATTTGAATGAGATCCTTGCTGGATACAGTAATCTGGGCTGTAGGTTATTTTCTTTCATCACTTTAAGTATGTCTTGCCATTCCCTCCTGGCCTGAAGAGTATCTATTGAAAGATCAGCAGTTATCCTTATGGGGATCCCCTTGTGTGTCATTTGTTGTTTTTCCCTTGCTGCTTTTAATATTTGTTCTTTGTGTTTTATCTTTGTTAATTTGATTAATAGGTGTCTTGGGGTGTTTTGCCTTGGGTTTATCCTGTTTGGGACTCTCTGGGTTTCCTGGACTTAGGTGATTATTTCCTTCCCCATTTTAGGGAAGTTTTCAACTATTATCTCCTCAAGTATTTTCTCATGGTCTTTCTTTTTGTCTTCTTCTTCTGGGATTCCTATGATTCGAATGTTGGGGCATTTAATATTATCCTGGAGGTCTCTGAGATTGTCCTCATTTCTTTTAATTCATTTTTCTTTTTTCTTCTCTGATTCATTTATTTCTACCATTCTATCTTCTAGTTCACTAATCCTATCTTCTGCCTCCATTATTCTACTATTTGTTCCCTCCAGAGTGTTTTTGATCTCATTTATTGCATTATTCATTATATATTGACTCTTTTTTATTTCTTCTAGGTCCTTGTTAAACCTTTCTTTCATCTTCTCAATCCTTCTATCCAGGCTATTTATCTGTGATTCCATTTTGATTTCAAGATTTTGGATCACTTTCACTATCACTATCACTATTCGGAATTCTTTATCAGGTAGATTCCTTATCTCTTCCTCTTTTGTTTGGTTTGGTGGACATTTATCTTGTTCCTTTACTTGCTGGGTATTCCTCTGTCTCTTCATCTTGTTTATATTGCTGAGTTTGGGATATCCTTTTTGTATTCTGGCAGTTTGTGGAGTTCTCTTTATTGTGGAGTTTCCTCACTGTGGGTGGGGTTGTACGGGTGGCTTGTCAAGGTTTCTTGGTTAGGGAAGCTTTTGTCGGTGTTCTGGTGGGTGGAACTGGATTTCTTCTCTCTGGAGTGCAATGAAGTGTCCAGTAATGAGTTATGAGATGTCAGTGGGTTTGGAGTAACTTTGGGCAGCCTGTATATTGAAGCTTAAGGCTATGTTCCTGTGTTGCTGGAAAATTTGTGTGGTATGTCTTGCTCTGGGACTTGATGGCCCTTGGGTGGTGCTTGGTCTCAGTGTAGGTATGGAGGTGTTTGATGAGCTCCTGTCAATTAATGTTCCCTGGAGTCAGGAGTTCTCTGGTGTTCTCAGGATTTGGACTTAAGCCTCCTGCTTCTGGTTTTCAGTCTTGTTTTTACAGTTCTCTCAAGACTTCTCCGATACAGCACCATTGATAAAACATCCCCTTTCGAAGACAATGGGCTGCTTTTCTGGGTGCCTGATGTCCTCTGCCAGCATTCAGAAGTTGTTTTGTGGAATTTACTCAGGGTTTAAATGTTCTTTTGATGAATTTGTGGGGGAGAAAGTGGTTTCCCCGTCCTATTCCTCCACCATCTTAGGACCGCCTCAGATCCAGAGACTTTTAACTGCTATATATTGTCCTAAAGAAGTAGCTGTTATGCATCACAAAGGGCACAGCAGGGATGGGAGTAAAGTAGCCAAAGGTAATCAGCTGGCTGACTGTCAAGCCAGAAAAGCAGCACTTTACTAAACCCCTTCTCTGCAGACTTCCTTGATCTGGACAGGTTCTGTGGAACAGGAAAAATCACAGTATACTGAGGAGGAATTAGAAAGATATGAGAAAAGAGGAGCAAATATTACTGATAAAGGATGGTTACAGTCCCAGGATGGACGATTAATAATTCCTGCAAATGCTCAATGGCAAATTCTTAAGGGTTTACACCAGAGTTTGCATGTAGGTGTACAGAGTACTTACTGTATGGCTTCTCCTTTGTTAGAAGGTAAAAATGTAATGAAAACTTTAAAGAACATTATCAAAAGATGTGAGGTTTGTCAGAAAAATAACCCAAAGACTGAAAAGCTAGCAATATTGGGATCACAACGATGTGGGAAATATCCTGGAGAGGACCAGGAAATTGATTTATGAGTATATGCCAAAGGCTAATGGATATTTTTGCTTACAAGTTTGGGTGGATACTTTTACTGATGGGTTGAGGCTTTTCCCTGTGGTAGTGAACAGGTTAAGGAAGTTATAAGAATTTTAATCCATGAAATTATCCCCAGGTTTGGGCTGCCATGGAGCCTTCAGAGTGACCATGGCTCCACTTTTAAAACTAGCGTAACTCAGGGGGTGTCTAAATTTCTAGGAATAAAATATCACTTACACTGTTCCTGGAGACCCCAATCCTCAGGAAAGGTTTAAAAAGCTAATGATACTTCAAAAGGCATCTGCACAAGTTAACTCAAGAGACAGAGGACAATTGGATTAAAGTAATGAGGGCTTGGACTGCCCCCCAAAAGGAGGGACTGTCCCCCTTTGAATGTATTTAGGGAAGGCTTTTCTTATGCAGACATTGTTATAGACACTAAAGTCATAGAGTTAACTAATTATGTAACTTAGCTCTTCAACAGGAATTAATGGAATTCCGAGAGGTGACTCCTGACCCAGTCTCTGAGTCAAGCAAGCCTCTCTTTGAGCCAGGAATGGAGGTCCTGATTAAAACATTGGAATCTGGGGGCCAATCCCTCAGTCCTCTCTGGGAAGGCACTTATGAGGTTATTCTTTCTTTCCCACAGCTGTCAAAGTGCCAGGAATTGATTCGTGGGTGCATCACACTCGAGTTAAGACATGGCACCCTAACCAGAATTAAGTGACGTCATTTTATGTCTTTACTTTCTATGCTCTGACTTTTTTAATGCAGTGCCATTTGCTGAAAAGACATACAAAATAGTTGTCCCTAGTACACCTACCTCATCAGTTCAGTTAAGTCGCTCAGTCGTGTCCAACTCTTTGTGACCCAATGGACTGCAGCACGCCAGGCTTCCCTGTCCATCATCAACTCCTGGAGTTTACTCAAATTCATGCCCGTTTAATCAGTGATGCCATCCAACCATCTCATCCTCTGTCGTCCCCTTCTCCTCCTGCCTTTAATCTTTCCCATCATCAGGGTCTTTTCAAATGAGTCAACACTTCACATAAGATGGCCAAAGGATTGGAGCTTCAGCTTCAACATCTGTCCTTTCAATGAATATTCAGGACTGGTTTCATTTAGGATGATCTGGTTGTATTTCCTTGCAGGCCAAGGGACTCTCAAGTCTTCTCCAACACCACAGTTCAAAAGCATCGATTTTTCGGTGCACAGCTTTCTTTACAATCCAACTCTCACATCTATACATGACTACTGGAAAAACTATAGCCTTGACTAGATAGACCTTTGTTGTCAAGGTAATATCTCTGCTTTTTAATATGCTGTGTCAGTTCAGTTCAGTCCCTAAGTCGTTTCTGACTCTTTGCAACCCCATGAATTGCAGCACGCCAGGCCTC